>CM059878.1:3766904-4350500 GCA_030490815.1 Acer saccharum
TGTATAATCCATTCATGTCAAGGTTCTCTTCATCGGATTCCACGTGCTTTGACAAAAGGAAGCTAATAAAAGTACAAATCTGTGGGTGTGACCACCACATTAATAGTCCTCAAAAACATTTAAAAAAGAAAAAAAGAATAATAAAAAAAGTGCTTTTTATCTCACAATCTCTCATAGATTACTCTGCTTATCTATTGGATTAGAATTTTGGATCAATCACTCAAGTCACCCTGTTTAAAAATTATAAAAATAAAAAAAAAAAGTTTAAAAGTCAAACTGATGATACAAGTCAATGTCTTGCGTACATGATGGGACGGGCCAGGATCCTGTGGTCCTCGACTTAGCATACACTCCTGACGAGGTGCTGATATTTGTCAACCGCAGATGTGGGGACCGCAACCATTACTTTAACGGCGTCCGTCTGATTAAAAACCGGCAAGAACAAGCAATACCTGTCGCAACAGATGGGTCCCACGTGCACAGGCTTTCCCATACCCAAGTCAACTCTCTCCAAACCCAGCCTTGACCATTGTGTGAGTATCAAAACCCCCACCGAGTCAGGACACGTCATCTGTCTCGATGAAGACGACGACTCGCTCACCGAGTCAACCACCGATCTCACGAACTCATTGTCCACTCTATCTTTTGCTCTTTTCACCAGCATTGTCGCGTAACCGAGTCCTTTCTCTGTCAACTCTCTAACGCTGGTCTGAGCGCAACCGAGCACGAACGCGTTACCGTAGAACCCACTGGGTAGACTCGGCTTGACTCGGTTACGTACATTGATGCTAAAGAGGAGTTTCAAGATTTGGTTCGATGGTAGATTCAATGACATGGCCCAGCTAGTCCATACATGAGCAGCGAGAACTTCAAATGACGTATAGGCTGACTCACTGAGTCGACTCGTTGACAGAGCTAGCTTTTTTAACTCGTTTAATGATCTCTTATCGAAAGTGATAGAAGTGGGAGTGAGTCTCTCGTTGTTGAACCGTGAAACGAACCCGCAAAGATCGGGGACTCTGGTGAACTCGGGGTGGTGACTCAGTGAGTTGGCACGGGGACGATTGCCTGGTGGGTTTAAAAGGTGGCGGTCCCAAACGGGTTTCGGTTTTAACTCATTGAGTTGACGAGTTGACAACTGAGCGAACAAGTTGAGAAACTCGGCGCTACCGATCCCGTCACAAATGCAGTGGTTGAAAGCGACACCGAGTGTAGCCGAACCGTCTCTGAGCCACGTCAGCTGGACTGCAAGTGGTGGGGCCCCTATTAAGACATCATCCACGTGGAAAGACAACAGCTTCCTCCACTGCGTGACGTGTCTCGGCGCACGTTCGAGCTCGCTAATGGTGGTGCTGTTGTTGTGATCGGAGACGGCTTCGATGAACAGCGCGCCCTGGGCTCGACACACAACTTCGAGTCCGCCGTCGGGTCTGGCCCTGACTCGACCGGCGAGTGGGTAGTATGGGACTAGTGCTCTTGCCAGAGCATTCTTGATACGTGCCACGGTGGCACACGGGTCTGTTCCGGGTCGGGTCCGGTAGACGAGGAGGTACTCTATGGTGAAACGCAAGAAGAGCTGAGAATCTAGAGCGGAGAGAGCGAGAATACGAGATGGGGTTGGTTCAGCGGGCGCTATAACCACTGCTTCTTTGACATGTACTATAGACGAGCTCGCCATTGTTTTTGAGTTTCTTTTCAAGCAGGGCTTTTATTGTGAAGAGAAAGAGAAGTTTCAACTTTGTTTCCAAAAATATTTGGTGCGTCTTTTGATATTTATATGTATATATAAGTTGCACTTGCTGGTGTAACAGTTTTTCGGGAATCTATTTAGATAAAGGACACCTACTGACCTACTGTCTCATAATGTGTTTATTAAATATATAGCATTATAAATATATTGGATTAAAATTGAAACTAATCATATAATTAGTGAAATTTTTATTTTTATCCAGTATTAGTGTTTTGATTTTTTTTACCAAACTTTTCACTGATGAGACAAAAATACCCTTAATGATTTCTCAATTAAACACACCAGTATTCTTCAATTTAAACACACCATCTGCTTTCTTAAATTAAACACATTGGTTTTTTCCGATTAAACACACCATTAGTTTTCATCAATTAAACACATCACCGATTTAATTTATAGTGTTTAATCTTGTGAAAGGGTAAATTTGTCTATTCAGTCTAGTAAAAACAATAAAAACACTAATCCCGGATAAAAATACTCCCTTAATTTTCTAGTTAAAAAGTGTTATTTCCTCTTATGATAAATACTTTCTACAATAAAGAGAGGTCTTTTTGTACACTTTCTCTGCTTAGATAAAACACTATAGATATCATCCAGTTATAATTACTTTTCACAGTAAAACCTGAAGTTTTTTCGTACACTTGCTTTATCAGAAACTATTTCAATAAAATAGTATAAATACAGTACACTATCATTGTAACCTAGAGAAATCTCCTCTTCATCTATAAATAGAAAAATGTGTACGACCACTCAACCAAGCGTTAGTGTATGCAATAATGTTGTTATTATAATAGTATACAATTGGTGGTGTTATTGAATTGAATACGGGGGATGCGGCATGTGTGATGATGTGTATAGTTGGTGTCTAACTGTGAAAGATTTGTGCCAAGATTCTCCCGGCATCACTTTATGGAAAAATTAATATCAAACAAATGTTAACAGCTCTCCTTTGCTTTCTGTCTGTTCGGCGGAGTTGATAGCTATCTCTCTCTCTCTCTCTCTTTCGCTCTCTATAAATATATATATACCTGTATATATTGCTTTTCTTCTTATTTATTAAATGTTAAATCTCTCTTTTGTGTGGTATTTTCATGGCTAATTATAATATACTTTTAGTGGTTCTTTTTTGTTTTGATCGGACGTGAATGCTGATACCTGTCTAGTTATTGTCTCTCTGCAGTATCTATAAAGGTGGACTTCTTCTCTAAAAGGGAGCTAGCTAGCTTGTAGGATTTGAATTTGAATAATAATTTGGAGATGTAAATTCTCTATACCATGAATGATATATATAGAAAAAATAATACATTTTCGTCTATCGAATAGGTCGGATGGATTAAACTTTATTATATTTAGATTTTAACAAAATATGAATATCCCACATATTCAAGATTTTTCATAATATAATTTTAGCAAAATAAAAATGATTTTTCATAATATAATAATCTTAATTTAGTATGGAATTCATCATATTGCTAAAAATCTAATTTACTTTTAATAGAGTACTTTTTCGAAAATTTTCATTCTTTTCTATCTCTTAAAATGATTAAGCAGTAGTTAAAGTCCAAACCAATTAAGAAACAAAAATTATATTAGAAACATGTTTATAATGTTAAATTTTATAGTTTAAATAAAACATTTTATTTTATCTCTGTAACGTCCTATCACAGAACGTAACAAAATAGCGGTATCGTAATGATTAAAGAAGATTTATGATATCAAATTTTTATTTTAGTTTTGTTACGTTCTATTACAGAACGTAACAAAATAGCGGTATCACGGTGATTAGAGAAGATTAGGGATATCAAATTCTGTTCTCTTTGTGTAAATCAAGATAATGAGAACCTTTTAAGGTGGGGACTGAAAAGTTTTTGAGAATTATCTTTAATTAGGGTTTTTGAGAGACATGGAGTGGACCCAAAATATAACATCATAGATTTGGAACGATATTTTAAGAAGATGCAGAACTTTGAAATTAAAATAAGATAATTATAATATTATAAGACCCATGTGAAAAGAGGCTGAGATGTCTATCATCATCAGTTTGGTGATCAAAACTAAATTATTCTATTTTGTTTTCCTTGTTACATATGTTAAAACAACTTTTTTTTGATGTGATGTGATATATATATAGAAATAATTGATGATTTACAAGAAAAAAGAATCGTATCTTAGTGGGAAGAATTAGTATATTTTCTAAGAATAATCTTCATTCGACTTATAAGTCATATCTATGATTTTTTTTTTATTGGTATAAAAAAGTTATATCCATAAATCCATAATCCATGGTTGGACTTTAATATTTGAAGATTGGTGATAACATAATCTTCAGTTTCTTTAGTAATAGATACCATTTCTAAAGATAAGGCTCGGTGCTTCCTTTTAGTTTTTGTTAGCTATTTATTGAATTTCCTCGTCTCATCAAAATTAAATAAAATAAACAAAAAAACTTAGGTTTCATTCATCATATTTTAGGTTATGTTAGGATAATTTTTTGCACTGTTAACAAAATGTTTTAAAATGAAAATATCTTAAATCTATTTCTTAGAAATATTATAGAAAGTTTGATCATGTCAATTAAAACACAAAAAAATATACAATTAAAAAATATATGTGATATTATTTAAACATATGTAATTATAATTTATAATTACAAGAACATTTATGCAAAATTAATTTTGAAGAGAGCATCGGATAACAAACAAGCAATGTTGATGAATAATTGTTGTTGTCGGACCATGGAGCCATGGACCCATAAATGTATCAAATAGATGATAGCTATGTCTGATTAAAGCATCTCTCTCTATTTTATGTAAAACAATCAACTTTTAAATTTGGATATTCGGTGTACCAACTTATATATTAACCATCGGATTTCTAATAAATATACTAAAATCCCATTTTTATAATTGTATATATTTGCCTCCAATGAAAGAATATATATGCTATATATGTAGATTGTTAATAGTCAATTGTATAGACAGACAAAAGATATATAAATATATCAAGCAAACCCTAGCTACAAAATATATATATATATCAGGGGGAATCTGTTCTTAATCGAATTATATAAAAAAATTGTCGATCTTTCGTCTATTCTTCATGTCATGTCGTTGAGATTTGCTATAAAAACAAAATAAAATCACATTCATCTAACGTGTCAATATACGTTATAACTAACTAATTATTGGTTTAACTGGTAAAACTGAATATTTAATGTCTTATCATCTTACAAAGCGATGATTAATATTTCTGATGATCAATTTTGATGCAATTATAAAATACGATAGAAATCCGAAGCAGTTCTTCGAGATGCTAATTAATTAATTAAATTAATTAAATTATTATTTTTTAAAAATATTACATAAATTCGGTCAAATAAAATAATTAAAACAGAGAGAATTAAAATGTTAATTAATTATTAGGTGGATTATTATTATTATTTTTTTAAAGAAATTATTAGGTGGATTATATTCTACCCAAAACATATATATTACAAGTATTGTTATATAGATGTAATTGACTCTGATAATATGTTGGTTTTGGGATAATTCATTGTCCAAGAAATCTGTAGCAAAAAGAGGAAAAGAAGGTGTATATATATATATACAAATTTTCTATTATCGGTTCATCCTGACAATAAATATATCAAGACGAAGAATATAGACCACTAGATTTATATACTTTGACTCAAAGTGTATGCACTTGTCAAAACTTCTCAATAATTTATAGTCTACATTTTTCGTTCTGATATATTTATTGTCAGGACGAACTAACAATAGAAAGACTGTATATATACATATATTTATTTATTTATTTATTTATTTATTTATTGGTCCCATATTTGTTATCCAAAATGACCTTAATTTTTTGCACTTTATTCCTCTTGTAGATACGGACGACATAATCAAGAATAAATTGATGATTTGATCATACGGGGAATGTTAATTTTATATATGAATATATAATATATCCAAATTCCACGGAAATAAAAAAAATTAAGGATATTGATCTTGTGTAATCACATTCGATAATGTACATAAAAACATAGATGTAAATTTTTATATTTCGTGTTTAAACCCTTTATATGTTTAATATGATTATTAAGTGAGAGATTTTCTCAATGTTTTCGTATAAGATTTGACTATGTAATATTACAAAATTGAATTCACACGAAAATATGTTTTGCACCTATCGAATACTTTATTGTATATATACATGTATGGTTTTAGGGTTTTATAAGTATGATCGAAAATAAAAATAAGGGTATTAATCTTGTGATTTATATATATATCATCATTGTAGCTTCATAATTTATATATTTGCCTCCAATGCAAGAATATAGATGCTATATATGTAAGATTGTTAATAGTCAATTGTATAGACAGACAAATGATATATAAATATATCAAGCAAACCCTAGCTATAAAATATATATATATATATAGGGGGAATCTGTTCTTAATCAAATTATATAAAAAAAATATCGATCTTTTGTCTATTCTTCGTGTCATGTCATTGAGATTTGCTATAAAAACAAAATAAAATCATATTCATCTAACGTGTCAATATGCGTTGTAACTAACTAATTATTGGTTTAACCGGTAAAACTGAATATTTAATGTCTTATCATCTTACAACACGATGATTAATATTTCTAATGATCAATTTTGATGCAATTATAAAATACGATAGAAACCTGGAGCAGTTATTTGAGATGCTAATTAATTAATTAATTAAATTATTATTTTTTTTAAATATTACATAAATTCGGTCAAATAAAAAAATTAAAACAGAGAGAATTAAAATTTTAATTAATTATTAGGTGGGTTATTTATTTTATTTTTTGAAAGAAATTATTAGGTGGATTATATTCTACCCTAAACATATATATTACAAGTATAGTTATATAGATGTAATTGACTCTAATAATATGTTGGTTTTGGGAGAATTTATTGTCTGAGAAATTTGTGGCAAAAAGAGAAAAGAAGGTGGAATCCTTTATATGTATATTGGTCCCCTATTTGTTATCCAAAATGACCTTAATTTTTTACACTTTATTCCTCTTGTAGATATGGATGACATAATCAAGAATAAATTGATGATTTGATCATATAGGGAATGTTAATTTTATATATGTATTTATAATATATCCAAATTCAACGGAAATAAAAAAATTAAGGATATTGATCTTGTGTAATCACATTCGATAATGTACATAAAAACATAAAAGTAAATTTTTATATTTCGTGTTTAAACCCTTTATATGTTTAATATGATTATCAAGTGAGAGATTTTCTCAATGTTTTCATATAAGATTTGACTATGTAATATTACAAAATTGAATTCACACGAAAATGTTTTGCACCTATCAAATACTTTATTGTATATATACATGTATGGTTTTAGGGTTTTATAAGTATGATCGAAAATAAAAATAAGGGTATTAATCTTGTGATTTATATATATATCATCATTGTAGCTTCATAATTGTATATATTTGCCTCCAATGCAAGAATATATATGCTATATATGTAGATTGTTAATAGTCAGTTGTATAGACAGACAAAAGATATATAAATATATCAAGCAAACCCTAGCTATATAATATATATATATATATATATATAGGGGGAATCTATTCTTAATCGAATTACATAAAAAAAATGTCGATCTTTCGTCTATTCTTCGTGTCATGTCGTTGAGATTTGCTATAAAAATAAAATAAAATCATATTCATCTAACGTGTCAATATGCGTTATAACTAATTAATTATTGGTTTAAGTGTTTAACCGGTAAAACTAAATATTTAATGTCTTATCATCTTACAACGCGATGATTAATATTTCTAATGATCAACTTTGATGCAATTATAAAATACGATAGAAATCCGAAACAATTCTTTGAGATGCTAATTGATTGATTAATTAATTAAATTATTATTTAAAAAAAATATTACATAAATTCGGTCAAATAAAATAATTAAAACAGAGAGAATTAAAATGTTAATTAATTATTAGGTGGGTTATTTATTTTATTTTTTGAAAGAAATTATTAGGTGGATTATATTCTACCCTAAACATATATATTACAAGTATAGTTATATAGATGTAATTGACTCTGATAATATGTTGGTTTTGGGAGAATTTATTGTCCGAGAAATTTGTGGCAAAAAGAGAAAAGAAGGTGGAATCCTTTATATATATATATATATATATATATATATATATCAGTGGTTCTCTCATAAGGGATCCCTTATTTTAATTTCGGTAAGGACCACCATGAAATCATATCGATTTGAATGAATTTTAATCTGAATTTTTTTGTGAACTATAAGTTCATTGAAATCTACCTATGAATAAAATTTGAGAATTTTTCAAGCACGAAAACTATTTTTTTTGAATTTCCTATATTTCGCCTATTTTTCTAATGCCTTCGTATTTAAAAAAATCAGTAAAAATAGTTTTCGTGCTTGAAAAATTCTCAAATTTTATTCATAGATAGATTTCAACGAACTTATCATTCACAAAAAAATTCAGATTAAAATTCATTCAAATCGATATGATTTCATGGTGGTCCTTACCGAAATTAAAATAAGGGATCCCTTATGAGAGAACCACTGATATATATATATATATATATATATATATATAGGTCCCCTATTTGGCTATTTGTTGTCCAAAATGACCTTAATTTTTTACATTTTATTCCTCTTGTAGATACAGACGACATAATTAAGAATAAATTGATGATTTGATCATATGTATATATAATATATCCAAATTCAATGTAAATAAAACATTAAGGGAATTGATCCTGTGTAATCACATTCGATAATGTACATAAAAAATAAAAGTAAAATTTTATTTTTTGTGTTTAAACCCTTTATATGTATAATATGATTATCAAGTAAGAGATTTTCTCAATGTTTTCGTATAAGATTTGACTATGTAATATTGCAAAATTGAATTCACATGAAAATATGTTTTGCACCAATCGAATACTTTATTGTATATATACATGTATGGTTTTAGGGTTTTATAAGTATGATCGAAAATAAAAATAAGGGTATTAGTCTTGTGATTTATATATATATCATCATTGTAGCTTCATAATTGTATATATTTTCCTCCAATGCAAGAATATATATGCTATATATGTAGATTGTTAATAGTCAATTGCATAGACAGACAAAAGATATATAAATATATCAAGCAAACCCTAGCTATAATATATATATATATATATATATATATATATATCATGGGGAATATGTTCTTAATCGAATTATATATTAAAAAAAAAACGTCGATCTTTCGTCTATTCTTCGTGTCATGTCGTTGAGATTTGCTATAAAAACAAAATAAAATCATATTCATCTAACGTGTCAATATGCGTTGTAACTAACTAATTATTGGTTTAACTGGTAAAACTGAATATTTAATGTCTTATCATCTTACAACACGATGATTAATATTTTTAATGATCAATTTTGATGCAATTATAAAATACGATAGAAACCCGAAGCAGTTCTTCAAGATGCTAATTAATTAATTAATTAATTAATTAAATTATTAGTTTAAAAAAAATATTACATAAATTCGGTCAAATAAAATAATTAAAACAGAGAGAATTAAAATGTTAATTAATTATTATGTGGGTTATTTATTTTATTTTTTAAAAGAAATTATTAGGTGGATTATATTCTACCCTAATTAAACATATATTACAAGTATAGTTATATAGATGTAATTGACTCTAATAATATGTTGGTTTTGGGAGAATTTATTGTCTAAGAAATTTGTGGCAAAAAGAGAAAAGAAGGTGGAATCCTTTATATATATATATTGGTCCCCTATTTGTTATCCAAAATGACCTTAATTTTTTACACTTTATTCATCTTATAGATACAGACGACATAATCAAGAATAAATTGATGATTTGATCAGACGGGGAATGTTAATTTTATATATGTATAATGTATATATAATATATCCAAATTCAATGGAAATAAAAAAATTAAGGGTATTGATCTTGTGTAATCACATTCGATAATGTACATAAAAAATAGAAGTAAATTTTTATATTTCGTGTTTAAAACCTTTATAAGATAATCCGGTGAGAGATTTTTTCAATATTTTCGTATAATATTTGACTATGTAATATTACAAAATTGAATTCACACAAAAATATGATCGAAAATATTAATCTTGTGATTTATATATATATATCATCATTGTAGCTTCATATGTATAATAGATTAATATCAAGTGCTGACAGGATTTTCATACGTATTTTAATACAAAGTCGACTCAATAACATTTAAGAAATGATCTCACGTCCAAAACCTGCTCATATATATATAATATATGTTAAGTGGATATTATAAATTGAGTCGTCGAGTATTTTTTTTCACTGGACCTAGCAGAACCCGTACAGTCAAGTAAGCAAGAAAAAGATTGCAAAAGTTTTCTTTTATCGTGTTCTTTAAACATTAAATGGTCGGTTTGGATTTTTATCACTTACTTGTTGGATTTGAATACCATTTTCAACTCCATTCGTTCAATCTCTTTCTTGCAAGTACGCATCATCAATGAAATGGAGAAAAAAATCAAACAAAATGGAGGAAAAAAAAAAGGTTGTCTTAAATATATATCTGGGCGGCTTGGGTACTCCGTATTCCATAATTTATCACACGATTTTCTATGTAGATTTTTTGGTTTTCTGTAATATTGAATATATTTGCTGGCCTGAAAAATCTGAATTATTTAATTAATTTTAAATGTATGCATGAAGAATTGATGATATATATGCTGTACAGACTACAGATTATACAAAGAAGCAGCAGATGAATTTAATTAAGCTGCTAGAGGATTTAATGATTTTTTAGGCTTTTATTGATTAAATTATTCTTCATAAACATATTTTAAAAATTAAAAAATAACATTTTACGGAATTGAAATATAATATTTAATGTTTGCATTACAAAGTGAGAGTTTTTATGAGATTTTAAACAAAAGCTACTACTAAAATACTGTCGTATATGCCTAATAAACTTTGAAAAAAATTATTACATTAAACGAAAATCTTTTTTTTTTTTTAATATTACATAAATTCGGGATTTCTTTTTGGGTGGGGGAGGATTCAAACCCACGATCTTATAACGTATTTGTAAGAGGTTTACTATCAGATCAACCTCATCTCGTTATGAAGAAGAAATCAAAATATGATTGATGTTTGTACATTAGTCAAATAGAATTGTATAAGGGTTATCTATGTCTATGATACTTTTTCACTGTAACATGAATTAGAATCGTGAATTTAAATACCATATCTTAAATTTATTTTTCAATACCATTTTTTTGAACGCGTGTACATATATATATTTATACAAATATTAGAGTTTTAAATGCTAAAATTACAAATTAATTCTTACCGACACTATCAAATCTATCAATATTATTAATACCTATAAAACTTTCCAGCAAACCCAAGTACCCAACCAAAACCATTTCAACAAAGTCAGCCAAATCTTGTAGTTTTTAAATCTTTAATTGACATGACCAGAACCCAAGATTCAATCCTAATCTATGACAAGAACAAAGAAAAGGTCAGGCTAGCAATTAAATGTTTGTATATATATATATATATTATTCACATCAGTGCGCACCGATGTAACTACATCGGTATCAATACATGTGGACCATTGATTATGGAAAAACTTTGACAAATGCATACACTTTGAGTCAAAGTATGTGAATCTAATAATCGATATGCATTGGTACTGATGTAATTATACCAGTGTGCACTAATTTGAATATATATATATATATATATCATCTCAAATTTGAGAAAAACTTTAGTGTATTGGTAGACTACCGATGGCCGATAGATTATTTATTGATTCACTCGATCACTAAAAATGTGATAGATAGAACACTTAATGTTGTAAATATACAGAATTTTCATATCATATATCACATTATTAGTGGTCAAGTGCACTAATCGGTGGTGCACTTGAATATACTCTCCTCAGATTTGCTTGCATGACTATGACATAACTAGCGATGCTCGATCTTGTCATATATATCCTCACCTATCTATCACCGCCCTATTGTTAATTCAATTTGCACACACTTTTTTGGAGCTATAGCCACACAAACACAAAGAGAATAGCATATATGTTTATTTATATTCATCGATGAAAACAAACATCAATTGGTTATACACATGATTTAATTTATATATATATAGGTCAAACTAGGCCCCAATTGGGGACCAAACTAACATCATGCATATATCTAAAGGTGTGTAAAGGTTTCAAACACATGACAAGTTGATGAGAAAGAATTTTAAAGGTTTTTTTTTTTTGTTGATAAAAATTTGGAAAAAACAAACAAATAAAAGACAAGAAAAATCGAATGATTACTTCGTTAACAAATTTTGTGACGAGTTTTTGTCTTTTTGAAATCATACTTTAATTTTCTTAATCAATAAGTTATAAAATTTATCACAATACTATAAATTGAGATTTTATTGAAGAATATACGATTCTAAACTTATAATCTTATAAATATAAGTGTGAATAACTAATTATTGAACTTTCATATTTAAAATATATATAGAACTTTCTCAACTTACATCAAATGTCAAATGTTGAATTAAAAAAAATGAAATATAAAATGCATTTGATCTGATATATCTTTTAGTATTGTGTTATCGCATGTTAAGAGAATACCTAAAATTATAAATAAAAATAAAAAGACAAAATTACACACCTTATATTTTGAACATGATCAACATTAACATGAACATATCAACTATCAATGTCCTAAATAAAAACATATATGGATTTATAAAAAGATACCAATTAAATTAAAGTTTTCCTTTTTATCTTGTGATCTGTCTCATTCCTTTTTAATTTGTTTTAGGGTTAACAGGATCAGTGCCACTTGAACTATTAATGAATTTACAAGTTGCCCTCTAATTTTTTTTTTTTCTGGATAATTTACCCCTTGAACTCTCTTTATTTGGTAAAACAGTTATGTCCATTGTCCCTGAACGCATGTTTGAGGGAGCATCTACAATCATGTTGTACCAAATGAAAAGAGTTCAGGGGATAAATTATCTAGAAAAAAAAGTTAAGGGGCAACTTGCAAATTCAATAATAGTTCAGAGGGGTTACCGGTGCTGTTAACCCTTTGTTTTAAAATAATAATGGATATGCATGACCTGCATTCTGCATGCTTACGCTGTATATTGTTTATGGTGATTCCCTCTCTAGTGTCTATTCTTATCGGGTTCATCAGCTGTGTCTCCTTTTTTCCAGCTGGGTATCGATTCAAAACCCATCACGTCTTTTCACAATAAAGCTAACACACAATAGACAACTTGTACTTCTACTTTTTTTCATCATCAACTTTATAATTAATTAATCTTTTGATTTAGTTAATTATAATTAATTAATGTCGAATATTAGTTCTAAGATTACTAGCTAGCTTCTTTGTTTAATCCACTGTGTGTCCTCATAAAGTTAGGTCACTACTCCTGGTTTTTTGTTACCATGTTTCCTTCAACTATTTCTCTAGCTCTCTCTCTACATGAGTTTAATAATAGAATGATTGATTACAATCAAGATTTAGTAAGTTTGATACTTTGATAGAATCTTAATTTTTATTTTTTTTAGTTTTAAAAATAAGTATTTCATTAATATTTAAATTGAAAATAGAGGACATATATCACGGATAGCTAGAGTGGGTCTATCACCAGAAAATCTGAAATTGACACCCTTATTTATACTCATAGTTTTTATTTTTTTATTTTTTTTATTATTTTTTTATTTTTTAAATTGAACCGTCTTGATACCTTGCCACGTATATTAATGTAATATTAACGTAAGAAGTTAGAATTTTAAAGGCTAAAATATACATTTAGGAACTAGTTTTTTTTTTTCTTCTGACAATATCTATTAATTCGGGATCATATATTTTTTTTGAAAGTTTTCGCCACTGGTAGGATTCGAACTGTTAGCCTGAGAGTTATTTACCTAAACCTAAGTTTATCTATCTACTAGCTGAATTACACTCATGTTGGCGGAATTAGTTTTTGATTGAACTGAGGATCATATAGTTCATATTGGGGTTGGGCACAGAAGCGTGGCACTAGAGGCACTTGCTGGCCGACTCTCTGTATCCTAAGCGAGTGTTCCATAGAATATTAATATAGTATTTAATATATAGAACCTAGCTAGCTACTATTGTAGGGACAAATTACAATTGAATTCGATCAATAGAATTCAATGTTATAAATTTTAATTAGTTTGGGACGTGAACCGAAAAGTAATGTTAATCACTAAATGCATGAGATGGATAATACAAATATACAATGTTGTAAATGCATGAAATCTGAGAAGCTATCTCCCTCGGTTGGGATGATTTTCTACAATAATTTGTCATGGATTTGGTTTCTGGGATTCTGGGAACAATGTTTATAGTTTTTTTTTTTTTTTTTTTGGCAGGATTCTGACCAAATCTTAATGGCATGATCTCCGGTTCCCTTCTGCACAGCAAATCTTTCTAGGTTGGAATTTATTCTACCTCTCAAGTACTATTTTAAAGTCTTATATAGACCAGTATATATAGTCTATATATATATAGGACTATCTCTATATATGGTTTGATGGTATTTTAAATTTGTAAACTTCGAGATGAACCAGAGATCATCCTATACAAACTTCGAGTAGAGTGAGGAAGTTCAACTCAAATCGGAGAAAATCCATCGAAGATTCGACACTTGTCGATAATATTAAAAGTAAAAAATAAAAATTACTTTAAACAAAGAGAAGATTTGGAAAGTGCAATACGTCAAAGTATTAGTGGCCCTTTGGGCACCGAAGATTTTCTCTAACAATCTTCATTCTTCAACTCATGAGTGGTATATGCACTAAAGATTTTCTTAACAAATTAACCGACTTCTCATTCAACTTTCAAAGGCATGAGTCACCTTATTTGAGTTTCTAGTATACCAACTTTTGAGAGAGAGAGAGAGAGAGAGAGAGAGAGGATGCCTTGATAGATTTTAATCCACAACATCAATAGCATCCACCTCAATTATCACAGGATGCCTTGATAGATTTTAATCCACAACATCAATAGACTCGAAAAAACTTATATTTGTTTGCTGTAAAATTTGCAGTAAAATTTGCTTTAACTTGAAGCTTCAATTAATTATTGTTGCTCTACATTTTTTTATAAGAGCTTTTAACTTACAAATTTGTGGAAACGACCGGATATCTTTAAAATATTAAAATATTAAAATATGTCACGTAAACACCTCACATAATTTTTTGTGCAAAATCTATATACTCTAAGGGTGTGTTTATTGCAATGTATTGTATTGTATAAGCTAATACATAATGTTTTGTGATATTAGATTGTATTGTATTAGAAAAGAACATTTTTTTTCTCATCTTTCTTCTCAACAAATATGAAATATTGATGAATATATGTGGTACGATGTTAATTGTTTTTTATATTTTAAAAAATGTATTGGAAATATTTATTTTATTAATAAAAATATTATTTATTTAAAATTTTGTATCGATTAAAATAAATATTTATTTATTTTTGATATAAAATATTTATTGATTTATTCCTGGTAAAAATATTTAAATTGAATTATTAACTATTTTTATAAATATTATATTTTTATAATATAATATAATACAATACAATAAAGTAATATTTAAATATCTTAATACAATATAATATAGTGCATCACCGAACACATGTTTGTTTTAATGATAATATAGTCTAATACAATACAATTTAATCCAGTGCAATTCAATACAGTGTGTTAAACGAACCCTAACTCTATTCTCTTAGGAAAGTGTTTGCGCATCCGAAGTACTGAGCATTTTTAATAAAAATCATAACGTGATTTGAATCGAAGATGTACGACATCTCACGTAAAACAACAGAACACTCCACACACTTCTTTCAAGAAAAGAAAAAAAAAACAACACCACACACACTAAATTGTTTATATTTGGGCTTTCTTTTGACTAATTGTCAACAATTGGACTCAATTACTAGGCCTTTTCAATAATCATTAATGGGCCTGAGAAACAAAAATCCGGCCCATTAAGAAACCCTCCATCTCCTTCTCTAACTAATTAAAAGCATAAACCCTAACAAAAATCCTCCAAAACCTTTCATTTTTCTCTGTAAAACCCTAAAAACAAAATGTCACTTCTCCGAAAACTACCCATTAGATTTCTAAATCCCCAATCTGCCCTCAGACTCCGTTTCTTCACCGCCCAAACAGCTGAAAAACACGCTTTCCCGGACGTCCCCACCAGCGCCTACTACGACGAATGCATCAACGCCGCCGGCCGCGACGGAGACCTCGAGACTATAAGGAAGCTCCTCAACAAGCGAATCGCAGACGGCTGCTTCAACACCAACAACACGTTCAAGTTCCTCACAAGAACCGAGTCCTCTCTATCGATACTCGACGATCTCTTCGAAACCCTAGCTCGTCTCGACAGAGGCCTCCCTCGAAAACAAGCCTACGACGCGCTAATCGCGCGTCTGTGCAAGATAAAGAGAGTCGAAGATTCGCTGCGGCTGGTGGACGCGATGGCGCGTGGTAACGACGGCTTGAACGCGGTCACTTTCCACCCGATACTGAGCAGGTTGACACACGACAAGAAAATGGAGGAAGCGTGGCGCGTGATTGGGCAGATGAGACAGCTCAAAGTCTCGCCTGATCTAACGGCCTTCAATTACCTCCTAACCGCTAACTGTTTCAACGGAAATCTAATGGCTGCGAGTGAGGTTTTGGAAAGAATCGAGGAAGATCAGTTAGGTTTGGATGCGCGCACGTACGACGCGCTGGTTATGGGCGCGTGTAAGGAGGGAAAAGTGGAAGGAGCTCTGTTGTTGGTGAGGAGGATGTTGGATGATGGACAGTCACCGTTATACTGCACATATGCGCACGTTATCTCGGCGCTGTTGAAGCTGGACTATTGTGCGCAGGCAGTGAAGTTCGTGATGGTTTGTGGAAATAGAGACCATAAATTGGATACTGAGAGTTTTGGGTGTCTTGCTAGTAGGCTTATTGGTATGAGAAAATTTGATGAGGCCAAATTTGTTTTGGAGGAAATGAACAAAAGAGGTTTAGAGATGTATGGTTCAAAATTGAAGGATTTTTATGAATCCAATGTAAGAAATGCAAAATTAAATTCTTCTTAGGAATTTTTGTGTTTTGTTTTGGGTGTTAGAAATCAATTCAATTTTATAAATTTATCTTTGTTATAATATTATGAGTTTATATCTGATCGACTAAAAGAAGTTCTCCCGTAATTTGTAATCATAAATCATGAATTAAATTCATGTTTTCAGACATTCCGATTGATATATAGAACCTTAAATAACTATATGGGAATTATTTGATTTACGATATGAATCGAAGGGGATTTACTATATGGATGATTCGATACCTTTTACGTGCATCAAACCCTAAATACAAGTTTTCTTGAAAGTTCGATTTGAAATACTCTAATTACACTTTTAGTGACTATTCTAATGACCGATGCTAACTCAACTCTTGCTTTTTATAACCCAATTATATAGATCACATTAGTTGATGGAAAAGCTTAACCCATTTTTACCTCACATTATGAAATCAAGATTTTTCCTTGGTTAAAAGTTCATAATAGAGAGATGAATTTACAAGCCTTTTGAATCTTAAAAGAAATTTCTTTGGATACTTTAATGCACCACCAAAGCTAACAGCAATTTGGTGGGGTTAGGTTAAATCATAATAATTGTTTCAATTTTAATTTATCTTGCACCAAAATTGATGGCTCAAGCTTTCAACAATCCCAATCTCATCTAGGTAGGACTCCACTGTGCTGGTCTAACAACAATTTTGCTTTCAACTGTTCACAGGAAACAGAGATTTATCACCATATGTACTAGCTGCTCCAAATTCCTGAGGCATGTGGTCAGATAATGATTCAATGAGAATTCAATCCCTTTCTCTTATTTTCAGGATAAACATCACTAGAAAAACTTTCTAGTGTAGATATTTTCGACTGATCCAAACTTTACTGATTGATAAAACAAACATACTTTAACGTAGTTTCAGTTGATAAAGAAATAAATAAAGTAAAACGAATCGCAATAGTTCACATCACTATATGTCTATATCTTTAAAAGTGCAGCAGGGAACCTAATCTTTGACAAAAAGATTAACCAGATGACGAGATTTCTAGTAAAATATCAAATCAAGTATTCATGGTTTTAAATCGCTAGAATATATATATGTATTTTAGTCAAATCTCGAAGAAAATTAGCAAAACATTGTCCTTATATAATACAGTATATGCGGAATTCCTTTCGAAGCCTGTTGAATAATTTTCACGGACTCAATAAACTTCATTCATTGATTACACAACTAAAATGTGCAATGTTTGTTGAAAGATTAGACAAATCTGTCACAAAAATAGAAAAGATAAAAAGGTGAAATAACAGAGCCATGCTTCATGTTTGGAGGAATTTGGCAAATTTATGTGAACAATAGAACAAGTGCACGTGAAAGTTGCTGGGGATGTACTGTACATGAAAATGGACATGAAAATCAATCCATCAGTGTATTGCCTTGCCTACCAGGCTACCATTATTGTTATTTGCAAGTACCGAAATATGATACTTCTCACTTTGTTTTGTCTCTTTCAAAAGTAAACAGTTACCATGAAAATTTATCTTATCTTTTCTATCAATTATCGGTTCATTTTCGAACGGTCCTGATTTTAATATTCTATCTAAACGTGAAATTTTCAACCGTTAGATGGACATCGTTTTCTTTATCGTAGAAAATAAAACAGATATCAACCGTTGAATACAGACTTGTACGGGATTTACCATCCTGATGGTAAAAAACTTCCGGATGAGAATCACTACTACAAATCTAAATTTTATTCAAGAGTATATCAAAATTTCAATGTAAAATTCTGATTTAATTCTTGATTGAAAACAAAATTATAAACATATAGAGCCCAATTTTGTTGTTTTCAAGTTATTTATCAACAAGAAACAGAGAGAGAAAAACAGAGGAAAACAATCAAAGATCATAATTATATATATGGGATTTGGCTAAAATCAAACATATACCCAACTCCAACTTTGCTCAACTCCGATGAATTCTGCCCGAAATTATCCATAAATCCGCCGCCACACGCCGGAAAATCACTGAAACCCACCAGGCTATTCAAGTGAATATCGCTCTGTAGAGTACAAGATGACGGTGAAGAAGAAGAAGAAGACGAAGAAGAGAAGTTACAATTAAGAGTACTAATAGTAGAAGTAGTAGTAGTGAAGCGAGCATTAGCAAGTCTTGCTCTAGCTATAGCCAAATCTTGTTGGAGCTCCAGCATTTTCCTCTGGAGCAAAGCTATGGCTCCAATGCAGCCGTAGACGGGGTCTCTCAGCCTTGCCTCCGCCTCGTAGGCCAGCGAGTTCACCGTGTCCTCACGGTGCTCCGCAGGGACTTCCGTGAGGATCTTGCTGACGTTGCTGGCACCGAAAACCTTGTGGACCCTAGCGAACTTCTTGGGCTCGTCGGAGTGGAAATACGGAGCGAAAATGCAATTGGGAATGCATTTCCTCTTCAGGAACTTGCAGGCTGCGCAGGAGGAGCTCGACCGTGGCTCGTGGTGTCCTCTCATGGTTATGTGACGATTTGGTCTGTCTTTGAACTTTGTTAAATGTGTGTCTGCACTATAAATAGACCAGTGGTCAAAATAGTACTGTTGTAATTTAATTAGACGTCTCGAAATTTAAAAATATATTGGCCTATTAGCTCAGTTGGTTAGAGCGTCGTGCTAATAACGCGAAGGTCGCAGGTTCGAGACCTGCATGGGCCATATGAAGTTTTTTATTTTTCTTAATTACGGACTTTTCATACTTTGTTTATTTTTCTATAAAAGTTTGATCACTATGGACTTTTCATACTTTATTTATATGGGTACATAATTTTTAACATTTGTTTTTTTATTGAGTGATCATACATCTTCCCCGATTAAATTGGTTATGTTTATAATAATATAAGTGTTAGGAAAACTTATCTCTCAACGTGGAGTGCGCTACTAGTGTTTGATCTCATAGATCCTGGTTGTCGTATACCCGATGTTGTCAATTTATATAAGAAGAAAAAAAAGAAGATTGTTTTTCTAGGTCTCCTGTGAAATGACTTTTCATTAATGTTTTGGATACTTTGCTTGGGCCCTTTCTAGTAAAATAATAGAAATGAGTGAGAGAGTAAAAAAATAATTGTTTTTCAATAAAAAAATTCACAGCAATAGTAAATATGTCAAAATAAAGTTGGCTTTATCTAGAAGAAAGAAAACCTGGAGGTGAAAAGAGCAATTATGAATCCTTACAAATACAATTCAAAGTGGACCCCAAAAATATCACCATATAGATTGGTTCCTGATCTTTCAAGTTATTACCAATTAAGGGAAATATATTTCAGAATTGTTTGGTTTATTATTTGAAAGAGGTTTTCAAAATTATCTCTTGAATCTAACAACCGAGACCCGTCTTAAAGCTAAATCAACTTAAATTTATGATTTAATTTTTTGACTTAAACATCTTAACCATTCATGTTTTTTTGATCTGATGATTAAGATTTGAATGCATTTATAACTCTTAGATTAAAAAAGCATTATTGATTGAAATATTGAAATCAAAAAATTAAATCACATATTTAAATTGATTTAGCCTAACCTATATATATATATATATATATATATATATATATATATCAGTCTCGATCTGGTCAGGACGTTCTGATAATTTATCATGATATTGAATGTGAGCCACTCATTATGGAGAAGTTTTGACAAGTGCATACATACTTGAGTCAAAACATGTAAAACTAGTGGCTCATATTTAATATCCTCATGAAATTATATCAGGATACACTGACTTGAAAATTTCTCTCTCTCTCTATATATATATATATAAAGATTTTCTATGTTTAGTCTTTTCCAATCTAAAAATAAATAATAATTATATATATATAAAGATTTTCTATGATTAGTCTTTTCCAAACTAAAAATAAAGAATAATTGTATATACATTACAAATCCAACATGTTTTGCAATTATCGGAGAAATCACAAGTTTTTTGTATTTTTATTCCTTAATCTGTTTATCATACAATTAAGTGTTTCATTTAAACTTTATGTACTCTTAAAAACAAACGAGGAGAAGAGATCCAACTTCTTTGAAAGATTTATTCTTTCTAGCTATTGAGATTGAAATTGATAGATGTCCTTTTTGTTATCAAGGTTGGTAAGTCTTAAATTTACGAGGGACCATTTTAAAATTGTGGGGACTATTTTGATATACATGCTTTTCGTGCACACTAACAAAAACATATCAATGACCACAAAAGGAAGAAAAAATCAATTAAAATTGATCAAAAAAATGTCTTCTTAATTTATTTATTTTTAATAAGTTTCTAAATCACTAATTGTTTCTGAATTTCATTGTCAAATAATTCAAAAAGCTTACCTTGGGATTTTTTATGTTATGAAGGATGGAGTTTATATTGAACTCCCATTACTCTACCAAAATAAACTAGTTACTAAAATACGAACAGATTAGGATTAAAGAAAATAAAATTTCAGTAAGGATCTTGATGAAATCATATCGATTTTTATGAATTTTAAACTGAATTTTTTTGTGTGGATGATAAGTTCAATGAAATATACCTATAAATAAAATTTGATAATTTTTCAAGCACTAAAACTATTTTTTTTTTTAATTTTCTTATATCTCACCTATTTTTCTTATGCGTTCATATTTAATAAAATTGAGATAAATATTTATAATTCTTGAAAAAATTTCAATTTTTATTAATAGGTACATTTCATTGAACTTATAATCCACACAAAAAATTTCAGATCAAAATTCATAAAAAACGATATAATTTCATCAAAGTCCTTACTAAAATTAAAATAAGGGATCCAAACTCAATATATATAAATATTGAGCATGATGGGATTTAAATTCCACGCTTGTCAAATTTTTACAAATATATTAATTGATAAAAGAAGTAGAAAATTGTCACTTCAATCAAATTGTGCAAAAGAGTGGAAAAGGGCCAAGTTGATAATGGCATAATGTTTCTTCAAAGAGCCCACTTATTTAATGCTTGTCCCTTTCCCAAACCCACCAAAACCCAAAAGGCAATTTGGGAAGGGGTAGGGACATCATCACACGTGTCACCATTGTGTGCGATCACAAGTGAAAACTTGACGGTGGGCCCACAAATTGGATGGACCGTGTTGCACACTCTCTCCATCGAAAGGTTATGGATGGTTATCTTCCTTCCCATGTGTGTGTGAGAGAGATAGGTCATGTGGGCCTGGGCCCAAGTTGTATGATTAGGGTTTTTGGAGATGATGAAGTTCCACTTGGTGGGGGGTTGATGTCTTGATGATATTCAGTAGAGAGAGAAGAGAAGAGGGTGGGGTGGTGTTGATTGACTTCGAAAGTTGTTCCACCACCACCACCACCACCACCTTCCATCTCCATTCTCCACCACCATGTCTTGCACTTTCAATAAAGATTCATGCACGTGTCAACATTTGATTTGTAGGGCCCAACATATATATAGTTTTTCTCTCCTCATGAAATTTAGGACGAGACTTGTGAGTCATTGATTAAGTTTAACAAGAATTTGACTAAGCTAAAGTACGTGAATTTAATGATTGATAATTATGAAACTAATATAAATAAAACTAGTTCGTCCTAATGAGAGAAAAACTGATATATATATATATATATATATATATATATACAGTTTTTCTATTATCAATTCGAACTGACAAAAGATATATAAGTTCCTTGCATGTTGGCCATTGGATTTAAATACTTTGACTTGGCTGCATGCACTTGTCAAAGCATCTTTTAAATCCAATGGCCCACATACAAGGAACTGATATATCTTTTGTCAGTTCGAACCGATAATAGAAAGACCGTATATATATATATATGAGAGAGAGAGAGAGAGAGAGAGAGAGAGAGAGAGAGATGGGCCTAATGATAGGCTATGAATTTATGAGTTGGCAACAAGTTTATAGTGTTTTTCCGTTTGAAATTAATAAAGTCTATCATATAAGATTTGTTTAGTTGATGGAGAGAGAACGAAACGAGGCTAATCTGGGCTTGAATTTGTGAGTTGGGAATTTATTACATTTGAAATCAATGAAGTTTAGGATTTTACTATCATACAAGACATATATAGTTGATAGAGAGAGACTGAGAGAGAATGAAATGAGACTAATAAATCACTAAGATTAAAATTTGTGAGTTGTGTGAAACAAGTCTATAGTAGTTATCAAGTTTATAATCAACTACTCAATAACGTTACGATATGTAGAAAACATGTTTTATGAATTTAATAAAAACTAAAATTAGTATAAAAAAATTTCCCAATTCCCACCAAAAAGCAGAAAAGAAAACACTTGATTTTGATGTGATTTTTAACCACTAAAAAAGTGAACTTGCTAGAAGATGAGGAATCCTATAAAATGGTTTTAGTGGGTTGAGATGTTAGAAGCACAAAATTGAAAACTCAATGTACTAAATTATTGATAAAAAAAAATGGAAGTGATGAGCAAAGCATGTGAAAAGGGTCCTCACTCATTTATGTTATGTCAATTTCACTTCATGCAAACTTAGTTTAGTGGGAGCATTATGCAATTTTTTTAGGGCTCATCAATTCACCCTCTCTTTTTTCTTGTCATTGTTAGTACAAAGTTTCATGTGATTCTATCATGGCATTTGTGTTTTATGGGCCCTTCATTAGGCCTGGTAGGTCAGCTCCATTGATTAAAACCAAGTTCAAATGAGAGTAAAATTCAATTTCATTTCTTTATATTTAAGTAATTTTTATTCATTTAGATTTGATTGAATTTTAAGTTTAATTGAAATTAGATTGGATTTCAACTCAATGACGGATTACTCAATGTTGGATTGCAACTCTCTTTGAAATCAACGTAGCTTAACTACGAGAACCCGAGTTTCAACGATTTCGATAGTTTCGGTTTGAAACTGAATCCGTCAAAACCACCAAAACGGATTCTTATATACAATACTTATAATCATTTTTTCATTTGATCGTTTTTGTTGCTTATATTTATATTAGACTTGTGTTATTAATCCAATTTATACTCATTTTTTATAGCTTAATTATGAGAACCCAAGTTTCGACAATTTCGGCGGATATCAAAACCACCAAAATGAGTATTTATATGCAACAATTATAATCATTTTTTCATTTGATTGGTTTTGTTGCTTATATTTACACTAAAATTGTGTTATTAGTCCAATTTATACTCATTTTTTTTAGCTTAACTATGACAATCCAAGTTCCGACAATTTCAACAGATTCGATTTGAAACCGAATTAGTCGAAACCACCAAAAAGGATTCTTAAATAACCATAAAAAAAACAAATCACATGTAACATCTTACCGAATAAAAAATAAAGAAATGAATGAAAAGAAGAAATAAAGGACCATGTCATTGTAAATTATTAGATAAAAGAAAAAAAAAAATTATGACATTGGTTATTTGATTTGTCTTTACATGCTCTAGCCGAACATCTATATTGACAATAGATCTTGCATAGGATAATATAATTGCACAAAACTTGAAGAAGATTAAAAAATAACTTAATGCACATAAGACAACCATAAAGTTCCAATTCAAGTAGCCAGGTCAAATCGAAATGTATTTGAGATTATTAAATAAAAAAATTTCCCGTAAAAAGAGAATTTGAATTTTTGAATGATTTCAGGACAAGTAACCATTATAATTTATAATATATATATATATATATATATATATATATATAGTCTTTCTATTATAAAAGTTATATCAGTTCCTTGTGTGTGGGCCACTGGATTTAAATACTTTGACTGGCAAGTGCATACAGCCAAGTCAAAGTATTTAAATCCAGTGGCCCACACACAAGGAACTGATATAACTTTTGTCGGTTCGAATTGATAATATAATTTATATATATATATATATTCAAACTAAATGAACAAACCACATTAAGAGGCGGTGGTTATAATCTATGTATAGTTAATCTATTATTTTTTTTCATATTTTTTTGACACTCATTTCTTTCTATCTTTATATAGGTAAAAACTCACATCAATCGAGAATCCTTACTCTTTTAATAAAAATATTTAGAAACACAAATAATATTTTAAGAGAAATATTATTTTACCCAAATTTAATGTTCAAATGATATGACAATACTCTAATCAATTTATTTAAATCATGTAAATCTAATTCAATTTAAATAAATATATTATAATGTCATCACATCATTTAGGCACCAGATTTAAGAACTAAATTTGGACAAAGTATTATTATTGTTATTTTAAAAGAATTCCATGTCATTTAAGAAGTGTTTTCTAAATTTAGAAGAAGGCCTTCTAAATTGTTTTTTTGTTTTTTTTTTTTTTTTTTTTTGTTTTTTTTGTTTTTTTTTGTTATTTATTCCAAAAAGGCTATAACCGAACATTTAAAAAAAGTGTAATGCTATATTGCCCAAATTTGGTGTCCAAATGATACAGCAACACTGTAGACCATTCATTTAAATTGTATTAGATTTGCATGATTTAAATGAATGGACTAGAGTTTTACCACATCATTTGGGCACTAGATTTAAACACCAAATTTGGATAATGTAGCATTACCCTTAAAAAAAAAAATAGTTATGAAAACACTTTCAATTATACCAAAAATATTTCTAGACGGTCAACCCTAATCAGCCAACTAATAAAATGATTTGCTGAAGTCAACCCTTCTAAATTTTCCTTTAAAACAATGCTGAATATGTCAAATCCAAGAATGTTTGAGATAAATATTACATAAAACACTTAAAAATTCATTTAAGTGTAGCTATCAAACCTCAATAATAGCATGAAGCTTGAAATTCAATGAGGAGAAAAGAGTTGGTGATAAAACAAAAATGAAAAATGAAATTAACGGTATGTTTGGTATTGTTTTGCAACGTTTGTTCTGAAAAATCAAACAAATTTGTATGTTGCAAATTGAAAATGAGAAACAATGAGATGAGATTGATCCAATTATATACCCCTCACACCTATTAAAACTCCGAATTATTTGTAATTGTTCAACAAAAGAAAATAAGAAAACGGAATTCCCTTTTCAAGATCTAAGAGTACATCTAATAAAGTATTCTCTATATGGTTGAATTTATGAAACAGAAAATGGATATTAAATCAATAGCAGTTGCATTCAAGCATTTACCAGAGGCTCATATACAGACAAAAGCAAGATTCAAGAAAGAAAATGAACCACATTATTTAATCTAATCAATTCATAAAAAGACATAAATGAAATGATTAGAATGTTTTCAGAGCACTGTTCATGGAACAAATGTCATGTTTTCTGTTAAAAAATCTATATTTTATATGTGAGCACCCAGATATTGAACTCCCTAATAAGACATTCTAAATACGGACACGATTTAATTAATTATATGCAAGCTTCTGGAAAAGAAAAGATAAAACACCAAGTTTGACAAGACTCGTTCAATATACCTTGAGGGTTGTCAAACACTATACAGTCAGGTCAGTTCTGAAAAAAAAATCAGTACCAAAGTTACATAACATTTTGGAACCGGTTCCACAATGTTATGAAACTAGATGTTTAGTTACATAACGTTGTGAAATTGGTTACACAATGTTATGTAACTTCGGTCCTGAATTGTTTTTGTTAGGATCGACTTGACTAAAGAATTATTATTATAATAATTCGAATATAAAATTGGCGGGGAATATAACTAACCCCTCAAGCCCGGAGATGGCTCCAAGTGGCAGCAACCCAGAAGCTCTCCTTCCTCTCCCACTGACTTTAGCTGTTGTCTCTTATGTTTACTGTACAAACAGAAAAAGTCAAAATTCCATGCAGGTTCTGTATTATTATTTTTTTTGGTTGAGACAAATGGTAGTATTATTTACCATAAAATAAGGAAGCCAAATCTTAACGAAGACCTGGAAATGATAATAACTATGAGAAGAAAGAGAGCGAGACTTACACAGTGAGGATCATCATCCATGGATGTCTCTCTTCCTCCTTTCATGGCTTCCTCAGGACTTTTGCCGACGGGGACGTTGCTGGAATCCTTGATACATGTCTCCAATGAAGTTGCTTCAATGGAAAAGCTTCCATCTGTACAAGTCAGGAATGTTTCCACCATGATACGGAGGATCAAACTTCTGTATTCTTTGTTTGAAGAGATTCAAGATACCAATAGTTGTCCACTTCCTCCATCTTCGATTCTGTGTCTCACCGAGGTTTTTTCTGTTATTCGAAGAGTGAAGTTCTTGATTCAAGGCTGCAAGGATGGTAGTTCTCTTTGGGGACTTATACAGACAGAGATTGTGTCTAATCAATTTTATGTGCTGGTGAAGGAGATGGGAAGGGCACTTGATATTTTACCTCTCAGCTTGCTTAATTTAACCGCAGACATCAGAGAGCAGGTTGAGCTTCTTCACAAGCAAGCGAAAAGAGCAGATTTGTTTGTTGACCCCAGAGAGCTTCAAAGTAGAGAAGATCTCCTGCAAGTAATGGCATCTAGTAATGAGAAGAACAGCAAGAACAAGGTTTTCGTTGATATCGGAAAATTGCAAGAAGTTTTAACCAGCATTGGTTTGAGAAATCCATTGGATTTCGAAGAAGAAATTTCGAAGCTAGAAGCAGAAGCACAAAAGCAGGCAGGAACAGGTGGACTAATTGTGGTTTCTAATATAAACAATCTCATATCTCTTGTTTCGTTTTCCAAATCAATGATTTTCAATAATGAAGAAAAAGAGAAGAATAAAGACATCAAGCAGTGTTCTTCATCAATGAATAGAATTCATGATCAGTCATTAACTATTCAATCAATACTTACAAATATTCCTGATGAATTTCGTTGCCCGATATCACTTGACTTGATGAGAGATCCAGTGATTGTAGCATCTGGGCACACGTACGATCGAAATTCAATTTCTCAGTGGATCAATTCTGGGCATCATACCTGTCCCAAGAGTGGGCAACGGCTAATTCACATGGCCCTCATACCAAATTATGCATTAAAGAGTCTGGTACATCAATGGTGCGAAGAAAACAATATCCCATTGACAGAGTGCACATCATCATCTTCCTCAGAATTGGAGAGAAGCAACAGCAAGAGGAAGTTATGTGAGAATGCTGTTGATCACATTTCTGCCACCAAAGCTGCCGCAGATGCTGTTAAAATGACAGCTGAATTTTTAGTAGGGAAGCTAGCAATGGGGTCTCTAGAAATACAGAGGCAGGCAGCTTATGAGCTTCGATTACTTGCAAAAACCGGAATGGATAACCGCAGGATAATTGCTGAGGTAGGATCAATTCCTTTCCTTGTGATACTACTAAGTTCCCATGATCCAAGAATTCAGGAAAATGCTGTAACTGCCCTACTCAACCTTTCCATTTACGACAACAACAAAATTTTAATAATGGCAGCCGGTGCAATTGACAGCATAACAGGTGTTCTGGAATCTGGGAAAACCATGGAGGCGAGGGAGAATGCTGCGGCAGCAATCTATAGCCTGTCGATGATTGATGATTGCAAGGTCACCATTGGAGCCCGTCCAAGAGCAATTCCAGCCTTGATCGGGCTCCTGAGAGAAGGCACAACAGCTGGAAAAAGAGATGCTGCAACTGCACTATCCAATCTTGCAGTGTATAACGCTAACAAGGCTAGTGCTGTTGTTGCTGGAGCTGTTCCTCTGCTCATTGAACTGCTAATGGATGACAAGGCAGGCATAACAGATGATGCCTTGGCAGTGCTGGCCCAACTTCTTGGCTGCTCTCAAGGACTGGAGGAGATAAGGAAAAGTAGAGTTCTGGTGCCTCTTCTTATCGATCTCTTGCGATTTGGATCTACCAAAGGGAAGGAGAATTCAATAACTCTTCTTTTGGGGTTGTGCAAGGATGGAGGAGAGGAGGTTGCGAGACGTCTGTTAATAAATCCGCGGAGTATTCCTTCCCTTCAAAGCTTGGTTGCTGATGGGTCATTGAGAGCTCGCAGAAAGGCAGATGCACTCCTCAGATTACTCAACAGATGCTGCTCTCAATCCCACAATCCTGTAGGATAATAATGTCAGGAAACACAGGACGAAAAAAGGTGTAAATTTGTGCATTTCACAAACATCATACAGGTTTTCATTTGTTACTGTAATTTAATCTCACAGCTTACTGCTTCATTCAATGACTTCACTTATGCATAAGTTATCTTCTTGATGGTCTAGCTTGCCCTACGACTAAGACCAAAATCTCTGGTTACCAGACAATGAATCAAAAGGCACTAGGGCAGTAACCTCAAGTTGTTAGGCTGTTAGTAATGTGAGACTCGTCTAACTTTTAAGCATGCTTTCGATTACAGTATCGGTCAAGAACCAACAACAGCGATATGCAAGGAATAATAATTTCAAGATGAGCAACACAATTTTTCTAAGTAATGAACTAAAGAAAAACTCCAAACTCAAGACAGCAGCTTTTCAAATAAGAGGACATTCATCATTCAAAAACAGTTAATTGTGGCATTCTGTTTTCAGACTGCTCATTGTGCAAACAAGTCAGAATAATACCAGTTCATTCGGATGACAAGTCTGATGCCCACTGGACAATATGTTGATATCCACCGCATATATTTGCTTGCAACCCTCCTGGTTTTCAAAATTTGTCTGGTAATGCAGTAGATCCTGTTAGTCACAAGACAACATAAAACATAAGTAGGTAATAAAAAGGCCTACAACCAAAAGCGAATTTAGTTAAGTCACATAGGTCTCTAAATTGGAACCCAGTGAGTACACAAGCCTTTCTCTTCTGATACAGGAGCTCTCTCTAGTCTCTCGTTCTTAGATACTTCTCCCAGATAATTCACCCTGCAAAAAAGAAAAGAAAAAAAAAAAAAAAAAAGGGTAATCCAAGCACACTTATAACTAGCATAACAAAAATTCAAGGTAATTGACAATGGCATCACCAAAGAAGATTGTTAGTAATTATAAAGAAATGGAAAATGAATGCAAGATTCACTTTCAGTGAGATTATGTTGAATAATAAGAAAGTGCTATGTGCTAGTAAATTACAAATGAGAGAGAGAGAGAGAGAGAGAGAGAGAGAGAGAGAGATGAAACATAGAATTTTTATTTCTTAAATTACTCAGTTTTTACAATTAACTTACAAAAGACAACTGCAACCAAAAAATAAAAGAAAAATATATTACATCAGTGGTAGTCGGGTTACAAGACTCTCACATATTTTAGCATAAACATTCCAATTTAATAAGGTTAAACTTATGTTCAACCACTCAGAACTATAGAAGATTGATATTGTGATGGCGACCTCCAAGTCCTTCTGTGAACCACAATTCACATGAAGCCATGAAGGAGAGTTTAGGTTCGGTTTAGTATATTATAAATCTACCAATTCCAGCAGAATATGGTTCCCATTGATGTTGAACTTCCAGTACCAGCTTCCAGTATCCATCATACTCAGTTCAATAGGGTCTAACTGGACTGATAAACCTGAAAAGTAAATGAAAACCTTGAATGAGTTATTGATTATCTTCTAATCAGCATGTTCTGTGCAAAGGATATGCATATGGATAGAATAATATACATGGAAGACGGTGGGGGAGAGAGACAGGGAGATAAAGAGTAATTATTTTCTCAACTCAACAACTGATAGTGATATTGCTCACAACTGTGATGTTACTATAAAATAAGATAGTAGACTGAAAACTATAGTAAGTTTAACTTCAAAAAAATGCATTTGTGGTTGGAAACAAGTTGTTTTGGTAGAATGTGAGAGGCACATTAATTCTCAAAAAACTTTCTAAACAAAACCATAGTACTCTTTGTGTACATCGCAATATTAAGGTCTGACAATCATGCTGTGTATCAAAGTTCAAACTACAAGAATGCACTTCCTTTCATTTGAACCAAATGCTGGATGAAGAGGGATGAATACTACATTCTATTGAACATACACTTTTATAATCTACATATGCATGCCCCAAGAAAGAGATTGGTGCAGACAGTTTTGAATTATAAGAAAGTTATTATTTGATGGATATTGAGTTATCAAAATATAAGAACCTGAGTTTCCTGATGTAATCTTCAATTTGTGGCCATCTGGTACTTCAAATACATGATTGCCCTGCATCATGGGAGAAAGCAGCGGAAGAAGATTTCAGTTCAAAAAACCGGCAAGGCATATGAAAAACAAGTCAAACTAATTAAATTAAATTATCAGGAACCAAGAAAATTCCTCAATTGATCAAATGCAATAATGAAAAATTCCCAATTCCATGGACGATAAATTTTTTGCAGGTGTAGGTTAAATGAGCACAGGTGTGTTTACGTGCATGTGAGAACGAAAATGTTGCCTAAGTTAACTTCGATGACATCTGAATGGTTACATCATCCTACATTAAATATAAGGACTGGTTCAAGTCAATGCTACCTGTAGAGTAACATTGCTAGCCTCAAATTCAGCATTTCCATGCAGTATGACCTTAAATGCCTCTAGCCTCTTCACATCATGCTTCCAGTAAGTATTGTCTCCACAGCTCCAATCAATTCCTTCATTTAGTACTTTGACATTATGTAGTTTACATCTTCCACACCTGGATATATTGACTCATAAATGAATCTACGAAATAAATAGCTATTATTATTGAAAATTCAAAGAAATGAACTAAATAAATTACCTGTGTCCGTACTGTAATATCGGTTCACCATTTTCATTATTCCTAGTTGAGCCCATAACGTTTTCAGCCATAATGATCAGGCTGCCATCAAGCTGGAAAAGAGTAATCAGTTTAGCATAAAATGACAACAATCTCTCTTGCCTTAATCAAACTCTATATCAGAACATAATAACCTGAACATTCCTCCACAAGAATTCTGCAACCTCTATTTGTAACTCTGAGCCCTCGGAAATGGAACCTCCATTGAACTGATACAGTTAACCCGATGATATTATAACATAATTTGTTGCTCAGCCAATAAGTGCTTCAAATGTTGAAGACCATGAAGCATGTAAGTGTGATAATTATTGACAATAATAAACAGCTTATGTATTCTTATCCCATATTTAAATGGGTAAATAATGAACTAGTTAACTATAATTGAACAACAATTACTATGTAAACCAAGAAACTTTTAACAACCAAATGATGAGTTCAGTAACGCCCCCGATATACTTACCTTCTGTCTTGTGACTTCCCAAAGCACACCAAGGGCGGGATGGAGAAGAATAAGATATGGAGGTCCAGAATCAACATATTTGTCATTACCTTCAATCTGCAAATTGTGAAAGAGAATAATATGGTATTAAGAAGATACTCACCAGCAACCAGAAGGTTACTTTTTTTTTTTTTTTTTTTTTATACGCAGAACTCTTTGGACTATTCCCTTGTTCCCCGGTTACTAAACTAATGGTTATTGTTGGCTTGTTGGCCCCTACTAAAACTAGTACGATATTAATATCCTAGGTAGGTTTCCCAAAGGGTATTGAACCCCTGACATCTTGGTTGAAATTTGAAATTGAAAGCCCCATCCCTTGCTAAGCCAATCTCTTGAGGTTAACCAGAAGGTTACTATCAATTTTTTCTTCTTTCAACAAGTCATCCAGTGACATCCACTTCAAGTAAAATGGCATGATTCTGCGCACTAATTTGAAGAGATTCAAGAGGATATACCTCAGGTAGTCTAATATAACACTGGGAAAGAAGATCGTAGGCATTCCGCAAGATATCCAACAGTGAACCCTCTGGAGTCTGCAGAAGAGTAAAACTTAAAATATTGACATTCGAGACAAAACCATATTCAATAACTTTGATGTTACAAACTGTAAGGTTCAAAAGTTGGTTTATTCCAATCAATATCGTCAATAACATTAAGGCTTAAATTGATGTGTTTGGGAAATTTAGGATTAACCTTGAGAGTTATAAGAGAAGAAAGAACGGATTCATATTCAAAATAATACAACAAACATGACATTGATATTGCAACCAGTCAACAGAGTAAAAGTTACCAGAGGATCCATAACAGGTATGTTCAAGAAAAAAATATGAATTAAAAGTTTAAGACCTCATAAAATTTTAGTATTTGATCTAAAGAAAATAAAATATATTACAACATGAGAATCAAGTTTCGACAATCAGAAAACAGTAACCTGGTGGAGAGACATGTCTGCATGTTTTCTCTTCTTCTTAGCAGACGAAGTTACCCTTCTTCGTTCATTGTAAACCATAAAGGTATCCAGCTCATCTATAGATATAAATATCCAAGATGGGCTTTATTAGCAAAACAATAGAAAATATCAACAAGATAATTTGGATTGTATTGATAAAAAATTAAACAGTGTTATACCTTCTACACCCTTGTAACATCTAGATGAATATGTATTCAAAAGATTGTCCGCAATATTTTGCATCGTACATTCTAGCCTTCCACCAGGGACTCTAAATATAAAAAAGTAATAAGCACTTGCTGTAACAAATAAAACTGATAAAAATATATATTAATTGCCCAAATGAGTAAAAAAATTGCAAAAGAGAGAAAAGTGGTATTTAAAACAAGTCACAAAGCTCAAGGATCACATTCATCCACATAATATTCACTGAACACTACATATTGTATACTGTCATCTATAGAGATACACATCCACAGATCCAAATCTAACGACATCACTTGTGTCATATCACCTTTAGATTACGAAAATCGTCAATAAAGGCTCAGGGTTGAAGAGACTCATAATTTAGAATTGTAAGATTATTAATATAGAAAGGGAGTCAACATCAAACCCCCACATAACTCATATGCAATCAATTCCCAAGCTAATGTGGCTTAGTCTTGCAGTATGACTCTATTAAGACAGATTCATGTGACAAATTAAAGTAGTTTTAGTGAGCTTTAGAGATTTCAGTACCGCCTTCTTTTGGGATTCTTAATTTTTATTTTTATGAACCTATCATTCCATGGAGTGTATAATTGAAAAGAAAAAAAGCACGGAATGCAGCTTATATAACAATGATTCTGGGGTAAAATATGATTTCCTCATAGATATACTTTGAGATGAATAATTTATTATCGTATAGGATGCACATACTAAATCTGATTAATGAGGAATGCAACCCACATCAAGATATATAATATTAAACGAAAAGAGTCAAAAGTTGTTGAACAGTTAAGTTACCTGTGATAGTCTCCAAATTGATCTGCATATACTATTGGTTTCTTCGCATTTAGAACCATCCCTGGTAAACTTTTTTCACTATTACTAGAACCAATTAACTCCACAGAAGGTAAATCCACATACAGAATATTTGTATTGGCGGGGAACTCTGCCTGCAAACTTAGAACACAACAAACAAATTTGATACCGAAAATTTTCTAAAACTTAAAACTTAAAAAGATAGAAATCAAGAAAGTTGAGAAACATTTTCAGGATTGGATATTAAAAAAAATAAAAAACGAAAGCTAATCTTGATCCAGGAAACTAAAATAAACCACACAGACGATGAAACTGAATAAGAAAGCTCACCTATGCAAATCACTACATAGATCCTAGATCCTACACAAGTATTAGGTGACCTTCTGAGCAAAAAGGAAAATCAGTTTCCCTAAAGATTCTCTATCACTCTATGCAAAACCCCATTCTCCAAACATTACCTCAAGTAAAAAGGAAATCACAAACTCAAATGATTTTGTAGCCAGGTGCCAAAACCCACAAAGTTTTGAGAACTTTGAACTATAAAATATCTAATTCTTTCCCACAAAGTTTCAAGAACATCAAAATATCGAATTATAAAATACCTTTATATTTCAAGTTACAGTACAGAGAACCATGTTGCTTTAGAATTCAGTAAATGGAATAAAATGGCATATATAGCAATTGAAGAGTACACCCAGTGTCCCAGTCATGTTCATTTACATCTTGAAAAGCATCATACCACACTATATAAAATACATCTAATAATTCAACAACAAATGACAGCATACCTATTAGAAGAAAGAGGTCCATCTGTGATTCCAAATTTATCAAACTCTGTGTATTCAATGCATGACAAACCATATGCCCACTTCCCATCAAGATTCTTCTTCTCAAGCAGAACATTTATTCCTTCTGTAGCACCTGAGTTCCTCTTGCAGGAAGCAAACCCCAGTTTCTGTTACATGTCCAATTAGTAATGAGAAAACAAGCTAGGTTAAAATGATTTAGAACTTCATCAAATCTTCATATAACAAAGGTGTTAATTCCAAAATAACATCATATAACTGAATACTTGATAAAATTAATCTACACATTGCACCTAAAATGCTGTTTTTGTTAGTGCCTTAAAGAGACTTGAAGGATATCAAATAAACATACCTTTCCATGATGCAAACCAATCCCTGCCAATGCCAAGAGGGTCAAATCTGTAGCAGCCACAACATTACTGCATGGTACCAATATCCATGTCAAGTACAAAGAATGGAAATTCAAGAAAATTAAACAACTTCTGATATACCAGAAGCTATAGCTAACCTGACTTGTCGAACAGTTGCACCTTTTCTTCCATGATCATGGAACCACTTGAAGACACCTTTGTCATAAGCAAGTTTCCATATAACACCATGACCACCAGGCTTACAAACAGGCGCAAATGGTTTCATGACAAGCCATTGCCCATCTTCTGCACTAACAGCAGGAACGAGAGGCTGGCAATTCATAAATCATGTTGTTAAATGAGTGATATTTATTAATGATTCCAAAGAATACTATTTTAAAGAGAAGAGAAATATCTTCAAAGCAAAACCTGTTCAAAAAGTTGGAAATTCGATTGACCTCTTCCAAACCATCCAATTCTTTCACAAAGAGCAGTGATGCGTTTATGGTTGTTCTTTGCGGAACTTGTCATGATTGCAACAGGGGTGATACATTGTTTTCCATACAATTTGAAGTACAAGAACTCTCTAGCCTTGCGAATGCAAAATCAAATATAAAGATCTTATTATATGGAAAACACGCTTGTAATCTCATAATCAATAATTAACAACTTCAATGTTAACTTTTCCTTGTCAAGCATCAAAGATATATATAAAAAAATATATACATTTCCAAGCTTGACCAACAGTGAGTTATATACCTGAAGATCTCTTATAAGACCTTCCAATAAAGTCCTTCCACAATAAGGAAGCATTGCGGCTGGAAGACATTCACCTGTGGCAGGATCGACCAAACCAAGTCTGTCTGCAGAGCCTCCCAGAGGATAAATTTCACCTAGCTCTGGCAAACCCTAAAAGGAATATGATTTATTATTCAAAAAACACCTGGTACTTTCGTTCTGTCCATAAGAACAAAAGTTTTTACCAACTAACCTCAATTCCCCAGAGAGCTGCTTGTGATGCATACTCTGTATTTTGAGAAAGGTCAAGTCCACTAGGAACATGAATTTCCAAAAATTGACATTCCATTGATTCGTTTATCTGCTGAGATCGCTTTGCAGCCTGCCTTTCGAATTTCAATTGGGCAAGAAGCTCCAGCACCGTTATTTGATATCTGCAGCATGTCATTTATGTTTCCATCCTAAAACTCAAACGATTGAACAGACTAACAGATATTTGCAAAAATGAAACTGATTTCGGCAAGCACATAAACAAATTTACTTTCTTTCAAAAATTTCTAAATAATAATTGCACTTTAACTATTTAAAATGCTTTTGGAAATAAAAAAAGGCAAAAGTTCCATTGCTTTTATTAAACTATTCGCATTATAAATACAAAACTAAAATTGAGCAAATAACAACAACTCACCCAATGATTCCACCAATGCAATCATAAAACTTTTCAATCTCCGCCAAACTCTTCAACAACTTATTCAAGTCTTTAACTTGCTCATTTTCCAATACGACACCATTTTGATGGTGACTGTGACCACCACCACCACCGCCACCGACGTCCCATTTCTCAATCATCTCCACCAACGCATAAAGCGCGCTCTTCAATTCGCTCCTCGCCGACTTCACTTCGCTCTCTGCGAATTCGGTCCCCAAATTGAGCACCTGTTCCTGCCCAGCCGCGATCAAGCACTTGACCAGAAACAGCTGGAAACTGTCCAAATCGAGCGAGCCTAGAACCCTAGCGAAGCTGTTGTCGCAGCTGTTGAAGAACCGCCTCACTCGAGAGTCGCCGTCGACGACGGAGAGCTTCCGGTCCAGAGACTCCGAGGCGGCGAGCTTCGACCTGAGCGATTTTAGGCGGGAAATTTCCTGGTGGAAATTGTAATCAGGTGCGGGTGGCGCGTACTCCACAGGCGCGGTGGACACTCGACATGACCGCTCTTGTGCTGAAGACGACGACGAGGACGACGACGATAATGAGGACGAGAACGAAAATGGAGGTCTTTTGAAGTGGAGAGAACTTAAAGAGTGAAAAGGTGTAGTTTTGGAAGTGAACGAAAATAACAAGTGGTGTGAAATGTTTTTGTTAACGATTGAAGTAGTAGTGTTAGACATTGTTTGGACAGTGAGAGAATGGAAGGAAAAAAAAAAACGAGAATTTGAAAACGAATAGAAAAGAATAAAAGAATTTAAAGAGGAAAAATATGGGAGGGATAAGACAAGATGCTGGAAGGATATACCGAGAAAAAGTTTGTACAAAAACAGACAAAAAGAGAGAGAGAGAGAGAAGGAGGGAGAGGGAGATTTTTTTTCAACCGTCAAAACGGTGACTGATACTATAGAGTGATAGTGTGTGTATCACAGTATCCGCGTGTCATGGAGCCTGATCTTCGGTGTTCAATTTTGATTGGTCGAGTGCGCATTTTTGGTGCTGAGTCTGCTGACTAAGCGATGTTTCCATATGAAATAGACTTGGATAATATTAATGATTTTTATTTTTTTTTGACAATAATATTAATGATTATTAATGAGTCAAAATTGCATTAACAACTTAAGTTCAATTACCTTATACAGATTTTCTATTATCAGTTCGTCCTGACAATAAATATATCCGGACGAGGAATGTAGACCACTAGATTTATATATTTTGACTCAAAGTATATGCATTTGTCAAAATTTCTCTATAATCTGTGGTCCACATTCTTCATCCTGATATATTTATTGTCAGGACGAACTGACAATAAAAAGATTGTTACCTTATAAGTATAAGCAATAATAGAGATCAAATAAAAACTACTTGCATATAAGAACCCGTTATTGTGGTTTTAACTGATACGGTTTCAAAACGAAATCGTCGAAACTCGGATTTTCACAGTAACGTTAAAAAAATGAGTGTAAATTGGACTAAACACGTTGGTATAAATAATGTATTATGTACATATAAGAAACAAAAACGATTAAATGAAATAATGCCAATAATACTTGTATAGTTGTATATAAGAACCCATTTGGTAGTTTAAATGGATTCGGTTTTAAACCGAAACCGCCGAAACTTGGGTTTTCAAAGTTCAGTTACAAAAAATGAGTATAAAATGAACTACAAACACAAATTTAATGTAAATATAAGCAAAAAACACAATCAAATGAAAAAATGGCCACAATACTTGCATAGTTGCATAAGAAGAACCTGTTTTGTTGTTTCGACATATTCGGTTTGAAACCGAATATGTCGAAACCGACGAAACTTGAGTTTAATGAGTATAAATTGGATTAAAGACACAAGTTTATTGTAAATATAAACAATAAAAACATTCATATTAAAAAAAATAGCTACAATTGTTGCATATAAAAACCCGTTTTGATGGTTTCGACAGATCCGGTTTCAAACTCAAATTGCCAAAACCGCTGCAAGATGATAAGTATACATAAGCTAGCTTCACATTTTCATATTTCAAAGCATGTCTACTTAGATTTAGTCGTTGATCTGTATTTTAAAACACAGACGTTATTCTAATAAGAATTATTGTCTTCGGTCTATATTTCAAAACAGGGAGATTATTCTGATAAGAAGTATTGATTTGAGAATATCGTATATCAACTTCGCCACTAATGGAGATTTTACGTGAGAGAGTCTTGACTAGAGTGAGAATTTTGATTAAACAGAGAAATTAGTTGTTTACAAAATGATGTTTTGTACAAAAAGTACCCCGAATGGTACCTAACCTAGCTCATGCATTAGTTTTCTTCAGTACATTCCACGAAATATGGAGAAGCCCTTTTCATTGAAGCAAAAACTCTGGCATCTGATCAAAAACTGGCAAACTTCCATGTCTATGTCGATATCTTTGCCGGAGAATCGATGGTTTTGAGCCCTAATATTTTTATATTCTTATCAATTCATATTGTTGTTGCAACTTAATCCTGACACAGTAGTAGCTGTTCCAGTTCTTGATCGAAGCCATCGTCACCACCTTGCTGCTCAGAATTGTGCAGTTGTAGCTGTAGCTGTTTTTCTACAGGCCGGTTCAGCCCGGTTTGTTGATAAAAAGTTTCTCTTTGGATATTCCAGTTCGCACTCATATTCTCCATCGCATCTCCAAGTGATTCCTTATCTTCTGATATATGCTTTATGTTTTGCACATCCACCACCTCACTCGCCTCTTTAACATGAAATTAATTTGATACACAGATATAAAGCAATTGGTTGATCAAACAATAGCCAATACGGAAAAGAAATAACAACGGAAGAAAGGACATTGGCATATTAGGGCAGTCAAGAATAGTGCGCTGTGGGTGCGGGTGCGGGTGCAAAATAAGAAAGAAATGTATGCACCTGCAATGGCTTGTTTCTTGGCCTCTGCATATTGAGTTGACATTCTCTGGATCACACCAAGATCAACTTCCGTACCCTGGTTTGAGCAGTAACCAGAATGGATATTAGGTTCGCTTTACTCCACAAGAAACATATAAACGTTTGGCTCAACAGTCACAGATTTCCTATCTCATACGGGAGTATGTAACTTACCATGTCCATGTGGATAAAGTTCTCAATTCGAGTACTAGCAAATAGCCTGTTAGTCAAAAGGAAAGCAGAAACAACATAAAGAACTGATACTTGGAACCACGACAAAAATTATGAAGGTAAAATTACAACAAACAAAAATATTACGCGGACAACATACTTATCATATGCAACTTGCACACGGGCATTCTGCAACTCCGTGAGTTGGTTCACTGTCTCGGTAACAGAGCCCTCATTTAAGTCTACAGATCCAAACAGAAAGATGTTCTTTTCTAACATCCTTTTCACCAAAGCAGGTACAACTCTAATACCGCTATTTTTTGCCTCAACAACAAGGTCTTTAAGCTTCTTCAGCTCTCCTGTTAGATACAGGATTGGAGATAAGCCAAACAGAAAGAAGACAAGAAAACTATATATAAAAAAAAAAAAAGGTAAACACCAGGATGCCCTGGTCATGGTATTGAATCATATCATGTCATAACTTATAATCATGTGACGCCAAATTAAGATGGTAACAATGACCTTTGTGATCCAATGTAATCAAAGCTAAAAAGGAAGCTCCATGAGGAGTAAACTCGTAAGAATTTTATTAAAATATACCCATTAATCACAAATTGATAAATATTGGACTTGGTTGTCTTGGTTCATGTCAGCAGAGTTTACATTTGTAATATACATTAATAAGTCAAAATAATTTATTTATTTTCAAAAAAGGCAGTGACCTTATCTGATTTCGAAATGGGTCAACAGAAAAGTCAGATTAATAGCTTAACAATTTGATAATGTACCCCAAAATCATCACAAGAAATAAAGTTTGAAGTGAAAACATACCAAAAGAGAGATAAATTTTGAAAGGAGGTTTGGATGGTTGAGTCTCGTAGAGGCAGTAAAGGCAATAGAGTCCACCTAGTCTGCTTGACAAGGAAACAGTGGAGATCATGTGACCTGCACAAGAGCAAATTATTATATGCTTAGTAGAGACAGAAAATAAAGGTAATGAGAAATAAAAAAATTCAACTCTCAAAAGATGAAAAAAACAGCATACGACAACACCTAATTTCAGTCTAGTAATATCACAAGACATCAAAATACACGGGGTCTGCATCTAACTCAGCATCAGGCAGAACACTTCATAGGTGAAACCAATCACACAGTGATGTATTTGAATAAGAATAAATTAATTAGACAAGGTTTAAATACAAAACAAGAGTACCAACAAGCACAAGTGATACTAGAATTCAAAACCATGAAATTACTTCCTAAACTTAAAACACTGTTGTCTTAGCAAAAGAACAATTCCTCAATTACAAAATGCTAGAATAACAGTTTCATAGGTTAAAAGCCAGTTGAAAGAGAGAATGCCTTTGAGAATCTGTTTAATAGAAGAGATGAATTTCTACAATTACAAAGCTTTTTAATCCTATATTACCCTTCACTTAACCCCGATGTTTGCCCCCAAATTCTCATAAAACCACAAATTTCGGTAATTTTGGAAAGAACCTAAAGCATTTTCTAGTGATGTCATAGCATGTGAGTTACCAGAGCTATTGTAATTCACATATAACAATCTATGAACATACTATAATTTATCCATGACTTCTACATCATCGTAACAATGTCTAACAAGAGGCACGTCACACACAATCCATCAAGCAACAAAATTAAGAGGATATCAGCACATAAGAGATCAACAAAATAAAATATCTTAAAGCTTACTAATTGCATGAGCATACAACGATTGCATGAAGAAGGCCAAGTTCCTAGAAGGGCTAGCCTCATAAATGTAGGAAAACTTTCTTGAGAGCCATACTTTCTTCATTTCAGCCAAAGTTGTAAATCCACTCTGTGAGTTGCCATAACTCCACAAGTATTAAGACAAATTAAAAACATAAACAAAAATTGAAAAAAAGAATTTAAAAAGAAAAAAAGAGGCAAAAAACACCTCGACAAACTCTTCTATAAGCTCATCAATGTCCTGCTTAAATGGAGAGAGATCCATAGTGTCTAGTACTGGTCTTTGAAACCAATATCCCTGTTTCATCACAAAGATAGTTGCATTAAGATTAAATATAAAAATTTTGAACTTCATATTTTATTTTATGTCAATCAATAATCAAAGCTTACTAAGCCTTCGCATGATCACAAAACTAACCAATAAAAATCTCAAGCCTCAAAACTAACAAAAATACCTATAAAATCCAATTTAAACCAACCAATTCCGGTCTAGGGTCAGTCATGCAGGCAGATTTCAAGTGTAAATCACTAAAATATAAATTGCAAGGAAAACCAATTTCGTTCAAATCAGTCACCCCATATAAAAATTTAGTTAAATTTTGACACAACCACAAAATGATTCAATTGTGGCAAAGAAATCAAACAAGAAAATCCGAAAACTCCAAATCCTCTTAGTCATTCCATCAAACACGTTATGTGCACAAACAAAACAAAAACACACTGGTTTCCATTTACAACCCAGTGACCCACATGTATGTAAAATAAATACATATCATACAACATTGTATCGTTCAAAAACTCATACAACAGTTACTACAAATGATTCAAAACAAAAATCCCAGTTCCAAAAATCACTTACCGGAGTCTAATTCGAAAAACCAGTGCGTAATTTTTCAAAAGGTTCACTGGGCAGATTAGGGTTTTTATTTGGCGCGAGTTTGGGATTGTCAGACAGTCGGAGACTCGGAGGAACCAAAAGGGATGATTTGCAAATAAATTTGATTTTATAATGGCAAAAGTGTCTTTTCAGATAAATGTTATAGACAATTTTGGAATTTTATTAAATTTTAGCTGTCAATATTTTTTGGGTTGTGCTATTGGGTTGGGCCTAAGAGAAAAGAAAATCACCTTGGACCTTTTTGGACATGATCGGGCTTTTAATGTTAATTATTATAAATTCTTTTATTTTTTTTATAAAAATACAAAACTTTTGAGACAACGTACTACATTATTCGAACGTCTGTCTAATAAATTTGACTATATAATACGTATGGTTACAGCTATTTTTTTAATATTTTTTTATAGACCCTTAAATTAGAATCGAATGACTAACTATCAGAGTTTGAAATTATACAAATTCTATAAAATATTATAATTATGAAAGTTCTCATGTATAGAACGTAGATAGTTCGTAAGAATAATTTGACAACGAATTTATAACGATACAAATTTTCTTATCTTGCGGACATCCGTACCAGTGAAGCTACCATGTTCATTAGAGTGTTTTATTTCGCAAAATTATTAATTATAATAGTAATTTTAAATTTAAATTTATATATTGATGATTTTATCTTTCATAAATTTATTATAAAGGACTGATTTGATCGAACATTTTCCTCTTCTAATATCAGTTTTCCAACTTATCAATTATTAAATATATTTATTTTAACTTAATTAACTTTATCGACCGCTTTCAAGTCTTGTCTTGACTTATAAACACTAAGAAAATGTGTAAGAGATTTGAATGAATAAGCCTCGACAACAGTAGCATTGTCTTCTTTTTCTTGATCACAATCATATATATATATATATATATATATATATATATATTCAATAAAGCGACGTATTTTTTTTTTTTTTTAATGTACAATAACTACTGGGACCTTGTGAGGATTGGACACTATTAGCACAGCCCGGACAACTACTCCCATAAATGGGGAGAGGACACCCACACATGAGGTGGGATAAGAAAATAATGAGTGTATATATACACACGATGGCGGACGTTAAACCGTAGGGGTGGAGTCTCCCTTTGGAGAGTCATACCACATTGGCAAGAGACCCAATGGCAATAAAGCGACGTCTTAATCTATACCTTAGTGTGATATAAACTGATGTCCTTTTCTTATCCACCTAAAAAATGAGAATGTTTTGAATATTTTAAAATATTATGCTTCAATGTAGAAAAATTAGCAAAAAAATGAATAATTACAAATTTGACTTTCAAAGTGAAATTTTTTTTCAAAGATTCAAAGCTTTTGACCAGAAAAAAAATGAAGTACCAATTATTGCTGGAATTTCGGTTTCTGCTTCTCTTACTTTATTGGAAATTAAATGCTAGACAGAATTGAAGAACTGTATAATCTCTTTTTTGAATGATATTTATGTAACAAAATGAAAAATTATCGACCTCATAATTCAATCCAATACGTTATGATTACGGTATGTGACGAGATATTTAACGAGATGAGATTGATCCGGTAGCACCATAAGGTTGTAGATTTAAGTCCTCAACCCTCCCAAAAAAGGATCCCGAATTAATGTAATAGTTCAAAAAAATAAAAATCGTAACTGTGTTTAATTTTCCTAGTATTTATTTTTTGGGATAATTACCCCGGTGGCCATCTAATTGATGACACACTATCAAAATGACCACTGAATTGAAAAGTTGTTCTAAAATGGCCATTTTTAGCGAACTTTAATGGTCATTCCATCAAATGAGTGGCATTTTGGTAAATAAGGGGATACCATTAATTTATAGATTTTCTCCTCACAATCCAAGTTTTTTCTTTTCAAAGGTTTTTTCTAAATAAACTTCATTATAAAAACTTAAATTTAAAAAAAAAAAAAATCTAAATACACTTCATTTTTTTTCCAAATTTATCCTTTTTATCTTTTGACACTCTTTTAAGAAAAAAAAAATCATCATAAAAACCTAAATTTTTATTAAAATCAATTTGTTTCAAAATTATTATTATTATTGTTTAATTGAATATTTCAATGATCATTATTTGAGGGAGAAAGTCATTCATTCATTGTCTTGTCAAAAAAAAAAAAAAAAAGGCAAATAAAAGGGCCGTTAAGTTTTTGAATTTTTTTTCAAAATTTTACTTTTTTTTTTCAAAATTTTTAAGAGTCAACAACACTTGAAAAAAAAATCTGCAAGTTTTTTTTGTTCTTGTTGTCTGTGTATGTAAACAAAAAATCAACAAAAGTCACACTTTAAAAAGATTTGTTTGTTTCTTGTTTTAAATCATTCTCATCACTTCAAAATCAAATAAAACTTTAATGGTATTGAAAAAAAAAATGTTTTAGGGTTTGAGAAACAAAATAAGATTAAAAAAAAAAAATCGAACTCTAGCAAAATTGTTCCATAGTGTATTTAGAATTTCTTTGTAGTTGTTAGTAATTTTAATTAGGATAAATTTGTCATATAATAAAAATAATTTAAAATGGAGTGTAATAAGAAATTTAATGGATTGTCAATATCATCACTCTTAATTTATTTTAGATGTTTTTTGGAAATCAATTTTTTCAATGAGTGACATTTTGGTAAATAAGTGGATGACATTAATTTATTTTAGATGTCTTTTGTAAATCAATTTTTTTCTTTTTTGAAAAGAATAATTATATTTATTCCCTAAATATAATTATTCTTTTCAAAAAACAAAAGAAATGGTTTAGATCAATACACGTGTTTCTTCTTTGTTTTTTAGATTTTTTAGATTATATATATATATATATATATATATATATATATATATTTACACACACTAAATATAATTATTCTTTTCAAAAAAAAAAAAAAAAAGATTTCCCAAAAACATCTAAAATAAATTAATGTCACTCATTGAAAAAATTGATTTCCAAAAAACATCTAAAATAAATTAATGGCATCCCCTTATTTACCAAAACACCACTCATTAGATGGAATTGGATGGAATGGCCATTAATGTCACAAAGTTCGCCAAAAATGGCCATTTTGGAACAACTTTCCAATCCAGTGGCCATTTTGATAGTGTGTCATCAATTCGATGGCCATCGGGGTAATTATCCCTTTTTTTTTTCACACTACAAGGACGGAAATGTATGGAAGTGAGAAAGGTAAAAGGTTCGAGCCTGATATATATCTTTGTGACAAATACTTTCACAACCCATTCGATAAGTTTTCCCATACTTACTTTTTTATGAACGACATAGAATTTAAGTCTCGATCACCGATAGGAAAAATATATATATATACACAACTCAACTAAATAACAATTTATATATCTGAAACTTTCCTTAATATTATTCGGCAAACCAATCATGTGTTCAATTTGATTTCAACAAAAAAGAAATCAAATTGAACATTGTAGCTAGGTTGTAGACATAGTTTTAAAAAATAATTATTCTAATTAAGAAATATGAGAGCGTATTTTCTCTAAAATAATACACCCCCTAGAAGGAATATATGGTAATATAGGCTCCTCGATCTTACCTTGAACATGGTTCAGATTTAAGTTTCATAATATATAACCCTAGCTATAGTAGCATAAGATAATACACAAGCAATTAAATTATTGGTTGTTTCAACTTTCAAGTAACACATATTAATAACTATTAATAAGACGCTTTTACGTATAAGGTTAACTATGTAATGTTAGAAAGTCCACTTTGGAAAGCGACCTAATGATCACTCTCTTCCACTTTATCACGTTAAAAGACGGGTTCTGCATGTAACGTTATAAAGTCAATCTCACACATGAAACCTCCCCGATCACACACACATGTAATATATGTTGATCTCTTACCTAAACACTGAAATATAATTTATCTTGGGATTTCTACAGTTTTCAAGCTAGAGTTACTAGTATTCGGGAGCTTTTTGGTTGAAAAAAATATCCAGTACCCATTGTGCATACCTAGCTAGTAATGCTAAATATATTCATTATCTCTGTATGCCTCGGTTTTCAGCAATCGAATCTTCGCTCTCTCTAAATATATACATATAAACATGCATATCAAAATTTGATAATTAATGTATAAACAAAAGAGCAACAAATTAAGTTACAAATACAATTAGAAACTATCATTTCAATACTTATCTTTATTTCTTTTAAAATCAAAATATTCAATTCTTAGCCGTTAGATATATCTGACAGTACTGATTCGTCACACATATAAGAATGAATGAATTTCATTCCTCAGTAATTAGTATCAAAGGGTTGGGTATCAAAAGTTCAGATTGTGAAAAATAAAGACATACTGATTAGATAAAGATTGTAATTTATAATTTACCTTACATATAGTTGAACACAACTTGTACTTCAAAATTCTCACTATATAAAAACTAATTGTCTTGTTTCATTCACAAAGTCAGATCTAGAGTACTTGTAATTATCCTTTCACGCTTCTTAATCTGATCATTAATTATTTTATACCTTCAATCTGCTAATTAGTTTCGAGGACGACGAAGATGATGAAGAAGAAGACAAAGAAAGAGACAACAAGTTACCATGATCTCCTTCAGGATCCCTAGTACTGTCCGAACCCTTTTCGAAACCAAGATGATCGATAGTGTTTGCTTTTGTTTGCAGAGATAGATTCAAATCTATGTCGGAATTCGAATCCAAATTGGAGATCTTCCTCTTCATGAGCCTGATATTGTTTCCCACTTCATGTTCTTGAATCACTTTCCATCCATTATTATTGTTATTATTATCATGACCAGGCAGTGATGATGATATGTTGTGTTCCAATGTTGATGAGGAGCTCGGTGATCTGCTTTGGCTTTGATGTGTTTTCATCATTTTGTTGTTGTGATTTTCTAAAATTCTCTCAGCCATGGAAGCATAATTAAAAACTCCATGTTTTACTCTATCAAAAGCAGCATTATTCTCACACATATCAGCAGGGCCATTGCAAATTTGGTCATGACCATGATCACCATACCTTGAATCATGAATCAAAAACATCTTGTTAATAATTATATTGTATATATTTATATGGAGTGGAACTGAATATAGTATAATTTGACTTAGTTTAGAACTAAAAAAATAAAGAATGGAATTAAATTGCATTTTTTTTTTTTTTTACCTTATTAAACAGGAAGAATCAGGAATTCGATTGAAACCTGTCAAAATTATTCCGCAAAATTTGAGACAGACTAGAGTATACATTAGGTTTCAGATGGGAGATTCTTTGTACATTTTCTGTACAAGATCCTAAATTATCAAACCTAATAATAGCTACATATGGGATAATCGGGTCTGATAATCTAGTATCTTGCATGACTATGTATATATCGCCATATATATATAAAATAAAAAATAAAAAAATAAAATAAAAAAACCCTAATTGTTTTGTATTAATTCTTCTTCATGGATGAAAGATCAAAAAATATATGAATTACCTGGTTGATCCGGTTCATCGATCTTCTTGCTTCTGTACATCTAACAAATCAAATTAGAAAAAATGGGTACTTTATAAGTATTCAAATTAACAAATCAATTATATATTATTATGATTATATATAAATTGAACTTTATCTAATTGATATCTGTGAAATACAATATATAAACATCTTACCTGAAGATGACTCTTCACATGAGATATGCTCAGGCCTTTGACGTTCATAAATTGAAGAACCAACTTGGGTGTTGCTCCTGCTCATCAAATAAAAAATATCAAATCCAGTTCATATTCAATCATTAAAAAGAAAATAATTAAAGAAGAAGAAGTACTCACTCCCTTGCCCTCCTAATCTTTCTACAGCATGAACAAAGCATAAATGGAGCTCAGGTGTCCACCGAAGCCTCGGCGCCTTGGATCGATTGTACTGCCTTGTAGATCCAAAGGAAGAAGAAGAAGGTGAACAACATGCCTTAATATTTTTTTCAAGATGATCATGATCATGATCATCTTCATTAACTGATGATGAGCTGTTGCTGATGATTGATGATGAGCTCTCCCCAATATGATCTACTGACCTGCAAATAATCTTTTCCACCTTATTATTATAATTATAATAATCTTCACAACTATTATAATCATGATCATCTCCCTTCATGATTTTTCCTGGCTTTAATTTCTTTGCCTCAGATTCTATGAATCGAATGGCTTTTGATCTTTTCTAATTAATGATCTTTGTCTTTGTACAGTATATATCAGACTAGATAGATAGGAGACTGAGATATATATATATATATATATATATATATATATATATACGGATTTTCTATTATCAGTTCGAACTGACAATAAATATATCAAGACGAAGAATGTGGACCACTAGATTTATATACTTTGACTCAAAGTGTATGCACTTGTCAAAACTTTGGTCCACATTCTTCGTCCTGATATATTTATTGTCAGTTCGAACTGATAATAGAAAGACCGTATATATATATATATATACATATATTATTATTATTATTATTATTATTAGGTGCAAACTCCCATATGTAATTTTCGCGTGGAATTAGGGATGACAATGGATCGGATTGGGGATGGATACCCCAATATCCATCCCCGTATCCGTTTGATATATATATCCCTATCCACATTTCTAAGTGAATAGGGCGGATTCGGATAATCCCCGAATTAAGGTAGAAATATCCATCCCCACTCTGTCCATATTCTATATTATATATCCATATATAATGAAAAATATATATAAATTTTTATAGTTTACAAGAGAAAAATATAATTAACATCTACAATTGTACATTTTATTCTATTTAAAAGGAGAAACAAATACATCTAATAAAGTTCAAATAACATAAATTCAACAAACAAAAAAATCAAATCACATAAACTTCACAATTTAATAATTACATAATAAATATTTTATATTTTTAAAATATTAAAATTTATAATGGATCCGGATGGGATTTTTTAATATCCATAGATGATATCCATCTCCATCCCTGAAAACAAAATGGATATTAGGATGGTATCCATTTCTGTTCCGTCCCAAAAATAATAGTATCCATACTCTTTTTAAATGAAGAAAATTCTTATGGATATTTGTATCTTGATCTTGTATCTGTGGATAATTTTATCATCCGATCCCTACGTGGATTCCCTGATTATGAAACCCTAGCTAGCTCCCTAACTAATATTATTATATGACCTGCATGCATGTATCATGTATGGATTATTTATGTATGTATAATATATGTATGTATGTGACCATGTGGGTAAATATATATATATATATATATATATATATATACGGATTTTCTATTATCAGTTCGTTTTGACAATAAATATATCAGGACGAAGAATGTGGACCACTAGATTTACATACTTTGACTCAAAGTGTATGCACTTGTCAAAACTTAAATATAATCTGTGATCCACATTCTTCGTCCTAATATATTTATTGTTAGGACGAACTGACAATAAAAAGACTGATATATATATATATTGATGAGTTGATGAGTTGGAAAAGAGAACAGCTAGGTGATGAAGGAAATTTTGCAGTTGATTTGAACAACGTATTTTACACGCTGAATGATATCTTATAAAGAAATCAGTTTAATTTCACGTTGACAAAATAAGGAAAAAAAATTAAACTGATCTAAGTCAAGCCAATCTATGATTGATAAGAACATAAATTTTCTACATTCCATGCATGGCCTACTAAAGTTGATCAAAGAAGACTTTCTTACACATTAGTTTTACAATCTCAAGATCCCTATAAAAGTAATTATATATAATTCAAATTAAAGGATTTCTTGTGTCTAATGGTTCATGAGTGGTGAGGAACTGGGAGATGAAATAATTAAAAACATAGATAAGTAAACGAAATGAATTTTGATCATGTCCCCGCTTAACTCAAGTGATGTAGGAATTTTTTTTTCTCTTGAATGATGGGAATACGTGTTTATATAGTGTTTGATATAAACAAGTCCTGTAAGAATATCAAATACTTAATTTTTTTATGTATTAAAAAAAAATAAAAAAATACAAGGCTACAATGTAGGTAAGTGGCTGGACAGCTTTCCCCGACGAGAATCACGGATCTGTGTTTGTCCGTATTTGAGAAGAATTATGTCAACTTTGAGAAGAATATTAACCTAACCAGACCTCATAGTCTCTTCTGGGCTCCTTTTATATATATATAAAATTTCTCTTCTCACATAAAATTAACTCCAGTCTCTTTGAAATAAAAATAAAAATAAAAGTCTATCTAGTCTTCTCTTCCCATTGTCATGCACATTATTATTGTTTAATTATCTGGGTCCCCTCCTCATCACAAAACGTAAATCATGCCCTTGAGTGGAGTATCATGATTGTTTTTGGTCTTTGGGTGGGCCACCCAATTAAGAACACAGAAGAACACAGCAGAATGTAGGATGAATTTAAGCAGTTTTGAGTTTTGATGTTGATTTTGATCATTGATCATCAAAATATATAGCGTACTGTAGCATATATAGTTGCTGATGAGTGGTTATTTATAAGTTATAACTAATTATAAGTTAATTGATGTAATAATGTCTGGCAATTGACTCAATTCGTATATTTTAGGCCCTGTTTGATTTTTCCACTTAACACTGAATGATACTTAATGTGTTTCATTCAGTTATTTTGTTTGATTTTTTATAAGTGTTAAAATCACTTAATAAACCCCTAAAACCACTTGTTTTGAAAAGTGAAAAAATTTTCACTTTTCACTTAACACAATGTAGTAGAATTTAATGCAAAGTTTTACTTCTAAAACTATCCTCACTAATTTAATCTATTTTCAAAAATAACCACTTGTTCTATAATGTTTTTTTTTTTTTTTTTACATGAAATCTATAAATTATATAATTATCCAAATTTATTCCAAATCAATAAAAGAATAAATTATGGGCCTTTGCCCCCACTTTAACCAAAAAAATTAAAGAATAAAATATACACATGAAGTATATTGCTAATAAGAACATATTGATGAACTTCATTTTGTCTGTAATATACACATGAATTAGTCCATTAGTTTTATAATGTCACTAGTTAAGAGTTTTGTAATTATTAGATTCTATACAATAATATAAATTTGAAATATTATTAATAACTAAATAAATTTATTTTAGAATTAATTTATATGTTAGAGTTGTCCGTAATATATTAAAATATAAATATATAATAAATAATAGTTATAAGGGCATAGATGTAAAAGTATTTATTTTCAGATATTTATAACTTAAAAAAAACAAATAACGTATCACTTATATTCAGTTTCCAATGGGAAAAAACAAACATGTTTTTCAGTTTTCAGGTTTTAGTCACTATTCAGTCTTCAGTAATATTCAGCACTGTTTAGACTTCAGACAAAAAATCAAACAAGGCCTTAGTCTCTCTCAAGACGTGTTGGAAAATTTATTAATCCAATGTAATTTTGTCTCATCATCTTAAATTTACTTTGAATTTACCTTTTTTTTTTTTTTTTTTTTTTTGATGGAAGGCACCTGGAAACCAGGGCGAAACATGACTAGCATGTTTACATACACAACTGGGACTTCACAAATAGGACGAAATTCAAACTTTGAATTTACTTTGATTTGGGTTTAATTTTCTTAATTTAAAATGGTTAAAACAATTTTGTCACATCATCTTAAAACTAATTTGAAAATGATGTTAATTTTGATACCACGAAATTCATGTAAATCACATACTATAACCACGCATTGAATAATTACTCATTCCAAAACCTACTAGTAAAAGCATTGCTTTTTTTTTTTTCTTTTTTTTCTTTTTTTGAAACCCGTAAAAGCATTGTTGATTTTGTTGTCAATCACGAGAAATAACTTTGTTTATTAGGTCAGATGAGATTTTTCCAATGTTATGTTATGTTTTCACATTTAGACGATTGAGGTTGTGGGTTCAAATTTGAGTGATATTCATCTTCTTTTAATCTCAAATTAATCATAATAATTTATAAAATAAGAATAAAAAATAGATGGTCATATTTATTGCATGAAACCCTATATTCCACCTTCGTGTATTTTTTTTTTAAAAAAAAATTCTTAATTTAAAATGGTTAAAACAATTTTGTCACATCTAGGGATGACCATTTATCTCCGAGGACCCAAATCCCCACTCCCCCATCCCCATGTGGGGGAATTTTTTTAAGGAAAAATGGAGAAATGGGGGGGATGGGGATGATTTTTATCCCCAAATTGAAATGGGGATAAGGATGGCCCCATCCACATTTTCCCCACAATTTTATGGAAATGGGGATAGGGATGGGGGTAGGTGCCCCCATCCCCATTTCTCCATTTCTCCCAAACCTTATATATATTAGGGGTGTGCGGCGGATCGGATCCAACGGATTTGCCATGATCTAAGATTCGATCCGATCCGATCCGATTAGATCGAAGAAATTGCAATCCAATCAGATCCAATTTTATAGCGGGATCCGATCCAATTACTATTTGATCCGATTCGATCCAATCCGATTATAAAATACTTCAATCCGATCTGATATGATCCGATGGATAGAATTAATATAAAGTCATTCGTAATATATAAAAGTTATAATCTGAAATAAATAAAATCAAATAAATTATTCAAACATTACTAATTAATTCAAAAAAAATTAACATTACAAAAATACATGATATAACTTGTAAACTTTATATAATTTTAAAAGTTTATAAACATTATACATTAGCTCGAAATGCAAATTTTATAAGCCGTGATGTTGATGAAGAAGAATAGAAGAAAAGAAGATGGTGGATTGTTGGTCGTAGAGAAATTGAGAAAGAAAACTCAAAATAGTAACATTAAAAATTGTATTTTGGTTGGGCCTTTACATTAGAAAGTAGTGGATAAAATAAATTGCCCAATATAAAAATAATGCCTGATATTTTAGGCGGATTGGCGGATTGGCAGATTCGGCGGATTTCCAAACGGAAATCCAAGATCCGATCCAATCCAATCAAATCCAATGGATTTCAGAATTTAAGATCCAATCCGATCAAATCACCTCTCTGGATCCGATCCAATCACCTCTCTAGATCCGATCCAATGGATCGTATTGGATTGGATTAGATCGGATCCTACACACCCCTAATATATATATATATATATATATATATATATATATAATATTTATATTTTTTCTATTTTACTAAGTGTATATATATATATATATATATTTTTTTTTTTTCTTCTTAATTTTTTTTTCTTTCTATTTTACTAAATATGTAATTTTTACTTAAACAAAGGAAATGGGGAAATGAGGAAGACAGGGGAACGGGGAGATAGGGATGGGATGGGGGGACCTCCCCCCAAAACTACCCCGTCCCCATTTTCCATTTTCTCCAAATGGGGAAATTGGGGGCGGTGGGGGTTGGTTTGGAAAATAAGGATGGGGATAGGAGACCTATGTCCATCCATATTTCCCCAATGGTCATCCTGGGTGGGGGGTTTGGAAAATAAGGATGGGGATAGGAGACTTATGTCCATCCATATTTCCCCAATGGTCATCCCTAATCACATCATCTTAAATTTGAAAATGATGTTAATTTTGATACGACGAAATTCACGAAAAATACTATAACCACACATGATTTTGTTGTCAATCACGAGAAATAACTTTGTTGATTAGGTCAGATGAGATTTTTCCAATGTTATGTTATGTTTTCACATTTATACCACTGAGGTTGTGGGTTCAAATTTGAGTAATATTCATCTTCTTTAAATCTCAAATTAATCGTAATAATTTATAAAAGAAGAATAAAAAATAGATGGGAATATTTATTGCATGAAACCCTATATTCCACCCTCGTGTGACGTGTACTCTCAAATATTGGTATCTATGAGGCTCAAAAACCAGCATATACGGTATACCAATGCATTATTTATATGTTACCAGAAAACCACGAACTAAAAAGGGCTTCTAATCTACACTTTCTGAGCTCAAAAGTGATCACATCACGGGCATCTTGGGATAAATCACAGCCGTCCAACAAACGTCATCACTCATCAGTCATACTAATACGTTTGAGGCAAATCTTTAAGACTTTTCTTCCAAAAACCAAAACATGTTAAATGTAGTTCCAATATTTGTCTACTTTATATCACTATCTTTATTGCATTACAACTTGTCGGTCTGTCTGTCGTGATCATGTTACCGTGATAGACTTTCAATTGGTTCAATCCTCGTATTCAAATCGATATCTGGTTAGTTGTTGAATTTTAAGTTGATATAACCCTACCACCAACCTAAAATAACGTAAAGAGACGGGAAGAAAATTTGAATGCAAATGAAAATAAGCTTGTGGGAAGGGATATGTTTTGTTGTTGAAAATGTGAAGATAATTCAATAAAGGGTTGGAGGGGCTGACAGATACAGGCCTCAAGAACACAAACACAACCTGTAAAGTCAACTCTCAAGGTGTTCCTTTTGTTTTGTGTCCCTTTTTAATGTGAACCTTTTTTATTTGAACCATTTTTTTAATCAGCATGTTTGTCTTTGTCCTCCTTATTTTATCTATCTGAATATATATAATAACAATAATAAAAACCATGTGCGGTATGATCATTCACACACAGCACACAGACAGTGTTGTAGAAAGCGCTAGGCGTTAATTGGACGGCGACCCCCTGTCTAGCGTCTAGCCTACCTAGTCGAGGATTAGACGGCTGGTCAAAAGTCGACCGGTGATAGGCTAGTGGTCAGCTAGAATTTTTTTATTCTAATCGAATAAATATTCATACTACTTCATATATTGATCCTCAAATTTAAAGTTAAATTCCAAAAAACTCAATATTGAGAAACAAAATTCATAAACAACTAAACAAAATCTAACAAACTCAATTAAATTCCAACCAAAGTCAGATAAAAAAAAAAAAAAAAAAAAAAAAGTCGGCCTAGTCAATCAATGGTGATCGACTAGGCTGACTAGGCAGTTTACTGTCTAGTCGCGATGGTGGGCTGCCGACTAGGGATTGGGTAGCGCCTAGTCGGGGACTTTTTCAACAGTGCACACAAGATCATTGACTACGTAGTATTACATAGCGGCTTGCACACTCTCCCAAAAATACATTTCACTTTGTAATTTTACATAATGGGCTTCATATATTACGGAGTTGATCCCGCGTAAAAAAATAAAATAAAATAAAATAAATAAGGTCCGGCAATTCCGTATCTGAAACCTATATCATCATGTCTTATACTACAATAAATGCCAGCATGAATGAATGGCATGGCTTGATTCAAAGCTTTCAAGTTTGACCCATTCAAGTATCAATGAAAGGTTGTTTGCGCTTTTAGTGGAGCCACGTAAATTATAAATTATGATGTTTTTGGCATGACTTGTATTAAAATAAGTAAGTTTATTCCAAATTATGCTTACATATATACTTTCCATAAGTATCAAACTATCGACAACAATTGAACAAATCAACATCATAAGAAGATAAACATAAATACATCACTAGACCAGAAAAAGACCCAAAAAAAAAAAAAAGGAAGAGTATAAGAACAGATATTTTCGGGCACATAAAATACAAGAAATATCACCAATGACGCGATTAAAATGACAAGTAATGTCTGTCGTGAGAGCTGAACGATAAATACTCGACAAAATTCATCAAAAATGCAAACAATATGATACGCAATTGAATATGCAGACGTTTCTAACAAGTTACATGGACATAATACGAAATATAAATGAATGGACTTTCTGAAGAGTTTGCGTAAACAGTATAATAATCTAGAATAACAAGTTTGGAAATTAGACTAATCAATCATTTCATCAGCAGCCTTGTAAAAAGGGCCAATACATTTATCTGATACGGCTGAGATACCATATTATTTCTTTCTATCCTCATGAATCATAAATCCATGCTTTTTTGAACTTCTTGTCTAAACATAGAATATTACATTTAAAGTGAAAAACAAATGCTGTTTTAACTGAGGAATCCAGCAAAAAAAAAAAAAGGCAAAATCGCCGAACAGTTAAAACAAATATTAATTCAATTACCTGAAATGAGTCAAATGACAGATTTTGTTTCACCTCAAAAGGTGTCGTACTTCAGGATATCGATACAAGATATTCCAAATTCTATCACGGACCAGATATGCTAATCTGAAAGCCATTCTTTCCATTGTCATGATCAATTTTTTTCATTATGTAGCAGTAGTTAACCTGACAACAAAATCAAGCATTTCGATTAAGGAAAACTGTGACTGGAAATAACTAATCTAAAGAAAAGGACAAAGGAAAAAATCAAAACTATAATTGCCCAAAACAGCTTCATATCTCAAATTGATGTTGGCTTAGATATGACCCTGACATAGGCATTCTCTATAAGCTCAAATTTAATAAAATAAAAACAGCTCACCTCCAAGCGAAATAGATTGGTGGGTAAAACAATGCCAGCTCCTACAGAACTTCGGAAGGACTCCAAAAACTTTGGCAAAGATAGATTCCGATACTCGTTCTCTGTTAACTTAGCAATGTTGCCGGCACATGCAAAGAGATGTCCATGAATTCCTTTTTCTTTAAAAAACTTCAGTGGAAAATCAAAAGAAAGATCTGCAAAAGCAGAAACTGCAAGGTCTCCTCCAAGAAAATCCACTCCAGTAGGGTCAGCATTTTCATCATTGGAATTGCCTCTCATTTGCCTTCTTGATTCTGTAGGGCCCATTCCCCTCGTCCGGAATCCCCATAATGCCGCTGGCCCTCCCAAAGTACAAACTGGAGATAAATTGCCACCCAAGAAGAATCTCTCAGGCAGGGATGAAGACATGCTCAAGAATCCTCTTCCTAATGGAACAAGAACACCACTAGATACCCCAAAATTCAGTGCAGCATGATAAAAACCAAAGGGGACAGCATAACGAAAATCAAACTCCTGTTATAATAAACACGAGTGAAATATTATCAACAAGGTTAAGGCAGAAATATGATCAAACAACTATAATCCATACCATGATACCACAAAGCCAATGACCTTCTGAATAATGTTAATATCAATCCATTCTATGATGATAGTAACAATTCAAGCAATGACTGGACCTCATAAAATTCATTACCGACAATGAAGACCCTCGGAATCGTGACTTAATCACCAAAACAAAATAAAATAAAATAATAGGCACAAAAAAGTAGATAGTATTATATTTCTTTTAAGTGATTTAGTATTTAATTCTCCTAACACCTGAATAGAGATATTATACCAGAAACATAGAGCATTCCCAATATCATCAAAGGAACCATCTTGCTGCTATTTGCAAGTTGAAGCCTTGAAGGGTTAATTTAGTAGTCTAAATCTGCTATGTTGAGTAAACCGTAGTGATTTTCATTCTAAATCATAACTATAAACCTCGAAACTGACATAGTTTGAGTCAAATTAAATAAAAACGAGAAAGATGGATGAAAAAAGTCACAAACAGTGGTTCTAACAACAGAAATCTGGTGCATCAAGAATTACACTGTCAAATGACTCAAATCATAATGTCAATGTCAAATATACTACACATGCAGAAACAAGACAGTGGAACAATAAAAAACAGTACTAGCTGAAAATACTATCGAGCAGGAACAAGAAAGAGCACAACTGTTAAACCTGGCGTAAAAATCGTAAGCTCCGGCTATCAGGTGCAAGCCCACTAACTTGAGTAGTAGAAACAAAAGCATGTCCTCGAGTTGGTCTCACAGTAGAATTTCTCTTGTCAAACTTAAACGTATACTTTAAAGAGGAAAGAAGATTATGTCCAAGTTGCCTCCTTATTGACATAGACGACATTTGAGATGGATCTGTCAATGTTCGCCATGCAAAATTGTATGCCAAATCATGACGTTTGCTTGAAAATAAGCCCAGAGAGAAGCCTAATGATTGCTCTTTGTAAGACGAAAATTTTAACCAATCTTGGGATAGCATTGATACTCGAGCCATCACAGGAGTCACCAGACCTTCAAATCTGGGAAAATATACACCAGCACTTACCTCTGCGGAGCGGTCAAAGCCATAAGCCAAAGTTCCATCCCACATATCCCCATAACCAAACAAGTTTTTGTACTTGAGTGATCCTTCAACTGTCGAAGATTTAGCCTACGAAAGTATAGTGTAATACAGATTCAGAAAAGATACGAGAGGTAACATACTCATATAGAATATTTGGTAATCAGGAATCAGAGCATATATATGCATAGCTTTTTAAACAGATGCTAGTTCACAAAAAAACTCTTTAAGACATTAAGGCTAAGCTATATGCAAGAGTGCACCGAAGTAGTGTACCACGAAGTAGTCAGGGACTTGAGGCAGGCCAAGACAACTATGTCTCTCTATACAAGGCATGACACAGGTGTCAAATAGTCAACATACACACACTTTTACAGTTATCTTGGTCAAAATTTACATATTCACACATTTCTTTTTTATACCCAAAACTCCCCCAACTTACTTTTGTTTGCAAGGTTTTAAACTTACTACTATCAAACTTGACAATCTTGCTGGGTGGGAAACTTGTGGATATGATGTTCCAAATAGGTGGTCTAAAAAATATTTAAACTCCTGATCTCTTTGTTGAGACCAAAGGTCTTGTCACCCAACCCACCCTTGGGGTTATACTCACTCAAATTACAAAAAACCCAGTATCAACTTATTCTACAATCTACAGTTTGCAATATGCAACTTTCTACTGAAGTAGTTGTCACATGGATTAGTCATGGCCTCAAAGCATACAAGGGAATTTGTGCCTTCATAGTAGCAGCACAAGTTCACAAACGAGGTCGTTTAGTCAAGAAAAATAAGCTTTCATTCTGATCTTTATAAAATCGTACATATCATAGAAATTATCAAAACATTTTCATAATTTGAACGAATGCCTATATTCTTCAAGTAATAGAATTAACCTCCTGTTATAATCACAACCCTGTGCACGCTAGACCGACTCTAGGAATATCAAAAATAAAATATAATTCTGAAAGAGGACAAAAGTATCAAATCACAATCCAATCCTTATTCTATTGACATTATGCTTATACGATCTAAATGGAAAGAAAATGGATTAAAGTTATGCATCCCCTTTCACAAAAAGTCACCATAAGAATATACTCTTTCAATCACATGGCATTAATCATTTTGCATTGTTGAAACTCTTACCAGACTGATTCAGTTTATATAGATAGTTGAGATTCAATAGTCCATGGTGCGACCAAGACTTAGACATAGCGAAGATGAGTATCCCCAATACATGTGCACCCTAAGGCTTTCCACTAAGTTGGATAATTGAGATATTGTTTGAAAATACTATGAATTTATAAATGGAGAAACTGATTACAGGTTTGCACTTTAACTAACCAAATACATAGCCATAGTGTTAGTATCTACATGACTCAATTCTTCAATGTAATGACAGCACATGACTCTGACTAGGACATTGTTTGTTCACATTTCCCTAAAATTTCTCCACAACCAAATGTACCATCATCCAGCATATTGAATCACGGAATCTGAATATCACCAATGTCACATCAAAAACTAAACAACTCGACCAATTCAGAACATATAAATACAATTCCCCTCCACATTTCCTCCTAATTTCTCCAACACATCATCAGCTTCATATATTGTGTAGCAGCAGCAATGCCAAACGCAATCTGATCCCCACACCTCCAACTTACAATGAACAATATATAACCAACACTCACATTGCGTATAGCACAGATTTCCTCTTCAATTTCCCCCCAATTTCTCGACAACCAAACACAAGCACCATTTGATTCATAGCATATCAGCACATCCCTAAAACAGTACCTCCACTCCCAAACTAACACAAATTATGTAGATAAACAACACATACATGATGATACACATTACACATCAAAAACTTAGATAGTATATCACATTTTTTTCAGCCTATATGTTGCTTTTTTAATTCACCAAAAACATTATGAGCTTATCATATACCTCTCCTTTCGTGTAAGTTCCAATTTGACCTGTTAACGGTCTTTTAGTCTCCACGACCTCCACAATCACATTCGTCGTGCCTGGAAGCTCCGGCGGGCCTGCATCGAGCGTGATGTTGACCGAGTCGAAGCACTCGAGCTCTCGCAGCCTAAAATTGGCGACACTCGCGGCCTCGATGATCTCCTGCATCGAACTCGCGTTCCTGATCGCCTCCAATTCGGCTTCGATCAGTTGCTCCTTGGTCTTCGTGTTGCCTTTCACGATCACGTTGTGGACGCGCAGCGGAACGGCGCCGGTCCGCATCCGCCGGAAAAGGTTATCCATCTTCGCCTTGGCCTCCCGTACTTCCGTCTCGCGATTGCCTCGCACCTTCGGTGGGGCACCGTCGGAGTCGTCTTCGAGCTCGTCGTCATCTTCTTCTTCTTCTAGGTCTTCTTCGTCGTCTTCTTCTTCTTCCTCTATTTCGTCATCGGAGATAATCGGGTCGGGTTTCTCGTCCGGGTTGCCCATTTTAGTTGTAAAAACAAAAAAAGAGAGGCGCAACTGAGAAGTGAATAGAGTGTGTAGAGAGAAACGGCGGGGTTTTGAGTGGAGATTTAGCAGAGACAGAGCGGAGCAGTATGATAAGCACGTCAGCACGGCGTATGCCGTGTATCGCACTAATTTATTTTGCTATGGTGTCCCTGTATTTTAGTGTTTTTACGTATTCTCTACTTTAGTTTTACAAATTAAAAGAAATTGAATCTTTTTTTTTTTTTTCTGTAAAATTTCTATATATCCCAAATATTATACGATCACATATAAGTATAACAATTCAATTTACATATATCCCTTCAAAAAAAAAAAAAATCAATTTACATATTTAATTTGGATTTGTGGAAGGGTGACATAACATAATTGAGAGAACACCTCATGTATGGGCAATTGAGAGAAAACCAAAAGTACCATTCAAAATATTAAACTTTTTTTTATAACCACTTTTGAAATTATAATTGTTAATAACCATTTTTTTGAGAAATTACCTCAATACCCAAATATATATAAACCCTAAAAATCCAAAACAACAGCAGTGGAGATTAAAAGAGAAATATTGGAACATTACAGAAAGAGAGAAAAGGAGAAAAGAGAGAAAGAGACATTGTCGCTGAGAGAGAAAAGAGAAAGAAGCGGTGTCGCAGGGAGAGAAGAGGGTGTCGTCACCGGAGCAGCCGGAAGAGAAGAGGTCGCCATCATAGCCTAGAGACAAACCCACCATTCTCTTCTCACTTGACGTTTTAATTGTGATTTCATGTTAATAACATGTTTAATGAATAATAAATGTTGAAATGTATCAATTTTAGGGGTTGATTGAGTTGAGGTCTGGTATTTTGGATGATTTGAGACCGGATGTTGGAGTTTGGTTTGAAAAAAAAAAAACTTGAAAGCGTGAAATCTTGGAAAACTTGAAATGTTTTGTAAAAACTTGAAATCATGTTTTAAATCTCTAACATAAAACTTGAAATCTTCTAAAAAACTTGACCTTCGAACCAGTGAAACTTGAAATCTTCTGGAAAAAATTTGATTGAAGTCTTACCCAGAAACTTGTCAACATTTCAAGTTTTTACATAAGATTTCAAGTTTTCAAACCAATGAACTTGAAATATTCTGGAAAAAACTTGAAACTTTATTTAATTTGATTATTCACAAAAACACACAAAAGTGATGCAATAACGCTAAACTCATGTTAAGGTCACTGTTTGCAACTCAATTAATGAACAAATGAAAGATATTTACACATCAAATACCGATTTAGAGCAAATCAAAATTTTTCTTTAAAGTTTTCACTTCTTTAAATCTTCAACGCGATTCTTAAATCAAACCATCCTCTAGTTAGTCGATTTGCAGGAATAACAATGGTTCAGCCATATTGGTGTTCGATTTGCAGGAAGAGGAACAACGATCGGAAATCATTGATGAAGAATGAACAAAGAAGAAGGAAGAATACGATCAAAAAATAAGAAAACAAAAGACAGGGTAAAAAATAAGAAAATTAAATAGAAATATTAATTTAGGGGTATCTTGGTAATTTATAGACACCCACTGAATTTTTTTTTCTAAACCATGGTTATTAATAATTAAAGTTTCATATGTGGTTAAAAACAAATTTTCCATTTTTAAAGTGGTTATTTTTTACAATTTCCACATGCGGCGAAATTTTGACATTGAAAATTGAAGCTTGCACAAAAAACACATACCGGTATACCACCATCGACTGACTGAACAATGCCTCGTGGCCTCGTGGGTGGTGGTCTCATACGCATACAATGCAAAATTTTGGCATCAAATCAAATAAAAGAAAAATATCAAATCCATAACAATAAACGCCATGGATGATGCCACGTGTCAAACAAATAGTGCATAGAGACTCAAAATTTGTGTCTGAGTGCGTACACATAAACAATAGGCTCCAAATTCAAACAAGCGCCATCGACACACAAAATTCAAAATCAGGTCACTGTCAAAACTTCACCATCTTCAAAATCCAATCTTCTTATTTTTTTTCCCTCACAAAATCATGGCCAAAAACGACACCGTATTCAACGGTTTTCTCTCTTCACTGATCCAAGATATCAAATCCTACTCCGGCACCGATCCTCTCCTCCCTTGGCTCCGGTACACAATTTTTATTTTTATTTTTTATTTTTTTTTTAAGTACTTGTATCTATGAATTTGTGTATCATATATTTTGCGATTTTTGTTTTCTTCTGATTCGCGAAACGTGAAACTCAATTTTTTGGTTGATAGAGGGATCAAGAAAATGAAGGAGACACTGCCGTCTGATGTTTTGAAGGATAAGCTGCCTCGGTTTCTGCAGAAATGTACTCGCAGTTTTGAGTCCGATCGCCGTTACAAAAACGACATGCGCTACCTTCGCGTCTGGCTTCAGTTGGTAATCTGACAGAACTCGTTTTCTCGTTTTTGGTTATTTTCAATGATTTTGAATATGGATTGTTCTGTCTTTATGTTTAACTTATATTGTGTGATTTTAGAGTCACAGTTTTTTTTGCTGAGAAAATGGTTATCTTCTGATAATTTTTACTCACTGTTTTTTATTTTTATTTTTTATTATTTGTTTAATTTTTAGTTTTTAGTTACGGTCTTGTGATAATATTTGAGAGTGAGTTTGTTGTCATTGTTTGGTTGATGAGAAAATAGTGATTACTAGACAATGTGATCACATTGGTTGTTGGTTTCTTTAGTTTTTAATCCAGTGTTTGGTTTGTGAGAAAATAAATGAAAAAATAGGAAACTATATCTCCCAGTTTCATTCCTTGATTTTGAATGAGAGTTGTTCTGCTTTTCTGTTTAATTTTTTGTCGTGTAATTTTGTAGTCACATTTTGCTTGCTGGGAAAATGGTGATCTTGTGATAATTTGATAGCGAGTTTGTTAGTTTTCGGCTGTTCATTGTTTGGTTGCTGAGAAAAATAGTATTTTCTAGATGATGTGATTGATTATTGGTTTCTCATTTTTTTGTTTGATTTCTGATCCATTGTTTGGTTTGTGAGAAAATAAATGAAAATGTAGGAACTGTTCTGTATTATCTTATCTTCTTTTTGTTCTTTTGAGCTGTTTACATCGGCGGAACTGATCAATTGAAGAGTGAATTTAACTAGGGTAATGGCATGTAGCAGTGGTTTTTATTTTAATGTAATTTGCTTGTGTGCATGTTTGAGAATGAGTAGATGGATTTTGTGGGTGATCCGAGAGTGTTATTGAAAACCATGGAGGATAATCACATTGGGGTGACACGGTCTTTGTTCTATCAAGCCTATGCCCTATTTTACGAGAAGATGAAGAAATTCGAGGATGCTGAGAAAATGTATCATCTGGGAGTGCGAAAGTAAGTCATGTTACACCATTTTAGCAATCCATCAATACCTCAAAATATATATTCAAGCAGTATTTATAGTAAACTAGCCTCACAGAAAAAGAAAAAAAAAAAAAACAAGTTTCCCAAGTAAAAGTAGTATTTACTATGAGTAGAAGAAGAAATTTGAGGATGTTATAAAATGTATTATCTGGGAGTGCGAAAGTAAGTCATGTACATCATTTGTTCAATCATTCAATACCTCAAAAAATATGTTTAAGTGGTATTTAAAGTAGATTAGTGATTAGTCTCGAAGAAAGAAACAGGTTTCTTGAGTACAAGTATTTAAAATAAATTTCAGGACTATCCTAGATTGTAGGCCTATTCTGGAGATAAGTGGCCTCCAAGGATCTCCATCATGAAAAGATCACACACACACACACACACACACACACATATATATATATATATATATATATATATTTGTCTGGTTTTAGTATTGAGTGGTGCATGATTTCTATATTTTGGAAACCTAGACTAGAGCTTGATCAGTTTCTATCAACTGTTGAACAGCCTTGCGGAGCCAGCTGGTGAGCTGCAGAAATCATATGAGCAGTTCCTTCATCGAATGGAAAGACACAAGAAGAAGAGAATCCAGGTAGTGTTTTTTTTTTTTTTTCAAAATGTGTTTATTGTCAAAGAGATTTTGGTTATCTAATTATAGGCAGATCTCCTGCACAGCTGCAGGAACGGAGAACCTCCAGGAGGCCACTGTCTTCTATGAGCATTCCTCTCCATTCCAATGAGGCAAAAGAAAACTGTGAAAATATATGCCGAGCTACAGAATCCCAACACGAGGGATCATCATCCGAAACACTACCTGATGAAAATAACGTGGGGATGAAGAAGATATTGAAGGAAAACTCTCAGAATGTGAAACCATTAGTAGAACCTAAGCACAATAAGGATTCAGCAACTTCTTTTGGTATTGGATTAGGTAGCACAAAAAGGGAACATGTATGTAGTACTGGAAGTATATCCGAGCAACAGGTGAATTCAAAGAGAGAATCAGAATCTAGAACGTTTAGAGGTGAAGATACAATGGTTGCGCGGTTTGTTGACACTGCCATTGTTGGAAAATCTGAAATAGAAGATGCCTGCCATCATGGACTGGTAGAACCTACAATAAACATGAAGGAGGCCATGAATGCCATTAATGACATGTTTAGAGAGCCTCTAGATACAGCTCCAGTTGGAAGGAGATCACACAGAAGCCAAAAGAAAGAAGATAGAAGTTTTGACAATGGATTTAATGTGTTCATTGATGAAAATTTGGACAATCGAGGTGGATCACCCGAGAGGAAAGAAGAAAAATGTGTTTCACAGCCACAGCATAGCAGCACTCAAAATTGTGAACCTCACCAAGAATCATTCAAAATATATGTCGATGATGAAGAAAGCGATGAGAATGAAGGCAGAAATGACGAGGAAGAGCACTTAGAGGAGAAGGAGGTTCAAAACTTGAGACGAGGCTCTAGTTCATCTTGTAGACATTTAAATGGTTTTGTGTTTCCAAGTCCAAAGGATGATCTCCCTTCTGAAAGTTCTGATGATCCGGATGCAGAGAATTCACCTCCAGTCAAGCTTAGAAGAGAGGATACTGTTGTTCGTAGGTTTGTTGGGTCAGCCATTTTAGATGAGCCGGAGGTTGAAAATGTTTGCCACCATGGCTTAGTAGACCCCACAATCAACTTGAAGGAGGCTATGAATGACATCAATAACATGTTTGGAGAGCCAATAGATTTTGTGAGGGCCAAGAGGCCAAAGAAGCTGGACAAAGCACCAGTTAAAAATCAAGATCCTGGTGGATTTTTAATCCTTCCCGATGATGACTTGGAAACTCAACGTCAAGCTCCACGGAAGTCATCCAACAAATCAAGTGATAGCGATTTGTTTGAGCCAACTGTGTTTACAAAGGAGGCTTTGGATGATATAAATAAGATGTTTGGAATGCCACTGGACTTCTAGGAAAAAGGTAAATTCTACCTGGTGCAACAAAAATTTCAGGTTGGTAGCTGACACATTAATTGATTGTACTGTCATCTGATCTGCTCATATGCTTGAAAATTGAATCAATTATACTGCTTGTTTGTTTGGAAATCTTAAAATGTGAGTTTAGTGTCTGCTTTTTGTGGTATTTATCTCCTAATCCATGTCAAAACTCAACCATTTTCATGTGGAAATCTTAGGATAGAGTATAAGGAACAAATAACTGAACAAGAATCTTATCAAAAGTACAAAATGCTGCACGGAAGCAGAATTCAATATCATCAAGAATTAGAACCAATTGGCAACACAAATTATTAGACACTGTTAAACAAACACAATAGGCAACAAACAAGAACCGAAATTAAGACATAGATTGATCATAAGTTGAGAAAATCCCAGTTGTAACTTTAGTAATGGCCTTCAGGAGGGCAATCCGTTGGACGGAAAGCCAAGGGGCCTGCAGCATAGATTGCAGCCTCATAGTTGCTTCCAACCAATTTTTTCTTCTCGAAACGTAGGGGGGCACCATACATTCCATTGTTAATGTTAGAAATAAGGCTGCAGTTTTCAAGAGGAGATGAAACCAATCTAACATGGCATGATTGAAGGGGATGTTCCCATATACAACTGTTCATCTTAAAGCCTTCAAGTTGTGCATAGAAGTAACCATTATCATTTGTCGGAAAAGCCTTGTAGTAACTGATTTGATCTTTGCCATTATTGCAGATTACACTGACTTTAGCCGAAGAAATCGGCTTTGCCTCGGACAAAGACCAACTTCCAAGGTACTTACAGCTCTGGCAGTACACCATTCCCTCCACAACCACATCAACTTTCTTCTCTACTGTTGGTGTTGGGACATATCCCTCAGCCGAAACCGAAGCAAAGGCCAATGAGAAGAGAACCAGGAGAGCTGAGATGACAAGCACAAGATGGTTTCCTGCCATTTTTCTCTTTTGTGCGTGATTGGATTTGGAACTCTTAATACAAAAGGTATGTGAATTCTGAGATGAAGATACATTGAATTGAGTGGTATATATAGTTTGTTGTTGTACGCAAAATATTTTTGTGATTTTGAAAGGTTTTTTTTGATGGACGTGTAGGCTACTAAGAAAACATGTCAATGACTTCCATTGCACCAAAATTGTTGTTTACGTGAAGGCCACTCTCTTTATAGTATTGAAATATTATTGGATTCCTTCTCTTCTTTATAAATTATAATATGAGAATGTCTGAGAAAGAAAGATTATATAATATATGATGACTTTTTTCTTTTGTTATTATTATTGTATTTAGGTCAATGATTCAAATTAATATTTCGGTTATTGTATGTAAATAGAAATAGTCTAGAATACATTTGATATACCTTATATCTTTCATTCAATTCATGTTATGTGGTATGTGAATTAATGTAATCAATTAATCATATTACTATAACATAAATTGAATGAAAGTTGTACAGTGCATTAAATGTATTATCGATTTTCTACTATTCGTGGAATTATAAGAAATTACTTGCCGTTTATTAGTTTTTCGTTTTTTTAAAAACACCCATAAAATATTGTTGATGCACGAATAATAACTTTAAAAAAAATTCAAAATCCATCAAAGCACTTTTTGATTGGAAGAAAACATAATGCTCTACATAGCATCAAAAGAACTTCCGTGGTAACACCAAACAGGTTATCGTGATTTTGACAAAACAAAAAAAAAAAAAAACAAAAAAAATTGCTGTGAAGTAGCAGTGTTTTTTAGAAAATCTTTCCCAAAACTGATTGTAAATTTGTAACTCTAAATGATATCAACTTCTCAACTACTCTTTGATAATGCAAAAAATATCTGGTTCGTGATGAAACAGATAATTTTTAATTTTTAATAATTTTTTTTTTACTAAAACAGATAATTCCTCTCCATACAAAAATCCCACACTTGATAATTTTTAATAAAATATCTGGTTCGTGATGAAACAGATAGACAGTGAAGTGAAGTGAAAGACAGCAACGAAGAACATCAAGAAATTGATTGAGAACTTCAACATTATATAAGCAAAAGAAGCATTGAAATAAAGTGGTGTAAGGATGTGTACATCCTACCTACTTTATTTTATTTTTTTCTTTAATAAAACTAAGAGCATCTCCATCGGTCCCCCTTGTAGACTCCCTTTTAGTCCCTTATTTAAGAGTGTATGTTATTGCAAGGAACCATTAAAATAGTATGTGCTCTAACAATACTCCCTTAAATGGCCCATTTAATAATTTTTTATTATTATTTAAATGTTAGATATTAGGGGTAGACATTTAATGGATCGGTTCATTTTTTAATAGAACTGATAAAGTCCGGTTTCTGAAAATATGAACCGATCCAATAAAATTTACAAATGTCAACCGATAAAAAACCAACCGAATTGGACTGGTTCGGTTTTTTTGGTTTTGGTCTTACTGGGCCAAATTCATAGGCTTTAATTAGTACACATATTTTCATATTTTAATCATTTTGGGCCTTTGACCAAATTAAATTATGGGCTTGAACAAATTGAAAATACTAGTTTAAAATAATATTTAGCAAAAGAAACAAAGAAAAAATATATATATTATGTGACACACTTTCATAGTTTTATAGTTTCATAGACTATTGAACATTAAACTAGGGTTTTTTTTATTATTTTTAAATTTTTTTTTTTTTAAATATATAAATTGGATATCGGTTCGGTTTTTCGGTTTGGGATAGCGAACCGGGAAAGGGATAGCGAACCAAGAAAAAAACTGATCTAATCGGTTTTCAAAAAAATGAATCGAACTGAACCGACTAACATAAGAAAACCGGAGATCGATTTGGTTCACCGGTTCGGTTCGGTTTATTGGTTTTTTGCCCACCCCGATTAGACATTGTGTTTAATAAATATTAGATATTGTTTGTCAATTATGATAGGTATTGCCCACTTTAAAATAATCTTAAATAGATGGAGCCCATTTTAAGGGGGTTGAAAACACTTCTTAATTAAGGTGGTGAACTCCACCGGAATACAATTAAGGGAGCTATTTAGGGACCTATTGGAGCTGCAAAAATACACTTACTCCTTTAATTAAGATAAGGAATGTCTTCCAAGGAGGCTGTTGGAAATACTCCAAAAGTCTTCTTCAAGTCTTCTAAGTCTGCTGAGAAGATATTTCTTAAAATCTTTTGAGAAGACTTTAAGAAGACTTTAGTGGTATAAGGATGTGTACATCCTCTAGAGTTTTTCACTTTCTCTCTATGTGCAATAACTCAAACCGTTTGATTGTTTCTTGATCATCTAGAGTCAAGACATACACTGTACACATGTTCTTCTTCAACTGGGAGTCTCTTCATTTCTCCTTCAAGTGGTATTCTTTCTTTCATTTCCATTTCTCATCTCTTCTCATTTACTTCAATTTTTAATTTTATATATATAGCCTTTGGCTTGTTAATTTTATGTTATATATGCACCTGTGCTTTGCTTAATTTGATTGCTGAGAACAATTTAAACTCAATGAAACCCAAGTCAGCTTGATATATTTGTGTGAATCAACGTCAATCTTTTTACAGGAATCATGATTCTATGGATCTTTTCCTTTTCTTTAAGTTTTCTCAATTGCCGAACAAGGAATTTGATAGGAATTTATATGATATTTGCTCTTTGTCTCAACATTAATCTTTTGAATGAAGATACAAGAAAACAAAATTGTGTATCTTATGGCTTTTGTTTTGATGTTTTCTTAAAAGGGATTTTTTTTTTTTTTTAGTCTTAGGCTATGTTTGTGATTGCTTTGCTTAGTTTGGGATTTCTTTCCTTAAAAACTAATCCGCTTATAGCTTAATTTAAGAAACAATTGGTTTGACAAAAAGGTGGACAGGTGTTTGGTAATCTAAATTTTAAAATTGCTCTACTTTGAAACGGTGCAAAATGTATTTGATGAAATAACAAAAATATACATCAATCAATTGGTATAGTAATTGTATATTTAAAAATTAAATATAGTAAATATAGAATATAATTACAATATTTTTTTTGAAAAGGAAATATAATTATAATAAATATTAAAAAATTAAAAAAATTGAAAAACCTAAACTTCAAATGCCGAAGGTGGATCTGTTGATTTTCGGTGATGGCGACGTCAACGTTGGCGTCGTCTGTATGCCGGAGGAGGATCGACCTCCCCTGGCGACGTCGAATCCTGATCTAGATCCACCAGCGAACGGAGACGACGACCATAAGATGAAGAAAATTAAAATCGACCATAAGCGAATCTGGATCTGGATCCAATGGGCTAATTTCGGTTGCGGTTACCAGCAGCTTAGATCTATCATGCTTGCTCTCGGCAGCTTCCGTCGTCTGCACTCGCTCTATCTCCGACAACTTTCCAGGCTTCCTGGGTTGGGTTCGAATTGGGCTCCGCCGATGATTGGGTCAAAGTCCTTGACCCAGTGTGGAAGATACGAGGTTCATCTTTCCTTGCCTCTGCTTTTGCCAGTGGATCTAGATCCGAAGTTGCCGGAGGAGGTCGATCCTCCTCCAATGATGGAGATTTCCGGTTCTCCTCCGAGCTCGACGTTCGGCGGTGGCCACAGCTTTTATATTTTTTTAATTTTTTTTGTTGAAAAGATATTTTTATTTTTTTTATTTTTTATTATATCATTATTAAATATAAGGGTAATATTGTTTTTTAATAAAATAGTGAGGATATTTTGGACATTTCTGAAGTAAAAAATCAGCTACTGCATCCAAAACCAACCCCCCGCCCAACTTATCAAAAGTTGATTATTGGAGGAGCAAATTGTGAAATAAGTTGATTTTGGAAAGTTTACCAAACACCCATTTGCGTAAAACTTGAGAAATAAGTGATTATTTCTCAAGAAAAAGTAATCCCAAACATAGCTTTAGTATAGTGATTTTTTTTTCTTATGTGTTTCCTGGGATCAAAAATTTAAATTGTTCATTTATTTCCTGAATCTCTTCAACCAAATTAAGTTTGCTCTTGCTTTGGAGATTAAGAGTTCATCAGGATCATTTCCTTCTGTGTTTCTTCTTTCAATTTCCTGATGTTTGGTTTATACAGGTAAACAAAGTAGTTTTTTTTTTTTTTTTTTGAACAGCATATCCATTACAAATACAAAACCCAAACCCAGACAGAGACCCAAGTCAACACACAGCAGGTCGAAGAAGAACCGCAGCCATGACACAAAGCAAGCAACAAAAATTAAAAAAGAACAACCAAAAGTTTCAAAACAGAGATCAGACAAAAAGAATCGCCAAAGTAGATGAAGTTGATATCTGGTAAAGCCAAAAGATGGAACTCAGAACGGGGTCCGATTGATATGTGCACTTATTTGTGCTCATCAGCCTTCAGTTTGTTAGGGAGTCTTAGACTTGGTTAATTAATAGTTAAGATAAAATAAGTAGTGGTCTTTGTGTTTGTTGTTTATGGCCAACGTGCAGGAATGCTGCACCATTTAAATAGCTCCACTTTCACTTTCAGTTGGTTTATTGTTGTTAGTTGTTTGCAATAGTTGTCAGTTCTGGTTCTCAGGAATTGTTGTTGATCACTATTAATTGTAAGCCTATAAATGGCTCATTTGAATTCAATAAGAAGGCATTGAATATTAAGCCAAATCGTCTCCTTGTATCTCTCCTATTCTCCTCTTAATTTTTTTTTTATGTATTTCTAAGTCTGAAATATTATATCTATCTTAAATTCTCTTTATGTATTTTCTTGGATCGGAAAAATACATAACAATCAACATCCGTAGAGGCGGATTATGCAGACACGTACAGACCGCTGGTAACCTTGGAGATGCTATGGTGGATAGTGAAGTGGTGCCCTCTTCATTGGCTGAGATTGCTCAAATTCTCCGTGTTGCCAATGAAGTAGAGGCTAGCAATCCGAGAGTTGCTTATCTCTGTAACCCACTTTATCTAAGCTTCTTCATTTGTTGTTGTATGCAAAAAAAATTGTGATTTTGAAAGGTTTTTTTTTTTTTAATGGACGTGTAGGCTACTAAGAAAACATGTCAATGACTTGCATTGCACCAAAATTGTTGTTTACGTGAAGGCCACTCTCTTTATAGTATTGAAATATGATTGGATTCCTTCTCTTCTTTATAATATGAGAGTGTCCGAGAAAGAAAGATTATATAATATATAATATATTATCACCTTTTCTTTTGTTATTATTTTTGTATTTAGGTCAATGATTCAAATTAACATCGGTTATCGTATGTAAATAGAAATTGTCTGGAATACATTTGATATACCGTACATCTTTCATTCAATCCATGTTATATTGCATGTGAATTAATGTAATCGATTAATCATATTACATTACATAAATTGAATAAAAGATGTACTTTCTATTGTTGGTTGAATTATAAGAATTTTTTTTAATTTTTTTTTAATAAGAACACCCATAAAATATTGTTGATGCACGAATAATAACTTTAAAACATATTCAAAAATCCATCAAAGCACTTTTTTATTGGAAGAAAAAATAATGCTCTACACAGCATCAAAAGTACTTTCGTGGTAGGCCATCCAACAGCAAACAGGTTATCACGTAGAAGTGATTTTGACAAAAAATAAAAAATAAAAAAATTACTGTGAAGTAGCAGTGCTTTTTAGAAAATCTTTCCCAAAACTGATTGTAAATTTGTAACTCATTTTTTAAGCTGAAAAACTGTGTTAAATTTGACTTTTGATGATAAATGACATCAACTTCTCAACTACTCTATAATAATTGAATTGCTCTGCTCAACAACTTCTTGGGTAATTTAATTGGCAAGACTTGAGATCGAAAATTCGAAACAGAAAGAGATGATTATTCTATAAATAATTGAAAGAAAATAACAAGAAAAAGAAATTGGATAAAAGTCTAAATAGATCAACGAAATTACCTGCCAGCTATTGGTTTGTGCAAATCTTCCAAAACTTGAAGATTTCAAAAGTTTAGTAATCCAAAATTTTCTTAGAGAGAATGAGAGGTTTTCAGTTCCGAGATTCTTGCATGATTTTGAAACAAAATAACAAGAAAAAGAAATTGAATAAAAGTCTAAATAGATCAACGAAATTACTTGCCAGCTATTGGTTTATGCAAATCTTCCAAAACTTGAAGATTTCAAAAGTTTAGTAATCCAAAATTTTCTTAGAGAGAATGAGAGGTTTTCAGTTCCGAGATTCTTGCATGATTTTTAAACAAAATAACAAGAAAAAGAAATTGGATAAAAGTCAATAGGTCAACGAAATTACCTGTCAGCTATTGGTTTGTGTAAATCTTCCAAAACTCGAAGATTTCAAAAGTTTAGTTATCCAAAATTTTCTTAGAGAGAATGAGAGCTTTTCAGTTCCGAGATTCTTGCATGATTTTGAAACAAAATAACAAGAAAAAGAAATTGAATAAAAGTCTAAATAGATCAATGAAATTACCTGCCGGCTATTGGTTTGTGCAAATCTTCCAAAACTTGAAGATTTCATAAGTTTAGTTATCCAAAATTTTCTTAGAGAGAACGAGAGCTTTTCAGTTCCGAGATTCTTGCATGATTTTTTTATACATAATCGACTCTATAGCGAGCATGTAAATCACTCTACAAAGCCTACTTTTTAACATTACATAATTGATCATGTACTGAAAAACGTACAAAAATCCCATATTTAATAATTTTTAATAAAATATCTGGTTCGTGATGAAATAATTATTATATCCGGACAAATTTGTTTACAGTGAAGTGAAAGACAGCAATGAAGAACATCAAGAAATTGATTGAGAACTTCAACATCATATAAGCAAAAGAAACATTGAAATAAAGTGGTATATGGAGCTTTCCTTAATGTATTTTCACAGCAAAATATCCAAAAAAAAAAAAAAAAACAAAGAAGATTATCATGGATTATATACACTACCATTCCATCAAACTACAATAGATACAAGCTTGTATCAACCTGAAAGGCAACTGTTTTGTGCCTGACCACCAACTACTACGAGAAAAAAAAAAAAAAAAAAAAAAAAAAAAAAAACATTGGAGCTCTCATACTTGCAATCTAAATTCACACACCTCTAGATTGCTTCAGTGGACAAAATCTCGATTTCTGCCCACCAAAGAGGAGAAAGTTTCGGGATTGCACCATCCGGGGAGAGTCCAGTAATATCTCTTAACCGCGCAACAATGTCTCTTGTTTCCGGCCTTTGTCTAGGGTCAGGGTGAACACAAGATTTTATTAACTCATCGATTTCCCTCAGCTGTTCCTTGTCGAATGAGTTTAGAGTTGGATCAACCATTTGTCTTAAGGGTTGATCACCACTCAAATAGTCTGATGCCCAGTCTTCAAGGGGGCCATTGTCCACAACGTACGGGAGCCTGCCTGTCATCATTTCAAATAATAATACACCAAAGCTGTACACGTTACTTTCACGACTTGCTGATGGTATATTTGAAAGCCTTTGGCTTCCTGTTACAGATGGAGCTATCTCGTTCCAGAAGCTTAAGTCTGACAATTTGGCTGCATAATCTTCGGTGAGACTGACAGCCGAAGAGTTTAGGTAGTTGTGGACTATGGGCGGGTTTAATTGGTGCATATGCTCTAGACAGTAAGCCATACCCATTGCAATCCGTAGCCTCATTCCCCAGTCCAAGTGCTCCGATTCTCTAACTGCAGGACCAAACCAATTGGTTATCTTAATGCAATATTTGCTGTGAAGTTAAAAATGCCAGAAAGAATGGCCAATACAATGCTAGACTACGATACCAACTAAAGCATGTAATCTACGTACAATCCTAGAATGTGTGACAATCTCGACTTCCCATATGAGAAATCGTCATCAATGATAGAACTTTTCAAAGAAAAAATGGAAATTGCTACTCGCCATGTCATAGATAGGCATTAGAAAAATTCTACTTACTGTGTATATGTTCAAAGAGTGTTCCATTAGGAGCATATTCAAACACCAACATTCTAGTGAAGGGTGCCTCTTCCTCACAAAACCCGATAAGGTTGACGAAATTCTTGTGGTTTACTTTTGATAGCGTGTCAATCTGAAACCATAACCATAAAAACAGTTAGTTCGGGACAGTCAGATATCAAAACTACCACTTACAGATCAATGGTTTGTGTAGTACCTTCTTTCTAAAATGCACTTCTAAATTCTTCGACCAATCTTTGGAAGTGGCAGATATCTCCACAACAGAGGCCACAGCTATCTCAGCCCCACTGGATAGTGTCCCTTTGTACACCATACCAATCGGTGAAGAACCAATTACATTACAGAAATCTTCACATGCTGCTTCAAGCTCAGATCTCTTAAGCTTAGGTACACCTGAAATGAACATTCCCGATCATGTAAGTATATGAGTAACAGAAAGATGTGATTCGGCTGGCTCTTTGGTGGCTAAGCATTAACTGTTTCATCGCAACTATTTATTGTTTCGATTATGGCACCTGGAAGTTTGCGTTTTTATATAGAACTCATATATGGTGGGTGCCAACCATTAAAAAATATATATTTAACCTTCTGAAAATCTCCTGTTTTCAGCCACTGCTATAGTGTTTTCGTTTGCTTGATTGGCACCACAGATACCCTTAGAAATGATTTTAACCTGAGAAAGAAGAAGTAAGTACCGGTTACAAATGCTTTCTGAAGCTGTCCGCTCAATCCTGTGGCCCAAGGTTTAACAGTAGCTACCTTATTGCTTCGACAGAGATATATGCCAACAACAATTAAAATGAAAACAAATATGGCGCCGCCTATGGCTCCAACAAATATAGCAAGTTTATCAGAAGAGGAACTACTACTAGAGCTGGGGCGATTCTGTGGTAAGGGAAGACTTGGAACTGAAGGGGGAGTTCTTGGAACTGAAGAGGGAGGCGGGGATTTAGAAACATTAGTGGTGTTTGGCTCTGGGGGGGCAACAGAAGCAGGTGGAATTGGGGATTGTGGTGATGGGGATTGTGTTGATGGGGACGGTGAAGGGGATTGTGGTGGTAGTGGTCTGCCTTCCACTTGCAGCAGTCTCCTGTGAACAGCATCATCATTTTGGACACCATTCCTGGCAAAAGATAAAAAGGAACATTAGCATAATCAAAAAGGCAGAACACACAATCAAAAAGTAAAGAACATACAAGAAAAGCAAACATCAGCGACTCATTAAGAGATTTTATCGGGCACTCTGTCCCTTCGAATACTAGTGTAGATTACATTTTCAAGTTAGTGAAAATCATACACAGCTATTGTACCACTCAACTATGTTCAAGACTCCATATGATATATATCATTCGGCATATCAAATTAATGCAAAGGAGATTAATTTTCAAAATCTAAAGCAGTCACGCACCGTGTAATAGAACCTTTGTTGCAAGATGGTTTCCTCTTAGCAGCATTAGAAAGCCGGTTTTCATCTACTTGGGATTCGGAAAGTATCTGGAGTTCGTAAATTTCAGGAGAGAAACCACCAAGAAGCTCATTGTTGTCCAGTAAACTGCAATGTAAGCAGAGACAACTATCGAGTCACTTTACCAGAGCTAACAAAAAAATGAAATGAAACCATTAGATGCCATCAACATACAGGATTGCCAATGACAGATTAATGCCAAGATCATGTGGGAGCGGTCCACTGAAGTTATTATATCCCAAATCCAACACTTCCAGTTCCTTCAGCTCTCCAAATCCTTCGGGGACAATTCCGTTGAAAGAATTGTTTCGCAAATTACTGCAGTATGCAACCGAATCATCATAATGATACCACGAAAACGCCAATCAAGCAACAAGCTAACAAATTATAGAATACTTACATAGACTTTATGTGAATCAGGCTTCTAAGTTCAGGTCCCAATGTTCCTTCAAGACAAAGATCTTTCAAGTTCCTGTACATTACATACATTAATCTTCAAAACCAATTTGAGTAGATAATCATTAAATTTTCCAAATCCTAGAATTTCATTAACATTTCACAAAATTATTGCTATTTTGAGCTCAAGCATAACTAAATCTGACAATCAGTAACCGTCCATTGGTTTGACTAGAAATCAGATGGAAAAAATGAGAAGAAAATCTACAAAAAAAAATACTTTAAAGGGCAAAAAAATTTAATTCATTCTCTTAGCAACCAAACAATAATTAAAAAAAAAAAAAAAAACACCCAATACTTTGAAATTTTGAGAAAACAAAGAAAAAGTGACTTACAAAATTACAACTTTGCCATCAGAGCATTCAACGCCAAACCATGAACAATGATCATCGATACTTCTCCAGTTCTTTAACGCACCAAACGGATCACTCAAGACACTCTCTCTTATCCTCAGCAGAGCCAAACCTGTTTTTGTAACCAAACACAACCCGAATAAATTAAAAACTTTCCTCAACTTTCCCGCGAAACAAACAGAAAAAAAAAACACAGAACTACTCGTGATCACGTACCTTCATCGTTCAACGACCAAGACGAATACAAGCTATGAGAAACCAAAACCATGAACAGAATTCCCAATCTACTGAATACCCAGTTCTTCAACACCATCTTTTCGTCGATGAAGATGATAGAGTTAAGTTCGAGTTAAGAAGCAGACAAGCAGAAACCGAGTCGACTCGGAGAAGATTGAAAAACGAAAAATACCAAGAAACAAAACCAAAAACGAGTAATAAAAAAAAAATCCCAAGCTTTGTTATCAGATTGTGTCGAAGAAACCAAAATGAAAACAATATCTGAGTCTCGAAGTCGTCTCTTTTCGTTGCGTAATCGTGAGCTACAAAATGTAGACTGAGAAAACATAAACCAAACTTTTCAAAACGCGTCCACCGAATTTGTATAAGCTTTTTTAAATTTTTTTTTTTTTTTTTTTCACTGTAGTGGGGGGCGAAACGCTGTCGTTTTTGCATTTGCGGGTGCCGGCAAAGACTTTTTTTTTTTTTTTTTTTTTTTTGTGAGAGTTTTGAATTAGATTAGACCGAGTCATGGATCTACTTGTCTTGTAGTTTTACTGTTTCAATCAAATGATGTCTGATAATTTAAGTTAAAATAATAATTTATTGCTATGTTGGTGATTAGTGTTGCTTCCTTGCTCTTTCCTATTTAAATTATATACTAATTTTTTTAAAAAAAATCAAAATCGTGTCATGAACAGATCAAAAGTTTTTCATGATTGATCTTGATCAAATATTATATACGATTCGGATAGTTTCTTTTAGATCAGGGATTTATTGGTATCTATCTTGATCAAATATTACAAACATAATTAAGATAATTTATTCTATAACAAGAGCGAAGTTTGCATAAGCTAATTAAGCTAATTAGCTTGATTTTCCTTACAATTCTACAAGGTTTTTGTTTATCTTCTAATATTAATTATGACTTATTTCAGCACATTTATAAAAAAAAAAAAAAAACAAAAAAAAAAAAACTATAAAACTTGGTTATTCAAATTTAGTGTTAAACAATAAAATATTCTTTTTATGAGATACTGAATAATTGGTTCTTTTATGTAAAGTTCAATTTTTTATTTTAATTAGAATATTTAAAATAAATAAAAAATAGGTTCGTAAAATTTTATCAATAGATTCATTGAGCTTTAATGATTCTACTTTATATCGGTTTTTTTTTTTTAAATTAAATTGTATTACTTTTTCATGGTATTATTTTAATATGATTAGCATTTATAATGTTTCAAAATAAACTCTAATGATGGATTTTATTTTTGTTATCTCTTATTTAGACAATAAAATAATGGCAAAAATTGATGTATTGCATAATAATTTGACTCATTATTGCATACCCAAATGGATAATTAATAACTATGAGCATGTGAAATAATTATCTTTTAATGGATTGGTGGTTGATCTCATTTAAATCGATAATATGCAACCAAATTAGTTGTAAAATTCCAATGATGAACCTTAGTTAAATACAGAAAAATTAGCTTGAATTAATTATTTAAATTTTTATTAATTTCCTAAACTAATATATTTTATTATTAATTTTTATCACAATAATTGTATATCTAATAATTCATAATGTTGTGTAAATTTTTTAACTATTTAGGATGTGTTTTGTACAGATTTTCTATTATCAGTTCGTTCTGACAATAAATATATCAGGATGAAGAATATGGACCATTAGATTTACATACTTTGACTCAAAGTGTATGCACTTGTCAAAACTTTTTCATAATCTGTGGTCTACATTCTTCGTCCTGATATATTTATTGTCAGGACGAACTAACAATAAAAAGACTGGTGTTTTGTATATTTATATTTATGATAATAAGTTGTAAATTTATAATTTTTTAAGGGTAAATTACACTGTACCTGTTGAGGTTTGGGTGAAAGACATTTAGATGGAAAAGTTTTGTTATTCTACATTAACACCCTTGTTTGACCATAGTAAGATCCAAAATGCCCTTGTATAATAATAAAAAATAAAAGTTTATTTACACTGACACCAAGGGTATTTTGGACCTTACCATGGTCAAACAGGGGTGTTAATGTAGAATAACAAAGCTTTTCCATCTAAGTGTCTTTCACCCAAACCTCAAGAGGTGCAGTGTAATTTACCCCTTATTTAAAGAAAAAATTATGATTAAAGTCTTTGATGATGGCTGTTATTTTTACACAAGTTGTATAGTTTTCTGTGCAGGCTTATAATAGTCTTAATAATTTGTAGAACAATTCCAATCATGTGACTACAAAAACACAACATCAATAGTTCTTTTTGTGCCCGATTTGACATTATTTTATTCTTTTTAATTATAAAATATTTTTAATTTGTTTTTAATCAACCATAAAGTAAATTTTAAGTTTGATTTTAAAATTTCGTTGCTTATGTTAGCAAAAGTTGAATCAAGCAAATGGTTTTATTCACAAATTACCAAAACAGTGTATTGTGTGGACCATGTGATAATTGTGTTTTTGAAATCTTCCTGGGTGCCACTTGATTTTTCTCAATGTGTCCCCACAGATAACATTCTTCTTCTTTTCTGTTTGTCCTTTCTTTTTTTTTTTTCCTTTCTTTTTTAAATTTTTTAAATTTAGCAAGATCGGGATAAAAATTTGTCGTGAACTGTCAAGATAAAGCATGTCCGTGTAACTCGTATATATATTCGATCCAACAATCGGAAGATGGCTGTTTACACATATAGATCAATAATTACACATTATGAGACTTGCACCACAACACATACATGAAAGGGAGTTTGTACACAGGACCGGCTCCATAGGGGTACCAATGAGGCGGCCGCCTAGGCCACACCACCCCTCCCAAAAAAAAAAAAAAATTAAAGGAACCCCCGATATATATAGTTGTAAATATTATATATATATATATATATATATCTCAAATAGGTCAGCTCACATACGTTTGATTAAAAAAAATGCCAATATTTACAAAAGAAAAAAAAAAAAAAAAAAAAAAAACTAAGTAATCATATGTAAAGTGTTGATGATCTCATTTTTGATAGTCCATCTCGGCTTCTGAAAATCTCAAGGCCAACCCTAGTTGTAAATCATGTAATTAAGAGTGAATCTTCTTCTTAGGACACCATTTTCTTAAATATATATATATATATATATTGTGATTTAAAATGTATTTTAAACAATTTCGAAACAGCACTCTGATGTTCGATATCGACCGAGTAAAAAAATACAAATTTAAAAATAAATAAAAAATCATTTTCAAATTAGGTTTTCACTTCATTTTAAAATAAGAGGATAACCACAAAGTTAGATATGATCTAGTCTACTTGGAAACAACTATAAACCTAATTTTAAGACTTGGCCTCCGTGTGTATATATATATATAAAGAAGTACAATAAATAATTTAAAGTTGAATTTTGAGTTATGTTATTATATATATATATATATATATATATATATATATAAATATCTAGTAGTATAGATTTTCTATTATCAGTTCCTCTTGACAATAAATATATCAGGACGAAGAATGTGGACCACTAGATTTACATACTTTGACTCAAAGTGTATGCATTCATCAAAACTTCTCCATAATCTATGTTCCATATTCTTCGTCCTAATATATTTATGTCAGGACGAACTGACAATAGAAAGATTGTCTAGTAGTATAGTTGGATGATTTATATGTAATTGAATTGAAATTTAATGCTCTCTCTCTCTGTGTCTCTCTCTCTCTCTCTATATATATATATCTCGATGGATCCTCACTTGCAAATATATAGTAACAAATATTTTATTTGTAGAAATAAATTTATTAAAGTATTAATTACATTTTGATAAAAACATATAAAATAATTGTCTAAAGATTATTTATGATGCAATCCAAGCAAGTAAAGAAGAAAAAAAAATCAATAATAAAACGATATATTATTGATATTTACAAAATTTTGGGTATAAGTATAGAAAATATCGTCAAAATATCTCGAATATTAACCAATATTGTTTATATTTTCACTAATTTATTACTTTATAAATTTAAACGCTCGATATATTCACTAAAATCGTTTCCTTCATCACGAGATAGTGGATCACTATCCTCTATAAGTCTTCAATATAAAATAAAATTTAACTAAAATTTTCTAAAACCATTTATAAAATAAAATAAAAATTAATATAAGTCACAGTCATCGATCACGAGGGCAGCCGCGTGTCTCCAAGACAGCGATATGACGAGTGGACGGCCCAGATTTGTTGGGTTGCATGACTGTCCATATCAATGCAAAAGTAAGTAAACGTGAGTTACCTATTTTTCAAGTAAATAAGTAGTGATAGCATGTGGTGCAATATCTATGTAGATCTAACATCACAATTTTATTATATATATATATATATATATATACGGTCATGTTCCTATCAGTGCATCCTGATATAACTTTATCAGGATATTGAATGTCAACCACTCATTTATAACAGTGATTTGACAAGTGCATACATACCAAGTCAAAGTATATAAAACGAGTGGCTCACATTCAATGTCCTTATATAATTTTATTAGGATGCACTAATAGGATAATTTTCATATATATATATATATATATATATATATATATGGTGGTTCTATAGTAAAGACGTTCTAAAATTATAAGTTAATGACGTCCAACTACAGCCACACATTCATATTGGGTGTGAGTATTTGTTAATGTAGGGCTGTAGGACCACTGTGAATGTGTGACTATGGTTGGACGTCCTAAAATTATAAAGTCAAGATGGTTCTAATAAAAGAAGTATTATATATATATATATATATATATATATAGTTTTTCTATTGTCATTTTGTCTTTATATAAAATATATCAGGGCGAAGAATGTGGATCATTAGATTTACATACTTTGACTTAAAGTGTATGCACTTATCAATATTTCTCCATAATCCATGGTCCACATTCTTCGTCCTGATATAAAATATATCAGTACGAACCGTAGAAAGGCTATATATATTCCATTTCTCTATTGCCATTCAAGTAACTTGAAATTCATGGACTTAATAGGCACCACCGATTCATTTTTTTTTTCCTTTTAATTATTTCAATATATTCGAGATTTGGAAAAGGGGACAAGACTCCAATCGACAATAATCATAGTTTGAGTATGAGAGAAATACCACTAAATCAATCTCATATTATCACCGCTAATTCGTTTGACAGCAAGCACTAATTTATCTTATAGCATCTATACAGACTCTGATTAATATATAATATAGTTAGTTATATCATAATTATTTCATCTGATAATAACGTCTCTTATAATTAAAGATTATGTTAATATATAATATGTTACCATTAGTTCATAAAATGGTTCTCTTATAATTAAAGATTTTATTATTAATAGATGTTCCGTCTAATAACATCTCTCATAATTAAAAATTATACACGATGAAAATGTAATCTTATTATATGGTTGGAAGAATCTATATCATTCTATCAATCTATTATAATTTTCAAGTTTTTTCTTAATATAACCCTTTAATTAAAGAGGTGTTGTGTTCGAAACTTTTCGAGGTTAAGGAGGGGTTCGGTTTTATAGATGTTTTAGTATTTTTATAATAAATTCGAGATTTAGGCAGAAGAATACTACTCGAATTCACAATCTTAGCGGTGTCGATGTGAGTCGTACGTTATACTAAACCTCATATCGACAGATATTGTTTTTGAATGTTGATATTAGAAAATGAAAGTAAGAAAGAACAAATAAAGAAAAGTAAAAGGATTATATATAAATTATAGTGTGGTTTGGAGAGTTTTCCTAAGAAATGTTTAATAGAGATCGAGGTTGTTAGATGTCTTTGTTTTACCGAGGAAATTAAGAAAAGTATGGAACTTTTATTTGTTGAGTTTTCAATTTGGTAATCTGTTGAACAACTGTTGCTGACTTCAAATATTTAAGTGATATATATGAATTATTTAGATACATTTATATTTTATTATAACTGACAAACCAAACATACCAGTCTAGTTTGAGTGAGTCTTTCTCTTGTAGTTTTACTTTTATAAAGAATCTCACATTCTCTTTTTAATTATCACAAAATAAATAAATAAATAAATATATTTTTGAAACTAACACCAAGATTGTAACCGATCGAATTCAAACACTACTAATACAAAAATAAGTTAGGAATCTATCGAAATCTGGCCGGTGGCCCAATGACAGCACCACTTGGAGGCCTAGAGGTGTTATGGGCTCGGCTCAAATGTTTTTTATTTTATTTTATTTTATTTTATTTTAAATATAGTTAAATTTTTACTTTAGATTTTTTCGTTATTTCAATTAATTTAAAAAGTTAAAATAAATAAGAATATATATTCTTATTTATTTTTCGAGCACGATTATTTCTATTAATTTAAAAAGCTTATTGTCATGCCCTCAAATTTAAGAAAACTGACTTCGTCCACCTCAACTTCTGTTATTCATAGGAACCATTCATTGTGGAGAATGTTGACATGGTATTATCACTGGGGGTGGACGGGAGCTATAGCCTGATCAGCCTTTTGTTAAAAAAGAAAAAAAAAAATTATAATAAAATTTATATTATTTAATTGATGAACACCAATATTGATCGGATTAGCACTTTGGTAAAGTTGTAGAGTAGTAGTAGCTAGAGTGCTAGAGTTAGAGTAGGTGTGATTGTTGACAAGGTCACATCACACACACACACTCTCTCTCTCTCTGATTCTCTCTCTTCCCAATTAATAAATCTCTTAATCACTTTATTTTATTTTTTCTCTTTTTAAATATTACGTAAATTTGGGGCTATTTTTTTAGAGACCTCATGGTATTGGTAGAGATGTCAATGGTATGGGTTGGGACAGATTTTTCATTACCATCCCTAATTCCAATTTGTATAAAAAAATATCATCCTCAATGAATACCCACCTTAAAATAAATGGTTTGGATATGAGGATTTCACATTAAGGACGGGACCCTACAAGCCCCTGATCCAATTGGTAATTTTGATATCTCTAGACATAGATATAAAATTCTCATCTCGTCGCTTCATCACTCCATCACTTTATTTTTGTTTTCGATTAATGAAATTTTTTAGTACAGTTAAAGTTTTATTATTATTAATTATATATATACTTCTATTTTAGTCAACCCTATCAAAAATTTCTGAGTACGACTCTGATTATCACCATTGCTCATAGTCATAGGTGGCACAAGTTTCTCATTAAAAGGGTCAAGGGTTATATATATATATATATATATATATTTGATAATGATCGGAGAAAATAATTTTCCATGCATTAAAAATTGACAGCCGCCATTGTTGCAGTCAAGCCTGTAATTTGCCAGTCACTGACTCGATGGGGTGATTTTGGTTTGATTGTATAAATGGGTGTACTTAGACATACGTAAGATGCATTTAGCACCATTCAAAGGTTTAAACTTTTATGCTCCGTTTGGTAAGAAGGAAAAGGGAGAGGAAAGAAAGGGGTGGAGGGAAAAGGGAGAAGAAAATGAAAAAATGTATGTTTGGTATGGAGAGAAAAATGGAGGGAAAGGAAAAATGGAAGGAAAAAATGGTGTGTGGGGCCCACCATTTTGTTTCCTCCCAAAAGTGGGAGGAAAAGGGAAGGAAAGAAAGGGGAAAGAAATGGTGTGTGGGACCCACCAATTTTTAGGTAACTCAAATTACAATTTTATCCAAATTATTTTAATATATTAAATATAATATAAGGGTAAAATAGTAAAATTGATAAAATGATATTTTCTTTCCTTCCTGTTTACCAAACAACACGAGGGAAAATCATTTTCCTTTCCTTCCCTCATGTTTTCTATCTCTCCAAATCTTTCCATCCTTCCTATTTTCTTTCCTCCCTACCAAACGGAGCATTAAGGCTTCCTCAAAATGGTATTCTAATTAATAGTCTTTTATGTGATTAATCAAATTAAAAGTCTCTCTGCTAATGGGCTCTTCCCACAGTGGCTGGACTCTCTTTGAGAGAAATCCGCCACTATGGTTCAAACCCATGGCATGCCATTTGTGTATATATATTCTTTGTCCACCTTGGCTTTACTCCCAAGTGTGGTGTTGTCTCACTATTGTGTGAGTGCTATCTCCCCGTTCGTGGGAGCTGTGATCCAGGTTGTGCTTGTAGAGCCCAATATCGCCGGTCCTGGTAGTTGTTGTACTATTAAAAAAATAAAAATAAATTAAAAGTCTCTCTCATAATCTCATTATATGTGATTAGTAGTCTTTCACGTGATCAATCAAATTAAAAAGTACCTCAACAGGGCGATTAGTAACATTACGTTACATGATATTAGTGTTTCACATGATTAATCGAATTAAAATATATATTACCATTGTAAGTATTTTTTTTTCTTTGACTATTTTACGTTCCGCCATCAATTTTTCAACCGTGTTAATTATATTTTTTTTAGTGATTGCTTAAATGCACTCATTTTTATTTTTAAAATTAATTACATTTTCTTCATACAAACAAACTATTGCTATCTGGTTCTCTTATTCAAATAAAATTAAATCCAATGGTTGCTATTTTGTTATACTTATAAAAAAAAATTCAATTGGTATTTGAACATCTTCATAAAATCGTATATAAAGTTTCCATTAGTATAATAATTAAGCTTTTTATTCTTTTATTGCACTTCAATTATAATATAACAATTAAGAGGCGCTGAGGCGATTTATTGTATTTTTTTTACGATAATGGCCAAATTGTTACCTAATATTACAATTGTACAATTATTTATTTATTTATTGCAATTTAAAAATTATACCAAAATGGGTTCTTAGTAATAATAGGACGGAGACTAATTTATTAGAGTAATGCTAGATGTCCTAATTTTTTTTGTCAAATTCTATCTCAAATGATGTGGCACGTGAAGTGTCAGTATATTATAAATCATAAGATTATGTGGTGACTGTGTTGATATCTCACGTGCCACATCATTTGGAACAGAATTTGAGAAAAATTATTGAGACGTCTAGCATTATCCAATTTATTATATTGTTACCTATTATGATGAAACCCATATTGTAAACTAGTTTATTATAATTCTTATCCTCCGTTGAATTCCAACTTTCCTTATTTTATTCTTTAATTTTTTTATTTTTTTTGAAATTGGACACCAATTAGACGAGGAGTTTGCCGGAACCTAAAGAATTATCTATTGCCGGAACCTATCGGGATAAACCATTGTCAAAACCTAGCAAGATAAACCGCTACAAGTACATTCCGAAACCTATGTTAAGAGTGATTCCTTATTTTATTTTTTATTTGTTTTAATTGGACATCAATTAGACAAGGAGTTTGCTGGAACCCTAAGAATTATCTATTACCGAAACCTATTGAGAATTTGAGATAAACCATTGTCAGAACCTAGCAAGATAAACCGTCACAAGCACGGTCCGATACCTTTGCTAAGAGTGATTGTGTGAGAACCTTTTTTTTTTTTTTTCTTTTTAATTCTCTCTAAAACATTTTTATTCTTCCAAACAATACTTTTTTTTTTTTAAAGCAAACAAATCTATTAACCTTCGACCAAAGAAATAAAGTTTACATCATCATTGGGTAAAATTCTAAGACAAGAAGGTGCCAAAACGCACCACCACACATAAAATTCTAAGCCAAAAGCCCTTTTACATTCACACAACTATATCTAACAACACAAGAACTTGAATATCATGAGTAACATTTGCTATGTCAATGCAAGAAGATTAAACACCATTGCAAAGATCCACCACTCTTTTGGAGTCCGATTCCACCTTTACACAAAAAAAAAATCCACCATCCACAGCCAAAATGATCCCCGCATAGATAGCTTCTCCAATGCAGCAGTGGCTTCCGTAACATCCACCGAAACCAACCCCTAATAAACTAATGACTCAGAAAAAACAATCTTCCCTTCATCATCCCCCTAATCACAACACTAATTTATTGAATTATATAACACTGAAATTTAAATGTCAAAGTTCATTTTCAAACTATCAACCTTACAATATTAACAAATTTCCCACAACAATTAACATGGTTATATATCTAGACAAGTATATTCAGAAATGTGGGGTATTTTCACTGTATCTCTAAAATTAAAATAAAATATAAAATGGCCCTTTGTCTTTTTTTTTTTTTTCTTTCCTATGTTGTCTGCACTCCTAGAGCTAATTTCCGGTGCATCGGCGGTGCACTGGACCACAAGAGGGGCACCTGATTAGACCGTTAATGTTGCAAATGGAGCAAGTCCTGAACCCATGTTTCTCTATGTAGATCTTACGGCTGCCGTTGCACACTTCACAGACGACAAATCTCATCCCTCCACACACATCACAGGAGGTGGGTCCCACCGGAGGCTGACGACCAATGAGATTCATCAGTTCACCGTTCTCTTGCAGCTGTCGGATCTCTTCTGCCCCGCCGATATATTTCCCGCCAATGAAGACTCTCGGCAGGGGCATTTTCGTACTTATGCTGCAACCCATGATCGCCTGCAGCTCTTCCAGGAACTTGCTGTCCATCGACAAATCACGCTCGTCGATCGGGACGCGGAATCCGCGGAGGATGGATCGGACGGCCCTGCATTCCTCATAGGTCTTGCGTATAACGCGGAGACTGGTGAAGTAGACTACGATGCCTTTGCTGGGAAGGAGTTTGAGGGACGGTGGAGATGAGAGGATGGTGACATGTTTGTTGTTGGACCAAGATCGGAGGAAGGAGGTGGAGGCCCGGACCCGGTGGAAAACGGACGGGCTTCTAGGGGAATTGGGTTCGGGTACCGGTTCATCTTGGATAATGGTTTGGATGTCTTTGAATGAAGAGCATGAAAAGGATTTTGATCTCGGGTGAACCCGTTTCGGCGATATCAACCACTGTGGCCACATTAGAGAGAGAGAGAGAGATTTTTTTATTTTTTTTTAAGAGAGAAAGAGAGAGATTTTGAGAGTGAGATGATAGAGTGATAGGCGGTGTTTGGCAGCTTTTAAATAGCCAAAAAAAAAAAAAAAAAAAAAAAACCCCTAGTAAAGGTGACGCTTTTTGGATAAGAATTTAATTCAATTTTATTTCGAAAAACAATGTTATATTTATTTTGGTAATAATTAAGTTGTTTAGTTTAGTGGTATCGTCGTGAAGGCCTGCTTTTTTTATTTTTTAGTATATGGTTTTGTGTGCTAATGGTTTGATTAGAAAAGTCATTTTATAATTGTTGGGGTTGATCATGAATTCATGAGATTTAAGTAACAAAGTAAAATTATATCTGATTTTCAATCCAATCTTACCACGGTTTTGGTTCATTCTTTGGTCAAACGGTTTTTAAAATTGCTTCTTTAGGATCGTTATTTTGTAACGTTTATACTAAATATTGATCATTTTCTAAAGTTACATAATAATAATTCTCATCTCTTTTTCGAGCAGGATTGACTAGAGAATTATTAATTTATTATAGTTATATTTGATCCTAGTCTTCAAAAATGTGTGGAGAACAACTTTTGAACAAAAGTATTATATCCGACAATGTGATATTCACTAATGCTATATAGTATATACAATGTAAAAAAGACTTAATGTGAATAGAATTTTATATTTTATATTCAAAGTAATGTCTGTTGCTGCTGCTCTACAAATTGATTTTGACAGTAAAGAGAGAATTATAGAGCATGTGCATAAGTGATTATAATATTAATAACATGTGTGGACTATGAGTTGTAGATGAGTACAATATAAGGTGTCATGTAACCACATTTCAATTAATTCAAAATTTCATTATAGACTATAGAGTCTACCTGTTGTTCTTATATATATAATGCTGTTATCTTACCAACTATGATATTCTTCTTTCCTTTTAATTCTATGCAATCACTTCTCTAGCGAATAATTTGAATACTTGATTTCAACCTGCAATATCACAAGCACAGAACAAGGGATTTTTTTTTTTTTTTTTAGCATTATGTTTTTCAATAATTCATTTATCAATCAATTTTGTCACTAATAAATCTCTGTACGAATTTAGAAAGCCTAAAGAAATTAGTGAATTATAGGCTTAATTATATTCGAATTTTTGAAAGGTTGCCATATACATCTAGTTTGAAATATATAACGAAATAACAATCACAATATCCCCATTACTCAACTTCCAAATTTGACATTATATATATATATACACACACACACAATGTAATTAAGGCGCGAGATCCCTGCATGTTTTTCTTGCAGATATCCCTCACCTAATAATTATTATATATAGATGCACTTTCTAGTTTGAAATTCCGCACATTGTTTCGTGGGAGAACTTGGTTTTGTATTGTATTTGTTACAAAACTAGGATCCCTTACAAAATGTGCCAGAATATCCCATATTTGAGAATCTCTCTCTATATATAAAAACATTTTTTTTATAGAGATTTTTGATAAATTTTTAATACTCCGAGGGAGGGCTTTGACATTTTCTTAAAAAAAGGTTCATGATATTTTCAAATTATGAAGTGAGGCTTCATGAATTTCAAAAGCAATGAGGCATGTATTTCATCAAACCTTTAAGGTGGATTAGTAAAAAATTTCGTAAATAATATTGCTAAATGAACAAGGTATTCAAGTTTAGAATACAAGAAAGAGTACTAAAATTCATATCACAACATAAACATTAAAAAGCCGATCCAAATAAATTATAATAATAACATAAACAGGAAAATTACTAAGTATGACACAAATAACATGCATATATGGGGAAGGTCATTAGGTTGTGAGAAGAAAGGTTGTCAGGGTTGGAGCAAGTCAGCAAGAAATCTGTTTTTGGATTCTGGAGGGGCTATTACACTAGAATAAAAGATCTAGAGGGGCTAAAGTCAAAAAGTAATAAATTTAGTGATAAGTTTATAATTTTTTTAAAGAGTTTTTAAATTTTTTTGACCGAAATGGGGCCATATTTACAAATAAAAGAGTTGAGGTAGCAAGAGATGAGCAAAAGCCACATTTTCATTGATGTAGACGCGATAGACTTAAACTAGACCACCTCAAGTTCTGTCTCTAAATCTCTAATTGAAGGTGATTGAATTCCTGATTTTGTGAAAAACAAAACTAGTCAACTAGCTATTTCACTACTGAGATGAATCATTTTAATGTGCCATCATGAGAATGTAAAGAGGGAACATAAAGAAAATGCAAATGTGAGATTTTGAAACTTACCTTTCTCACATCTTGGATCCTTTGGAGAGTAGAATGTCACCATAAGGCACTTTCTGTTCAACTCGCAGCTCATCACGAGAAGCAAGAACTGCACAGTAGATTAGTGCACTTATCTCAATTGTTTGTCTACAACAAAAGTTGTATAGCATATCACTAAAGAGGCAGGGGAGGGAACATGTAAAGTAAAATTACCACATGTTTGATAAAAGAGCACAGCCGCTCCTTTTCGTTTCAATCCGGCTGCTAGCTTGTGTAGGGATTCTATTTCAGGAGCTCCTGGTGTCTCAAAATGCATTTTCATCTGCCTGTAGGCATGTCATATGTTTAAGAGATTGTGTTAATAAGTATATTCTTCGTGCATATATGAATTTTCGTTCACTTTTTGGATCCTTAACATATGCTCTTCACGAGTTAAGATACATAGGAGATTAGGAAAGACTCGTACGTTCGAATAGAATCAGTCATCTTGTCAACTTGAGGATTGCTGATAGGCGGCCTTGGTTGGGTTTGTGTTGGTCCCGTTTCAACCAACAACTCTGTAGAAGACTAAGTATTAGTTCAAGAACTATGTCTATTGTGATTTGCGACATAAAAGATGGACTGAGAGTTGTTTACCTTGATCATGTGCCAGGTCACTTTCAGACAAATTCGATAACTGGAAATTTGGATCTGAAAACCCCGACCGGTTTTCTTCTGCAACAGATTCAAGGCCACTGCTACCGTGTCTAGAGAAAGAACGAGGCCTTTTCTGGTTGGATCTGTAAACGATCAGCACATCTAATACTCAATATAAATTGTGAAGCACAAAACTCTAATCGACTGTCACATGCTAGGTGTTATTTTCATGAATTGTGAATGAACATCTTTAACACATATTTTTGTTTATCACACTAACAGATTTGTCAAGAGATGTTTACTAACCGGCCTGAATTGGCTTCAGAACTATTAGAGAGGATTCGATGTCCAGATCCTGAGCTCGGATTGAATCTTACATAATCTACTGTAATTTACATCAAGCCAAAACTTCTTAAGAGTATCTGAACAGAGAAGTGAGATGTATAGAGTACTAAAGGAAGATGATTTTTACCAGGTGTGACCATCAAATTGGCCTTGCTTGCTCCGATGTTATTGTTAAGAAAGTTAGCTGTTACTTCTTCCACGACGTATTGGTCATTGTTGACAAGATCTTCCATGAATATCTCTCTGGAAACAGGATCGGAGCCAACTCCACTGTGAATATCTACAAAGGGCTTCACATTCAAAAACTCAATTAGACAAAGCTGAATTAAATTTCCCATAAACAAAATTAAATGTCTGGTGACTTACAAATCTTGCTGGTTCTTGATAATGTACTGTCTCCTGTGGTGATGACAATGATGGTTCTGGGGGTTGGGGTGGGGAAGTCCTTGCTGATACAGAAATTACTATACAAATTATTTCATCTCCAGCTTAAAGTACCCTGTGAGAAATCATGAGTAAAGCTTACCGGAAGGTGAATCATGGGGAGGTTGTGTACTTTTCGTCCAAAGCTCTAGAAGGGCATCAGGATAGTAGATTGCTCGATTTTCTTTCGTAAATAAATCACCAATCAGTACCAAAGGTGGCAGCTCCATCAGGTTAGCTATCTTCGTCGTAGACAAAAGATTTGAGCTAGCCTGCAACTCCGTATATATTCTCTCTGGGTATTAGAGTTATGAAGAATTGTTCTCATAACATGAGAAAACAAAATTGACTTTTCATGTATCCTTCCACAGATATCCAGGGTAATGACAAGCATAGTTTATTCTTAATCAATGAAATCTCCTTACAAAATAATTAGAAGTAAAAAAGTTTTCAATAAGCAAATTGAGAAAACAAGATGCATACTAGAGACAGTGGCAAACCTTTCTCTTTCTTCCTCCTCTTGAGACAATATCTGAAGTATTTTTAAGCCAGGACTGGTACAAGTGATTTGGAATAATTGTTTGTTCATAATCCATTGCAGAGGCTGCTGGTCTTTTTCTTGTTTTCCTTTCAGGTGCCTCTCGCATCTGTTGATCCTGCTTCATGCAAACTATGAAGGTTGGTTAAATTTGTAAGTTTGTTTTGGTATATTGTTCACTCGGTGCTCTTTACCTGTCTAGCTTCTTTGCTTTCATCATATTGTGGATTGACTTGGTGTTCTGGATGTTGGTCAAGGATTTCATCAGCTGCAGGAGAGTGTTGAGGTTAGCATGCACATTGATTTTGATTATTTCTTTATCAACTTAGACTCCATATGTTATGCAAACTAATAGAGGAAAATACTACGCATTTTAGGTGTTAATCAGATTTATAATGATGCAATACTAAATGATCTAATCAGAATTCCAAACTTGAATATTTCATTTAGTTTCTCATCGTGTGGTTTGAGTGCCAGGGCAAGCAAATGAGGGAGTGATTATCAGGACGCTGACCTCTCAGAGGTTCATCTTGATGGGGCGGGGAGGGTATGTGAGAAGTTGGCATTTGCGTGTGCTCTCCTGAAGTGAAGTTCACCTGTGTCTCCTCGTCCCCTTCAATATCAAATCTGTCATGCAATCCACAAAATTATGAATGGACATTAAGATGTGAAATGATGAACTCAACAAATTTCAAGGAAAATATTATAAATATTTTTAGCAATTAAAACTAAATCTTGACGAGTGGTAGCCTCAAGAAGAAAATTATTGAAAAAATATTGCATCATGGTTGATAGTCTACCTTTCAAACCGATTATACATGTCTGTATTACCCTGATGCAAATCAAAACGTTCAAACAAGGTGATGTTTTCGGCATCAGCTGAGAGAGAGTGAGACATGTTAGCTTAAGGGAGCAATTAAGACTCTGCCTCAACTAGTTGTAACTACTTCTATGTATATGAACAAAATTGATAATCAAGGAGGCAAAAAATTGAGTGGTAAAATAAAACCTTGATGGGAATCTTGGAATGGATCTCCTTCTCCGCCATCATTGCCAACATAAGGTTCATCCACGTCATCTAGCCGCTGCAACGACACACATCACTGAGATTATTTCCAAAGGGAAATGGAAAATCTATATTGTACTATTTTCTCCCACTTATTCTACAAAGCTTTTCAAATTTACCATCTGAGATTGTGTTCTACTTCCTGATTTTCTTATCTGCAGTGTTATGTAACGCATGCACACATGGACTTATTATTCACTTTTCACCGTTCTGTCAACAATTGACATAATTTTTTGAAAACTTTAAGAAGATGAAGTGGGGAAGCAAAAGCATCTCTTACATCTTCCAATTATGAAGTGGCTGATGTTGTTCAACTTATTCTTAGATTTTTTACGGCAATTTTGGTGGAATGCAGATTGGAATAAGTCCACATTTGACACAAACTACATGTCGGTTTTAACTTAACTACTACGCTGAAACAATATAAATTAATGGGTAGATTAAGAGATTTTTTTTTTTTTTTCAATTATAAGTTGTTTTTGACTTTTGTGAATATTTGAATTACAATTCAATTATTAATTTACTGTTAACTATTTTTATAACTATACGAGGAATAACAGCATACTACAAACTAATTGGGTACATTTAACAAACACCTCTTGATCAGGACAAAAACATTTCTAAAATATCTATAAACTATGATGTAATCTTCCAACGACACAAATATGAAATATCGCAACAAACCATTGTTTGAACAAATTGAATGATATCATATAAACACAAATAAAGGGTTCACATATGACACCGAAGCTTACCATAGCAAAATAAGCAGTTTGTTGAAACCCCATTGTTGGGGCATCGATTGAGAAATTATGGGAATTCTCGACCTCCCCAAAATCTGTCTCATCCTTTTCAGGCAATGTAACAGCTTCTTTCCTGCAAACGTGGATACAGCAACACAACACACCTACCATTAAACGACATCGTTTGAAAAAAAAAAAAAAAAAAACAGGCTAGAAGAAGAAGAAATGTTTACTTGGCTTGCAATTTTCCTTTGGGGAGCACAGTTGGATCTGGAGCTGCTTTGATCTTCCACGCTTCGTTTATTTCGACCTGAAACCATTTGCATCACCAAAACGACACGTCGTTAGACACAGTTATCGAGAAACGAAACGAAACGGAGCAATACTGCAATTTAAGGGTCGTTGAAAGTACCAGAAGACGAGTAACATCATCTGCAAAAAAATGAGAATAATAATAAAATAAAAATGTCACATATATTATAGTTTTTTCAGATTCTAAGCACTGAAATTGAAATTTTAAAAAAGATTACCATAAAGTAGTTTCACTTTTCGTTCGTAGACAATCACGACTCCACCTAAAAAGACAATAAAATAAATGAATAAACAATAATAGGAATATTACTGTTTTCAAGCAGACAATGCGATTAAGATTTTCAAAAGATGAAAATCGAAGAGTGAATAAAAATCATACCCATAAGAATTCCCGAGAGTCTAAGAGCCATAGGAACTGATGGATTCAAAATTTCTTCACTGTAAAGAAAAACAAATCCACATCTAGAATATTTGAGCTCATTATCGACTAAATTAAAGTAGAAGATATGAATAAATAGTAGAGTAAAAAATAATGACCAGATTTTGATGATGTTGAGCTTGTTGAGCTTCTTTCGATTCATTTTCGCATGCAGAGTAGCAGCCATCCTTCGTTACAGAGAGTTTCGCAGTCATTTTTCGTCGTTTTTAAATTTGAGTTCATGAATATCAATATAACAAAAACTAAATAAGCAGAAAAACAGAGAGACGAGCTTTGGATTACATTTTTTTTAGAAAAAGTTATAGTAGCCGTTAATTAGCAAAAACAGAGTGATCTCTCAAACTACTAAAACACGCCATTGGACAGAAACGAACAGAGTCTATCAAAATCTAAACGCCAAAAATCGTTAAAATCACCGTTGATTCACTTTAAGCGACAAAAACAAAGAAATCAAAATCCAGAAAAGACGGATATTCAAAATAACAAATAAGTCATTGTTCGTCATTTAAAATTAAAATTAATGACTATCAAAATATTTTTAAAAATCTAGATAAATAAATAAAAAAAACAGAGAGACAAGCTTTGGATTACATCTTCAAATAAAACGTAGTAGAAATCTTAGCTGTTAATAAACAGAAACAAATCGATCTTAAACGAGTAGCTACTAGAACACGCCATTGAACAAAAAAAAAACATAGTCTATCAAAATTTAAACGCAAAAAAATCGTTAAAATCACTGTCGATACACTTCGAGCAACAAAAACGAAGAAATCGATATCTAGAAAACACTGATATATAAGACTACCATATCTGGCCGAGCGGAGCTTTGCGAGCTAGAAGCTGGTGAGAGTAGAACATTCTTGCTTTGGTGCTGAGATTTCAACACTGGAACCAGAGAGAGAGAAAAAGAGAGAGATTTGAATCGTTTACTCGATAGTGATATGTAGAAGAAAAAGAAAAAGAAGATGGAAAACGAACGTTTTAAGGGAGAGAGAGCAGATATGCGATGTGCGTTTTTTTTTTTCTGATTCTGTGTAACGAACTGATATACCCGCCATAGCAGAAAGAGAGAGAGAGTGAAGCGCGGGGGAGGTACGGAGCACAGCAGGAACGTTGGGATGATAATATTACCGGGATAGTAAAGAAACATTTCATACTGTTATGACACGTGAGACGCATTGGTGTGGTGAGAAATTGAGATTGACGTTGTGTTAGTTTGGGGCCGGTGATGATAGCAAAAACTCTTATACAGTGTCTTGAGGTCGTTATTTTTTGTGGGCCCTACAATTGTCTGAGCTGGCTATAGTGTCTCCTGCAAGCTACTTCCCAGGCAAGTCTTGAATTATTGCGAATTATACAACTTAATAAAATTTCTTTTCGATTTTGATTTTTTTTTTTTTTTCAAAGAATTGAATTTTGTACACATTTGGATTAAAATTGAATAATATTAATCACTTCTATAATTATACAATTCATAGAATTTATGTGTAGTATAATGATCCAATTATATATTGTAAGTATTTCGTTAAATTTGAATTTGAATTCGAATTCTTGAACATTAGATATACTTAATAATGTAAGAATTGAACGGATTTTTCAAGACATTCTTATAAGAGAAAGACTATTCATTTTTATTTTCTCATATGTTTTGATAAACAACTTTCTACTTAATTTTGTTATAATTTTGTAATAGAAAATAACAATCACTTATTTTATATTAATTTGAATGGTTTTAAATTTTAGCATACAATTTTATATACTAAAGATTGTGTTATGGAGTACTTTAGTGTAATAACTAAAGTTTTAAAATTTAAATTAAAAAAAAAAATTACAAGAGTAATATCTCAATTTTTATTCCACTTTTCATCTTAATACATGAATTGTCCCAGCAAACAATTGACGTGTTTACATATCATAATGTCACTACGTTGCACATATGTTGAATAAATGAGACACCATCAAAATATAAATTAGAATAAAGGTCGAGATATTTAATATTATTATCATACGAAGTCATCTAATTTTAAGAAAAAATAAAAATAAAAGATGAGTAGAACCCAACTATTAATATTAATTGCAAGTTAACGTAAGAAATTTATATTTGCATGTTAATTGTATAACTATTATATAACTTAACATATATAAAAATTCTAGAAAGGCTAATTAGGTAGCCCATGTGTTGGCTAAAAATGATCTCTCCTGTGTTGAGGACATGTTTTGGCTGGAGGAATTTCCTCCCTGTGTTAGTTCCTTTGTTGCGGCTGATTGCCGTGATTGTTTGTAATGGTTGGTTCCCTCAAAAATATATATATATATATATATATATATATATATATAAATCCAACAAAGGTCCCTTATCTTAGTGGTTAGAAACTATATATATATAATCTCCATTAATCTACGTTATATTATAAATTTTATTCCACCGTACAATATAAAACCGTATAAATGTAAAGAGACCTCTTTCGGTATTGAGAGTCGACTTAATTTAATTATTAAAATAGATGTTCGGACATCCCGGACTCGTTTGATGTTATAATTATATATATGTATATAATAAAATAAAATAAAATAAAAAGAAACATTTGATAAATAAATCTCAATAAAACAAACGTCGCTTTTATCATCATCATGATGCACCACCACGTCCATGATTGTGCGCTGCCACAACAACACACAAGTCAATGCATGGCCCAAAAACCATGCATGTTGGTACTTTATCTTCCAAAAATGCCAAAACTGAAAATCCATTTCAAATTTGTCTCTTCTCACTCTCTCTTTCTCTCTTTCTCTCTCTCTCCTGGTCCCCACCCATTCACGTGCTTGCTCTCTATAACAAAAAAAGTAAATCCATATAACACTCAATAATATCTCCAATTCACTCTCAATATTCTTCTTCTTTGAAGAACTCTGCAATTCTCAAAGTCTCAACAATGGAGAAACAGAGAACTCTAGTCGCAGTCTCTGAGCCAGAAGTGCTTATAAACTTCGCTTTCAACACTAAATGTCGCGCTAACATACGCCTGAGGTCGCTCTGCGCCACCAACCCAGTAGCTTTCAAAGTCCAAACCTCTTCTCCTCACAAGTTCCTAGTCAACCCACCGACTGGACTCGTTCAACCTCTCTCACAGACCACTATCCAGATCGTACTCAAACCCCAAAACCAAATCCCGCCCACTTTTCCACGCTCTCCCTCCGACCGTTTTCTCATCAAAACAGCTGTGTCCGACTCGGCGGAGTCTGTCAACTCGCTGTTCTTGACCGGGTCGACTCAGGATGTTAAACTTAAAGTCGCCTTTGTGGGTCCTTTTCTTCTGAAACACGCGGTGAATTGTGGGGACTTGAATTCTGTGAAGAATATAATCAAGCGGCAGAAATCGATTGTCGCTGAGTTGTCGAAAGACGATGCTGAGTCACTTTTCCGAGTTGCGTCTGAGTTGGATGACTCGGAGAGTATGGTTGGTTTGCTGCTTCAAGCTGGGTTGAGTGTAGACGACGTTCGAGTGAGATTGAAAACACTAGACGTGAATAGTTTCTACACAGGGTGGAGCGAGTTACACGTGGCGGTGGCGTTTGATCGGACGGATGAGGTTTTGAGTTTGTTGAGAACGAAAAAATTCGATTCGTTGGATTGTAGGGACAAGGAGGGAAAAACACCGTTGCATTTGGCGGCAAGTAAGGGTAATATCAGGTGTGTGAAGGCGTTGTTGGAATTTGGTGCGGACAAAAATGCTAAGAGTAAGGACGGTAGATCAGCGTTGTACAGTGCAGTGGCTAATGGGGACCGCCAGATGGTGGAGATGCTGATTGAGATGGATGCTGACCCCACAATCAAGGATGATCGTGGCCGTTCGTGTTTCGATGTTGCTCGTGATAAGGGACAGGTAAGATAGTATAATATAAACAATAAATTAAACCATCTTTTATATCAACGGATATAATCATATTCCCCTATATTTTACGGTATTAGACACTTTGCCCCTTCTAGTTTCAGTAATGACCATTTCAAAATAAAATATTAAACATTTTACCCCTTCTAATTTCAGTAATGGCCATTTTCCCCCCTAAAAATAAAAATATTAGACATTTTGCCCCCTAATTGTTAGGAAGTCCGTTAGTCAACAACTTTGACCGTAAAAAAATCAATTAAATGACCTTATTACCCTTGAACACATTAGTTATGCCCCATAATGACACCGCTAATTGTTTTTAAAGAAAAAAAATCAGAAATATAAAAAAATATAACTAATAAAAGTATTTAAAAAAAAAACATAAATGAAAATAAAAAATTATAAAATTTAATTAAACTTTAATAAAAAAAATATTTAAGCAAATATAAAGAATTAAATGTACAAATAAAAAATTTATTTAAAAACATTAATATAAAGAATGAAATTTAAAAATAAAAATTTCATTTAAAAAATATTAATATAAAGAATGAAATGTAAAAATAATTAAATTTTTTAATTAATGTATAAATAATGTAAAAAACATTAATATTTTTTTTTTTAAATACTGAATAATTTATTTTAAAAAACATGAATATAAAGAATGAAATGTAAAAATAAAAATTTTATTTAAAAAACATTAATATAAAGAATTAAATGTAAAAATAATTAAAATTTTTAATTAATGTAAAAATAATGTAAAAACGTTAATTTTTTTTTAAAATACTGATTTTTTATTTATTAAAGCTTAATTAAATTTTATAATTTTTTATTTTCAATTATGTTTTTTTAAAATACTTTTATTAGTTTAATTTTTTAATTTTGATTTTTTTTTCTTTAAAAACAATTAGTGGTGTCATTAGGGGGCATAATTAATGTGTTCAAGGGTAATAAAGTCATTTAATTTATTTTTTGATGGTCAAAGTTGTTGACTCACGGACTACCTAACTATTAGGGGGCAAAATGTCCAATATTTTGGTTTTTAAAGGGGGAATATCAATCATACAAGATTATTATAAATCCACTTTTATTTTTCTTTTTGTAATATTTGTTTATTATTATTTTTGAATTAAAAATGGAGATTGGTTTGTTTGTATATGTCTTAATTAATTTTGTTTTGTTCAATTTTGGTAATGCCAATCGGCTTTATTGACAATTACTTTTGAATTATTACGATATTTTGAAATTGAGTTAGGAGCACGACCCGACCACATAACCTCTTGCATGTTCATGCGAGAGGTTTACTAATTAGTTAATCTTATTATGTCAAATGATGTTAATTTTTGGTGGTAGCAAGGGACGTAACCAGGATTAAACATTAGGGTAGGCAAAAATAATTTTTTTATTGATCATTAATAATACGAGAAAATTGTATTAATTAAAAATAATGATACTTCCAGCCAATAAGACATAGCAAGGCTTACCCTATAAATGTATATTCTAAAAAAATTGATTTTTATATTAGCTTAATTATAATGGAGCCTTCACGTCATATAGGAAAATAAAAAAAACACTTGCATTACTATTTATTAACAAATCTAAAAACAAAGGAATAATTAAAAACCGAAAAAAAAAAGTTAACAAGCATGCACCTAAATTTCAACCAAAACAAAAAAAAAAAAAAAAAATCATTAAATAATATTATTAGTTTATAAATTTAAAATTAGAATAACCTATAATTAGATTACTCCTAAATTTTTATAGACTAAAAATTAAAATAATCCTGAAATTTCAATACAAAACAAAATATTTAAATTCACAATATTTATAAAAACATATCTAATTGGAAAATCAATTCTTGATGTTGATAAAGAGATTGTGCTAAATTTAAGTAAATTTAGGAAATGTTGAGATAGATAATAATTATTAAAACGAAAAAGAAAAGAAAAAATAATAATAACTCATGCCTTGTGAGTCGTGAAGTCAGTTAAAGGAAAAGTGCAACGGTACACTCTTCTAGTCTTCTACAATTTTACTCCTACAGATTTAAATGTTTAGATTCAGAAAGATATATATTAATTATTTCATTTTTTTTTACTTTTCAATTTTTTTTTTTTTTTTTTTTTTTTTTTTTTTTTTTTTTGGGAAAGGCTAGGGTAGGCTTGAGCCCACCCTAACCCAGCCCTAGCTCCGTCTCGCTGGTAGCATTTGTCAATTTAATATATAATCATCACTCAGGACGAGACGGGTTGACGAGTTTGATGGGTAATTTACAACTCATATCAACACTATTGAAACCATACTCCATATTACTTATATCCTATTTCAACGGGTCTTTACGGTGTGGTTTTCAAACTCCTAGAACTTTTGGGTAACTCGTGCAAATATAATATTCATGGGTCTTATATGATGAGAATTATTCACTCAAACAACAATGAAGAAACATAATACACATATTTATAGAATTATAGTAGGTTTGGATGATCCTTCTTGACTAATCATAAGTTGCAAATTCTTCATCAATTTGGATCAATTGCTGCGGAATAAGTGAATTTCCACCATGATTATTTTATCACAAATTAGAATACAATTGGTCTAAATTGAGGCAATTCTTATTGGTTAAAGAATTGGCAACTTATGATTAGTTGAGAAGGATGGCTTAGCCAAATCTCATTTCCAGTAAGAGAAAATCTTCATTCCACTCCATTGGGTGAACTGCTTGTACACCCGATCATCGAAGATTGGATATGTGGTGTAAATATTGTGTTGTTTGTGGAGAAAAATTATGTTTCTTCATAGTTGAAGGACCCTCTTCTTCTGTTTTCTTTAATTCAAATTTCATTCCCTATTATTTTTAATATGTAAACAATATTATTCAACAACATAAATCTACATTTTAATGAAATATGGGCATTACATATCACATATGGGAATTTTTCAAACGCTGATTTTTATTTTTATTTTTATTTAAAACAATAGAGAATTTTATAATAAAATATACGGATGTAGACATGTAGTTATTTGATTCGTGTTTACGGTGTTTGATCTCAATAGGACAGAATACTGACCGGTTTTTCTAAGCTAAAAACTTCAATCTACACGCAGGTAGAAGTGATCGAGATTTTAGAGCGTGGAGAGGCGGTGTTAACGGCAGCCAGACGTGGAGATTTAGAGCGTCTGGAGGAACTACTGGACAAAGGCGCCACCATGAGTTACCGTGACCAGTACGGCTTGACAGCCATGCACGCAGCGGCCATCAAAGGCCATAAGGATGCAGTACTTCTGCTGATCGAATTTGGCGGGGATTTGCATTGCAGGGACTTAGAAGGCCACACGCCACTGCATTTGGCAGTGGAAGGCGGCAGTTTGGAGACCGTGGAGGTGCTGCTTTACAATGGAGCCAACGCTAACGCCAAAAGCAGTAGCTGCGCTTCTCCTCTCTACATGGCCCAAGCAAAGGGCTATGATGATATAGCGCTGCTGCTAATTAACAGGGGAGGCTCCTCTTCTCTTCCTTTATCTTCTATGAATTCCCGATAAATTTTCTTATATATATTTTGGAATTTGAAAACACCAATTGGATCAGGGGTCTATGTCATTTAACGAAATCAACAGCTAAAAAATATATATAAATCTAAATCTCACTTGTTAGATGTATGTACCTGTTGAGAATTTAAATCTAAATTTAGTTGCGAGTGGTAACAAATAAAAATCAATATCCACTTTTAATGGTATTTTATGTTTATATTCAATCAAATGAATGATAATTTAGTTGTCTACATTTCTTTCTGTATAGCCGATAACGAATGTACGTACAAACACTTTATTTTTATTGTGAGGGTAGTTAATTGAATCGCACTAATAGTGTTTAATCTTGACAGTTCTCAACAAAATATTAACTAAAAAAAAGATGGATGACAATTTTATAGGTAAGAATATGAACGAATTTACAAATCACGACTCTATTTAATTATTATGTTGAAAGTGATTTATGTTACAAAATAGATTATGAAATTTATTTGTTACAACTCTATTTAATTATGATGTGGAAAATGATTTATGTTATAAAGTAGATTATAAAATGATATGATAAATAAAATAGTTATGATAAATCACTTTACACATTGTTTCGAAATCGAAATCAGAAGAATATAGAATAAATTTCAGACTAATGTAACATTACTCAATAACTATTCACTTTCAACAAAATTCCAACGTACCCATAAGGAAATTTTTAACTATTTAAAGATTTCATCAAATTGAGTTTCAACTTTGATAAGATAAAGTTAGTCCTGTGGTTAAATTTAAACCCTCCAACCAGAATTATTGTAATATTAAAAAAAATAAAATAAAAAAATCGGCAATTTCGAACTGCTAGAGTCCAAGTATCGAACTAACCTACAAATTCAGGGCCCATTGTACCCAATCGTACGATCATTATCAAAAAAAACTACCTTCTACTTACCTTCATAAGGAAAAAAAAACCCATTTAAAGCCCACCACCGGTCCACCCACCAATAATAAAAAAAAGGGCGCTCACAAACCAGAAAATGCTCACATTTCTCACTGTCTTTCTCCTCCTCGTCTCCGCCACACCACCAACACCACTCGCTCTCTCCTCCACCCCCGACCACTTCCTCAAAGAGTCATCCCGCCGTCCCCCCCGTCCCCCCCGTCCCCCCAAAGCGCCTCAGGAGTACACTGAACTCACTCATCCTCTGCCGTCCGATCGCTTGACCCCATCATGCACCGTCGATCTCCTTCACCACTCCTTCGCGGACACCATGAACAAACCTCCCTTCACCGTCCCTTACTGTCCACCGCCGATGTCCACTTGCCCCCGCCCCTGGTCCCGCGTCGCACTAGATTTTCAGGCCGAATGCAGAGGCGAGCAGTACGACCGCGTAGCCGGCTTGTGGCTCGGCGGCGCCGAGCTCCTCCGCACCACCACAGCTGAGCCGACCAAGTCTGGAATCTTTTGGAGAGTACGCAAAGACATAACGAGGTACTCTTCTCTCCTCGAAAAATCGAACCTTACCGTTACTATGATGCTTGAAAACGTCGTTAACAGAATCTATACCGGAGTTTACCATGTCAAAGTCACTCTGTTCTTTTACAGAGAAAACGTCGTTAGGGTTCCGTCTATTACAACATACCCTAGTTTTAGTGCTAATTTAGGGTTAAATTCTGAGAGATTGTATGGCCCACCTGCCGATTTGATAATGCCGATATCAGATGATGGTAATAGAGGGTTTTGGTTTCAAATCGAGAGTGAATCCGATTTGCGTTTCAAGAAGATTAGATTTCCACGAAATGCTTATAGAGCGATTTTGGAATTGTACGTTTCGTTTCATGGGGACGATGAGTTTTGGTACTCGAATCCGCCAAATTCTTACATAAGAACGAATAATTTGACTACCAGTCGTGGTAATGGATGTTATAGGGAGGTTTTCGTGACAATTGATGGGAAATATATCGGATCAGAAGTGCCATTTCCGGTTATATTTACTGGCGGTATCAATCCCTTGTTTTGGGAGCCGGTCGTTGCAATTGGTGCTTTCAATTTACCTTCTTATGATTTTGACTTGACCCCTTTTTTAGGGTTGGTCTTGGATGGAAAAGCACATGAGATCGGTATTGGAGTTGATGATGGTATTTCGTATTGGCTCGTGGATGCGAATTTGCATATCTGGTTGGATCATGGGTCGTCTAAGGTTGAAGCAAAGTCGGTTGTGTATATTAATCCGGCTCTTAGAGTTCAACGAATTGAGAATTTTAAGTTGCTTGATGGGAAATTCAGGACTGGAGCGCGGAGAAAGAGTAGGTTTGCCGGGTGGGTTAAGACGAGTACAGGTAATTTGACAACTGTAGTTTCGAGGGAATTTAAATTCAGGAACATGTTAAAATTCAACAACAATGGTACCTACAAATCGGTTACACAAAGGGTTAAGGTCAAAAAGGGAGTGAAGGTGATGAATGAGATTGGTACTGTGGTTACTAGAGTGTTTATTAAGAGGATTTATCCTCTGAATGCGATTACGTTGACTTTGCCTTATACGAAGAAGTCGACTCTGCCTTATACGAAGAAGAAGGATAGGTATATGCTTGAATCGAAGAAGAAGGATAGGTATATGCTTGTTACGAATGTGAGTCATGCACTGAGGGAGAAAAGTTTCATAGGGATGTTTCAAAGTTTAGTTGTAACTAGTCAGGTTTCCAACGGGTGGATTAAGGTTGAGGATCATTCGGTGCTTTCTGGAGAAGGGAATACTACGCAGAGTTACAATTTCCAGGATGAATATGGTTGCTACTTTCGGTCTGTGGAAGCCAAAAACGGCAGGCTCCTCAGCGACAACACAACCTTGTCATGTTTGTCTGCTTTCTAACTTTGATTCATGGTCTCATTCCCACTACAGGATTTCTCGTTTGTAAGTTAATCAAAATAATGTTCCATGTTTGTCAGCTTGTGCAAATGTGCCTAAATGGTATTTGAATAATTCATGTACAGCTCTTGAAGTTTTTGTTTATATGCTCATGTGTTTTTAACAACTCAAAATTGTCAGATATTTGCTTCTTAAACAATGGTTTTTTGCGCCAGTACAATACCTTCTTTGAAGCTTCCCAGAAATTGCCGTTTTTGGATTTAATGACTACAATGACTTGATGAAAAACTAACATGTATTGGATTTTATATTGCCAAAGAAAGATAAAAAAAAAATAAAAAATAAAAAATCTTATGTGGTCACACAAAGCCAACCACTATATTGGTATGGGTTATTAAGTAGATCATGTCGAACAAATAATCATATAGTAGCAGGTAACCTATTTGCAGAATATAGTTTTAATAGCAAAATATCAAGCTATCTCAGAATTGCAAAGTTTAACAAAAATATGTGAAGTTAGTTCTATTCTTTCGCTTGTTCTTGACTGTTAAAAAAGATATATAAGATCACGAGTAAATTGGATTGTCCGATCAGGGTTTGTTATTGTCGGTTTCATGGACGCCAGAAACCCTTTATACCAACAAGAAATTGGTTTTGATAAAGCTTTAAAGACCAATGAAGTGAACGGAGAATAGGAGAAATCTTGTTAATCGTTTCCATCGTGTCTTGAACCACAAGGTACCCTTCTGGTCTCAATATGCGATCGATCTCCACAACTACATCTTTAATATCGCATCTGAAAACATAATTTGAATTTGTGAAGTAAAAGAAAGTGAAATATCAAATTTGATAAGTATTATATTCATATATAAAGATGGAGAACGAGAGTGTACCGTTGGGATACAGTAGTTAGGAGGTAACTAGAATGTAGAAGATCGTATGTTCGAGGGTAGGTGCTAAAGGACTCGCACCAGTCATGATAGATTCCAAACAATCCTCTATCAAAAAGAATAGGTAGGGCATCTTTTGCATCAATGGGGATCACATTCATCACCCAAAGAGGTTTATCAATCAGTGCTGCAGCAAATCTGTAAAAGAGGAAAGGCAATGTAGAAATACTTAGATCAGGAACGTCCACGTGATTTTTTTATTTTTTTTCCAAACTCGTGACCTAAACAACTTTTCCCGCCACTCCTGACTAGAGAATGACCAAATAGTAAAATTAAATGTGCAAATTTAACAACTTCTTACCCTCCGTATGAGGCGTTCATGTCCATCACATTTCGGACTTTTGACCAGTTTATAGAGAGGCCCTCAAGATAAATACTTGAGACAATTCCTGACCAATAGTTGTTGTGGTCTTCAAATGCTATTCCTACTCTTCTTTCCTGTATAGCGCTTGGAACTTGAAGCCTTTCAGGCCAGGATTTCGGCCACCCGATCACAGTATCCCCTCTATCTAACGGAAGTTCCGAAACACAGCGCATAAGGGGCTCATACCTATACCATAAAAACACAAGCAACATTAGAATACAATTTTTAGTACAAAATCGATAAAAATGTCATCACAAACGCTACGTTTCAATGCAATTTCTAGTTTTATTGTCCAATTCATATGAAAAATGAGGTTAGTTTTACCTATTATATGAGTAAAAAGTATGTTATTTTCAATTTTCGAGTCAATGAGATTCTCAATATTTTTTTTTTCTGTTCCGTACTACATATTTGATACTAATGTCATTACGATAGACATGATATGAACATTACCATGAACTATTATAAGTCAATTTAGTATCACAAAGGGGTGGATCATTTGCTTCCCGTATCTTATAGCAAGAATATGACATAGGCTTTTGATAGACCACAAGACCGATTTTAGATGAATCAACAGCCCTGGCCACTGCCTTCCAGCAGATAGATGCAGTCAGATTGCTCATAGCTGCACAGAAACATTAACAACAACAACCAAGTTAGATTTTACAAATTCGTTGTTCTGAAATTTGTTCTGCGGACCGTACAGACTACAGAATTTTCGGTATTTATAGAGAGAGAGAGAGGCTCACATTCCCAGGTATTACGATGTCGTTCATCTTTCTTGTAAACTGGTGTAGCAGACCATATGAAAAAGCCTCCAGGCCGAAGAATCCTGTTCAGCTCCAACAGTGGTTTCCCACCTGCAATTTTAAAACCCAAAGAGTCTCAAAATTATACAACTTCGATAATATTAGACAAAGAAGCTTGAACTTGTGTAATAGAAGTAGCATATTGCAGAAACATGTATACCATCAGCGTCCCAATGAACTCTGCATCGTGCACAATGAATCAAATCGTATGAATCATCAGGAAACGGCAACTTTTGTGTTCCAATTACAGAGAGTACAGCAGGAATTCCTCGCTCTAGAGCAAACTGTATCTGAGCTTCGTGTTCGTCTTTGGGGGCTAATGACATTGTGACGACATTCTTGTCAAGCAAGTAACCACCAAAGCTAGCAACACCACAACCAACATCTAAAACAACCCGAACATCCCTCCCCCAAATTATAGGTGGAAAAGTCTGAACAAAGAAAACCGTCATAAAAGTCAGATCAGCAGAGGATCAGTCAACAAAAGTTTACAAGAATGAAATCGAGATTTTTGATAAGAAAAAGTGCAGTGATTAATTACCCTTTGTATGAAATCAAGGTAGCTGGCAACTCCTTGCTTGAATTGAGTACCACCTCCAGGAAAAACAAAATATTCACCCGATTTTCGCACCCAATTCTGCTCCTTCTTGTATTCAACAAGCTTAGGATGTGGAACATTGTCATACCAAATCTGCAATACAAAGATCAGTCACACCATCCATCACCAATCTTGTTCAATATAATTACATTTCATGATGAATATCTACCATAACGATCATAAACCAAATCAACATTTTCAAGCAACAATTAGCTTTGCATAATTGCATCTTTTCACATCATACATTTTATGTTAATATATATTCGGGATTCTGACGCGCGTAAACATATGCTTCGTTCAATCTATATATATACAATTCGAAAACCAAACCCGGAAGAGAAACAGAAACAATGATGATTAATTAAACAAATCTTACCAAAAAACAGTATCAAGCAAGCTCACCATGTCCCTGCTTTTCGGCCATGGAATTGGCACCTTGTAGTTGTCTGGCAATGGCACCAAGCATCTCGGAGGCGGGTTCGGGCAATGCCTCTCTCTGTGCTCCATGTGCTTCCTAGACTTCAGTTTCTTTATCGCATCTTTGTTATCCAAACACGGTATATAGTCCGCTGCTGTTGGCCATCTGCACACTTTCCATTTCATCGGATCCGTTTCCGAATCCGACCAAGCAACACTGGTGTCATTGTTGTTGTTTGAATCCGACCCGTTGTTGGTGTCGTTGTCGTCGCTGTTCGGATCAGACCCGACAACACTGGTGGTGTTGTTGTTAGCATTGTTGTCACTGCTGCTGCTGCTGTTGTCACCGCCGCCGCTGCTGTCATCATTGTTGTCTCCTCTGCCACCGCTTACATTGTTATTTCCACCGTCGCTGCTTCCATCGTTATCTTCGCCGCCGCTGCTTCCACTGTTGTCGCCGCTGCCATTGTTGTCGCCGCCGCTGCTGCTGTCATTTTTGTCGTCGTTGCCATTGTTGTCATTGTTGCCGCTGTTGTTGTTATTATTGTCGCTAGGTGACGGAGTGTTTTTATTGTTGTCGCCGCCTCCACCGCCGTCGCTGTTGTTGTTATTATTGTCGCTAGGTGACGGAGTGTTGTTGTTGTTGTCATTGTTGCCGCCGCTGCTGCTGTCATTGTTGTCGCCGCTGTCGCTGCTGTCATTGTTTTCGCCGCCTCCGCCGCTGCCTTTATTGTTATTATTGTCGCTAGGTGACGGAGTATTGTTGTTGCTGTTATCAGGTGACGGAGTGTTGTTATTCTGGGTAGGTGATGGAGTGCTGGCGATGGCGGTGGCATTGGCGGTGCGTGAAACGGTGCCGTTTCGGGTGGATTGTTGCTGGTAGAAGAAGACGGAGGAGATGGGGTTGCTAGTAGTGGTGAGGACGAAAACGGCAACCGTGATCAGCAAAACAGAGAGAGCTAAAATGAATGGATATTTTCTCTCTTTGAAAATGTTTTCTATTGCCATTTTTTCTCTTATAACTTCTTTGTCTTTGTTGAGAGACAATTAGTTGATTTGCATAATTGCATGGAAAATTCAAAAGGTCGTTATCAGAAAATCATTTGGCCGCAATTTGACTTTTTTTTTTTGGTTTGGTTTCTGTAATTTTTGTTTTGTTGCTTCTTTAATGTTGTTTGGGGGACAATTATTCAAAGAATGGTGGTATAGTTTTGTCAATTGAGTTCCATGAAACTAGGATCTTGTGTTGATTTGAGTTCTTGTTGTATCCGAGATCAAATTCGTAAAATCAGGATCCTGAATTGATCTGAGTTTAGGTCAAGACCGTGAAATTAGGATCCTATTTCAAAAAGAATTCTGAATTCTTAACTTGAATTGTGTTGAGTTTGTGAAATCAAGATCATAGACATATGGATGTCATTAATAATCAATGTTCAAATGGTTTCAAAAAATAAATAAATAGCACATCACCTCTTAGTAGAGATGGTTGTGCACCTCCCTTCCACACCTAGTGGCTAGGGGTTTGAGTCCCACCATGCGCATTTTACAAGCATATGTGGGGAGTTTTCTCCCGGTTTGTGGGAGCAGCCCTCTCTCCAATTGTGAGAGTTGTAGTCCATATGTAATCTCTCCCCGATAGTGGGAGTAGTATTCTGGGCCGTTCTTGTAGAGTCTGATTAATCTCACCAGATCCTAACAGTAGTTATATTTCAAAATAAATAAATAAAGTGATACTGTATAATGAATTAAAAATAAGAGAAAAGGTGTTTTTATTTATTTATTTTTAACTATTATAATTTGACAGTTGAGATAGAAAATATTATTCAAATACGCAGTTCCATTGATTTAGGAAAATATTACACTCTTTCTAGAGTAATTTCACCTTTTTGTTGCATCATTTGTCATGGTTTCACAAATAAAGCTAAAAATCCTCAATAAATTCTTGACCATATCATATCCACCATATTCAATCCAAGACAATAAGACACAAAGAGATTCTACTTTGACAATTAAGGATTTACATTGTCTTAAATACTAAAAAAAATTTCATTAGAAACTCTACTAGGAGAAGCTCATAACACTAGAAATGACCAATTTCGTTATCCTTGTAAATTCCTTCTTATTTCTTTAGTCATTCCATGTTGTTTTGGGTTGTTAAAAGGAGGGAAATTATCATTCCCCCCTGTAGTTTACCATATTCTCCAGTCTCCCCCTCTAGTTTCAAAATTCTCCAATTTCCCCCTCCCATGCGATCATGGGAGGGGGGAAATTGAAGAATTTTGAACCTAGAGGGGGAGACTGGAGAATACAGAAAACTACAGGGGAGAGAATAATAATTTCCCATAAAAGAATGATCTAATAATATCATGAATAAAAATGGCATGTCCATTTATCGGTGTTCAATATCAGTAACCGATGGACGCCAAAAACCCTTCTGACCTACAAGAAATTGGTGTCGATAAACGTTTATAGACCAGTGAAGTGAATGCAATATTGGACTGAGCTTGTTAATCATTTCCATGGTGTCTTGAATCAAAACGTACCCGCCTGGTCTCAATATCCGGTCCATCTCTACTGCTACATCTCTAATGTTACAACTGAAAAAAGAATTTTAAAAATGTATAAAGATCCTTTTGATTTTCGCTAATTTTAAACGATAAATTTGTATACCAATCTCAATAGGGTGAATGAGAGTGTACCTTCGGGTTAGGTTAGCGAAGAGAAAGCTGGAATGTAAGAGATCGTATGTTCGAGGGTAGGTGTTAAAAGATTCACACCAGTCATGATAGATTCCAATCAATCCTCTATCGAAAATTACGGATAGAGTATCTTGTGCATCAATGGGGATCACATTCATTACCCAAACTGGTTGATCGATAAGTGCTGCCGCGAATCTGCAAGATGGAAACTATAGGAAGAGTAGATTCGGAAACTTGATAGGAGGAAGAAGAAGAATTAGTGAATTACCCTCCATAACCAGCATTCATATCCATCACATTTCGGATGCTTGACCAGTTTAAACCCAAGCCTTCCCGATAAACCTCTGACACGAGCGCCAACCAATGTTTGGTGTTGTTGTTAAAGGCTTCTTCTGCGTCTGGTTTAGTCGAAAGGCTGGGAGGTTTACTGCTGAGCCGTTGAGGCCAGCGATTTGGCCAGTTGCGGTTGCTATCAACCGGAAGCCTTGAAATGCAATTTGTAAGGAGAACATACCTGACACAATAGAATAGCAAACATTTTAGAGGCAACTTCTAGCTTTAATTTCCCAATTCATACAACAAACGAAGAATAATTGTCGAAAGAATTACCACGAACTATTCAAACTCTGTTTGTGATCACATAAAGGTGGACGGTTATCTTTCCGTTGTTCATAGCAGGAATACGAAACAGGCTTCTGATATATCACAAGCCCAATTCCTGATGCATCAGTCTTGGCCACAATCTTCCAGCACATAGATTCTGTTAGAGCTACCATGGCTGCACAAAACATGAATATCGTTCGATGTCAAACTTAAAACGTTTGTGTCGAAAGGAAGAGAGGGAGAGTCAGAGATGTCTTGACTAACCATTCCAAACGTTACGATGTGCTTCGTCTTTCAGATAAACTGGTGTAGCAGACCATATAAAAAAGCCTCCAGGCCGAAGAATCCTGTTCAGCTCCAATAGTGGTTTCCCTCCTGCATTTTTCAGCCTGAACTGTCTCAATGCAACAAAAATATTACACTAGGACATTCAATTTAATGCTACGAGGGCACGGAACCTTAATAACGTACCATCTTTATCCCATTGAACCCTGCACCGCGCACAATGAATCAAATCGTATGCATCATCAGGAAACGTCAACTTTCGAGTTCCAATGACAGAGAGGGTGGCGGGAATTCCTCGCTCTAGAGCAAACTGTATCTGAGCTTCATGTACATCTCTCGGGGCAAAAGACATGGTGATGACATTTTTGTCTAGCAAATAGCCGCCAAAGCTAGCAACGCCACAACCAACGTCTAAAACAACCCGAACGTGCTTCCCCCACTTGATAGTTGGCAGTGTCTGGAATTTAAACCGAAGAATGGAAAGCCAAAAACAGATCAACGGGCCAGCAAAAAGCAAGATATATCAATCAGTCAATCAAAAATTAGAATCAAATTCTGATCCAGTGACTTGTCTGAAGTTAGCTCAATTACAAACACACAACAAATGAGAAATCAAGCAATTCAATTTGCATTGATTTTGGCTTGAAAATACATTGAAATACCTTTTCTATGAACTCAATGTAGTGAGCAACTCCATCCTTGAATTGAGTACCACCTCCAGGAAACACGAAATAATCACCCGATTTACGCACCCAATTCTGCACCTTCTTGAATTCAACAAGCTTGGGATGTGGAACATTGTCATACCAAATCTGAGAATACAAGAATGACTGTCAACTGTCTTGATAACATTACAGAGTTTCCAATAAGAAAATTTCTGCAAAAACTCTATGTGGGGGGACATTGAACTCTCTAAATGCCTTTTTTTGTTTTTTTTTTCCTTGTGTTTTCACACTTCCAATCTCATTTTTTTTTTAGCTCATTTTCTCTTATTTTCAATCCTGAACCCACCAAGAAACTTGCCCTGGAATCTCTCTTTTTTTCTCTCTTCCATAACAGTGAGAGTAGCTCAGTGTGCTGTTTAAAGAATAACAATTTTCCTGTTAAAAAGAATAATATCACCTGAATTATGTACTTTCATATGGGTATTTTATTAAATCTAATTTTTTTTACGTTAACATTACAAAATTTTATCGGTCCCATCGGTAACAGGTATAGTCTAGTCTTTTTTTTTTCTTTTTTTCTTTTCTTTTTTTTTTTCTTTTTTTTGGGTATTGAGGATCCCGGACTTCGTCTAGGCACCTGTTCGCCTGTTCTCTCCCAACAACTGCGTGACTCGCCAAAGTTGAGGTCTAAAGTTCGAATCACCTTCCCCAATTAAAAAAATATATATATATCGCATTCAACAGTAGATATTAAAAACGGTCGATTACACGAAATTACGAACCAAGAACGACTTTCAACTGTCTCGATAACATTACATAGCGTTAAATAAGTTAACTAAAAAATCTTATAAAGAAAAATGTCAAAGAGACTCACCATGTCTCTGCTTTTGGGCCATGGAACTGGCAGCTTATAACCAGTAGGCAGTGGCGCCAAACATTTCGGATTAGGGTCGGGGCAGTGCCTCTCTTGTGCCTCCATGTGCTTTCTCGACTTCAATTTCTTTATCGCTGCAAAGTCGTCCAAACACGGTATATAATCCACTGCCGTCGGGCCTCGACAGAGCTCCCATTTCATCATCGCCGAGTCCAAATCATCATCACTAAACGAAGTGCCGTCACCGACGAGGAGGCGCGAAACGGCGGCGTTCTTGGTGAGGAAAAAGACGGCGACTGTCAGGAGTAGAACAGAGAGCGCGAAAACAAAAGGGTATTTTCTTTGCTTGAAAGGGTTTGCTGTTGTGGTCATCTGTGCGCGCGTTTGTTTCTCGAGAAAATACAAGAAAAAGAAGGAAAAACTGTGAAAGAAGAAAATCCTGAAAACAATGAAATTTGAGTTGGCAGAGTAAATGATACTATAAATATATATATATATATATAAATTACTGGATATAGAGTTTTGGATGGCTAGGCTTGAACAAGTGATTGAAAGTGTTTGAAGTGATAAAAATTAATGAGAAACTGATATTCACAGTTCACTGTGAACCACATTGAATCCTCGTGTTTTTGCGCTGAGATGTGGTTGTGGTTGCTGGATTTTTTTTTTTAAAAAAAACAAGACAGATGGAGGCGCCTAATTTGTATTGTGTGAAGGATTCAAAAGATCACTATCATGGGAAAAACTTACCTGCACCGGGTGTTACACTCAGCACCCAGTGCAGGTAAGTTTTTCTCGATTATCACAATTCACAGACTAAAGAAAAAAAAAAAAAAGGGTTAATTGGCACAGATACCCCCTAAACTCTTTAAAAATTTATACATTGACCCTTGAACTTTTTTTTTTCAGCAGTAAACCTCCTAAACTAACGGAAATTTACAAAAGCTGACGGAATGGCAACGGAAGCCACATTCCGTCTAGTCACGTGCGCCTCACGTGGGTCCCACAGTATAAAATTTGAAGAGTTCAGGAGGCATCAGTGCCAATTATCCTAAAAAATATTATATAAACAAAAAGAAATTAATAAAATATATTAAAATAAAATTAAATGTTATTAAATTAAATATTAATTATTATTATCAAAAAATTAAATAATAATTCAATTTTAAAATAATTAAATAATATTAAAATAATTAATAAAATATACAAAAACATTTTACAAAACTAAAATAAAAAAATAAAAAAAAAAGAATATTGAATAATAAAAAAATCTTATATCTTAAAAAATCTTATCACCTAATTCTCATCTCCAATCACCACCACCCAATCACCATCTTCTTCTTATTCAAAATATTATTAAAAATAAATAAAATTAATTAATCTAATTATTATTATTTTTTCCTTTTATTTTAAAATTATGAAGTGGGTATACCATTTGCATGTTTTTAAATGTAGCAATAATAAAACATGGATAATTAATTCTATGACATAGGTCTGTACAATAATAAAGTGTAGCGGTCCACATTAATCCAAGAAAAGACTCTTGACAATTAAAAGTGAACAACATGGACTCCTCGCCTAATCTTATTATTAATTATTTTTTTCAAATGTACCTATCTGTAGGAGATAGAACAAACCTTAACCATATATTTTCTTTTATATTTAGATATTAAAAGGTAATAAGAGAATCCTGATCCAAACAATGATGGCTCGTATGAGCAACCATCACACATACTCTCTCTTCTATTGAGATTTGTCAACTTTGATAATATAAAAGTTTAATAAAAGGATTTCAAGTTTCATCTTTTATCTAGCTGTTGCAGTATTTGTCACGATTTCAGTCTCACAAGTAAACATTTCATTGCAATCATATCCTCCACAAGTAAAGACAATTATAGACTGCAAACAAATGCAAGGAGTAATACTATACAACCCAAATAATTAACTCAAATTTCAACCCAAATGACGTGGCAAGTGAGTTGTCATCACCACACACAACATGAGATGATATGGTTAATGAAAAGACCACTTGTCACATCATTTTGGTTGAAATTTAAGCTAAATTTTTGGATTGTTTAGCATTAGTGAAATACAATTACATGAAACAATCGAGTGACGCTTGTAAAAAAAGTGCCCAACAGCCATAAGTAATTAAGCCCTAAACATATTGAAATGGGGACCTGGAGTGGCTGCATTTGGCTGCGAACGGCAGCAGTTTAGAGACCTTCGAGGTGCTATACTTGACAAAGGAGCCAACCACAAGAAACGACCAATTTCATTTTCCTTGTTTTCTCTCTGCAAATTCTATGTTCTTTCTTTATACTAGGAAGAAAAACGGATTGCAAATTCAGTTGCAAAATTTTGCTTCTAAAGATGACTATATAAACCCCACGAGTAAATGGACGTGCTTGTTCAGTTTCTGATATCGGCAGCAGTTGGACGCCAGAAACCCTTCTGACCAACAAGAAAATGGTCTTGATAAAGGTTTATTGACCAGTGCAGCGAATGTAGAATTGGAATAAGCTTGTTAATCATCTCTGTGGTGTCTTGAACCAATGCGTATCCACCTGGTCTCAATATCCGATCCATCTCTGCTGCTACATATCTGATGTCACATCTGAAAAATTGAAGAGAATTTTATAGAAAGCATATTACATCAAAGAAGCAGTAAGAAAATGGTGAATGAGAATGTACCTTTGGGTAAGCTTTGTGAAGAGGAAACTGGAATGTAAAAGATCGTATGTTCGAGGGTAGGTGTTCAAAGATTCGCACCAATCATGATAGATGCCAATCAATCCTCTGTCAAATATAATGGACAGAGTATCTTGTGCATCAATAGGTACAACATTCATTACCCAAACTGGTCGATCAATAAAGGCTGCTGCAAATCTGAAAAACGGCAACAATAAGTAGAGTAAATTCGCAAAGTAGGTTACACCTTGGAGTAATTTTATTGAAAGCGCTTTCTAGTAAAACACTTATCAATTGTAAACAATAAAAGGCTTATTTTTAATATTTCTTACCCTCCATAACTTGAGTTCATATCCATCACATTCCGTACGCTTGACCAGTTTATAGCTAAGCCCTCCTGATAAACATCAAATACAAGAGCTGACCAATGTTTGGTGTCCTCATTAAATGCTTCTTCAGCATCTGGTTCTGTCGACAGGCTTGGAGGCTTACTGCTTAGCCTTTGGGGCCAAGGTGCAGGCCAATTGTACAAGTTACTCTTTCCACCAACTGGAAGTCTCGAAATGCAATTACCAAGGGGCACATACCTGATGCAAGATAATAGCAATAACAGAAGCAACTTTAGCATAAGTTGATGAGTCTGTTACAAGCAAATGGTTGAAATTTGGTGCAGATTATAGTTTTTATTGCACGAATTGCAAGGAGTAAAATCAAAAACATTTTCTTCAGAATTACGACATCCAAATCTCTATCTGTATCTGAAGACATGTTACATGTATGCTTGAATGAAAATGGAAAAATATTGAATGAAAGTATTACCATGAACTATTCAAACTTTGTTTCCGCTCACATAGAGGTGGATAGTTATCTTTTCGCTGTTTATAGCAGGAATATGAGACAGGCTTTTGATAAATTACAAGCCCAATTCTAGACGCATCAACAGTCTTAGCGACAATCTTCCAGCACATAGATTCTGTTAGAGCTACCATAGCTGCACAGAAAGTAATGTCAATATACAAGTACAATTAACTAAGAACATTCAGGCAACTGTTATATAGATTCACTGCTAACACTTATAATCAACAAATAGAAATAAAATATATGTAAAAGAGATTAATAGCATAGATCATCAGGAAAATAATTTAAGTGTATTTTATGTATGTGTATGAGAGCAAGAGAGAGATGCCCACAAACCCTTCCAAATATTCCGATCTCTCTCATTATTAAGATAAACTGGAGTAGCGGACCACACAAAAAAGCCTCCTGGTCTAAGAATCCTGTTCAGCTCTAACAGAGGTTTCCCACCTGCAATTTTCAATTCAAAGCATCAGAGTCCCAAGACTTCCGTAATAGGCTGATAACAGAAAGAGAAAAGATAATACTAGGCTCCTAAAATGATCATGATTATCATGACGATGATGTAAACCATAATATTATACTAGAACCTTCAATTTAATGCTATGAGGGCATAATTCAAATTACCATCTCCATCCCAATGAACCCTGCACCGTGCACAATGAATCATATCATAAGCATCATCAGGAAATGTCAACTTTTGTGTTCCAATGACAGCAAGTGTGGCAGGTATTCCTCGCTCTAGAGCAAACTGTATTTGAGCTTCGTGTTCATCCTTTGGGGCAAATGACATTGTAATTACATCTTTGTCCAGCAAATAACCACCAAAGCTAGCAACACCACAACCAACATCTAAAACAACCCGTATGTGCTTGCCAAATTCGATTTTTGGTAGAGACTAGAGAAAATCAAAAAATGGAAAACCGAAAACAGAGATAAGGGTTAGCAAGATAAAAGCCATGCAATAAAAAATTATAATCAAATTGTTATCCAATGATTGAACATAAGTATTCTGCACTGAGATTTTATCTCAATTACACACCAAATAAAATAAACATATGAGAAATCAAAGTTTTGTACATAATGTGCATTGATAATTTGATATGGCTTCTGAAAGATCAACAGATATTTAGGCCTGAAAATCCCACATACATTTACCTTTTCAACAAACTCAATGTAGCTAGTAACTCCTTCCTTGAATTGAGTACCACCTCCCGGAAAAACAAAATAATCACCGGACTTTTGCACCCAATTCTGGTCCTTCTTGTAATCAACAAGCTTAGGATGAGGAACATTGTCATACCAAATCTGGAAAACAGAGATAATTAACCACATCAATCATCATCAATACCTTCTAATCTAATTACTACTTCACGGCAAGTATTTGCCATAGTCACCACACACAATTACCAAAAATGTAGTTGCGACATTCTCATCCACACTGATCAATACCTCAAGCAACGATTAGCTACACATTGTCACATCAAATTTACTTTCTTAGCTTATTTCAACTTCCAACCAAACCCAGATACAGAGTGCATTGTTAGTGTCGGCAGCAGAAAATCAATAATAATAGAACCCAAGCAAACAAATATTAAGCTAATTTAGGTCAACAAATTCTAGTAAATCAAAGAATCATAAGCTAGATCAACTTATAAAATGCTCACTTTATCATATTCAAGCTACAACCCAACTAAAAATAAATAGAAAACCAAACTATCAATTAAGTAAAATCTTACCAAAAAAAAGCATCAAACAATCTCACCATGTCCCTACTTTTCGGCCACGGAACCGGCAGCTTGTACCCGTCTGGCAACGGAACCAGACATCTCGGAGTCGGGTCGGGGCAATGCCGCTCCCTGTGCTCCATGTGCCTCCTCGACTTCAATTGTTTGATCGCCAAGTGATTGTCCAAACACGGTATATAATCCACCGCCATCGGTACTTTACACACCTCCCATTCTATTTTTTCGAAATCCAAAGAATCCTCGCCGCCGTTGCCGCCGTTTTTAGTGGTGTTGGCGGGAGTAGGCAGAGAAACGGCGGCAGTTTGTGGAGGAGGAAGAACTGGAGGTTGTCGTTGTTGCTGCTGCTGGAAGTAGGTGACGGAAGTGATTGGGGCGGTGGTGGTGAGGAGGAAAACGACGACAGTTAAGAGTAAAATAGAGAGGACGAAAATGAAAGGGTATTTTCTTTCTTTGAAGAGGTTTCCTATGGACGACGACGTCGACGGCAACGACGGTGGTGATGATGACGTGGCCATCTACTGTTTCGATGGATCGATCGATTGAGATGAAAAGTTGATGGCTGCGTCTGAGAGAGTGAGAGAGAAACGCGGTTAATTTGTAATGAAAATTTCGAAAGATTGTTACTAGAATACTAGAGAGAGCGAATGCAGATTATTTTGGTAAATTATAATTAATTAATTATTTTGTTTTAAGACAAAAAAGTGAAGAGCAATTGTTTTATTTGACCAAGATTTGACTTTGGTTGCCTTTTGTTTTAATTCTAGGGGACAATTATTCGGTGGGTGGATTGGGAGTGTTGGGAGGTCGTGATTGCACGAATTGGGGTAATAAATGACTACAAAATTTACAAAAAATAGTAATAAAATTTAGGATACTGCTTGGGTGCTGACCGATGCTAGACATACAGACCAACCAATGATTGGTTAATACATAACCCAAATCAAGGGTAAAAATGAGTCCATTTTTGCTTACCCTCCTTCAAGGAGGGTAAGCATTACCCCTCTTCAAGGAGGGTAAGCATTACCCCCCTCCCCAACACATGACATGTGTTAAGGGAGGGGGTATTTTTATTATCTAAACACATGATAGTTTCTTTACAAAAATACCCTTCCCTTGACACATGTCAAGTGTTGGGGAGGGGGGTAATGCTCACCCCTACCTTGAAGGAGGGGGAGCAAAAGTAATCTCGATAAAAATATAAAAAGTGAAAAAGTTTTGGGTGATCAGTGTACTTGGGTACTGGCTGATGAGTACCCAAGTATTTTCCTAAATTTTATAACACACTATTCATAAGATAGTCAACGTTAACTACATTAAACAAAAACCCATTAGTTAGCTAAGAGTAAGAAGAGTTATGCTCTGCTGCGAGAGACTACACTTTTCGCTTTTTTAAGTGCGCGTGATTCCGTCATTCTATAATTTCATAGTTGTGAATTTTAAAATATTACAAAATCGATCCTATATTTTTATCGGTCAAACGTTTGTTTAGATCATAGGTTTGCCGAAACCGAAGAAAAAAACTCTACTAGAGCGGTGTAGAATACATAAAATAGTATCCAATTATCTTATATTGAGAATTGCATTAAGACAATTCAACATTTTCCCAGGATGGCTTGAGAAAGCAAAAAAGGGTCACATTTAATTTAATATAAGTTGATCAAATTTAATTGAAATGTACAATTCAATATTTTATTTTGAGAGGACAAAACATAGCAAAAAATATATATATATTGCATGCATATGCACAATCACAGAGAGAGAGAGTTTTTGGCATAACAGTTGACTCATAAATGTTGAAATAACAAGGTGTTGTGTTCATGTATCCTCATCCTTGCTCTAAAATCTGCTTCATGATTTTCTTAACCGGCAAAATAGCTCAACAATACCATAATTTGAAATTGGTTTCATATAACCGCATAAAAAAAAAAACCAAAAGCTTGTTTTAAAGAAAAAGAATTCCAAAAATATAACGATCTATGCTGCACTTTTTTTTTTCATTCCGTTAATACGGGACCTTCTACATCCACTTCTCCCATTCCCGTGTCTTCCTCTTCTTCGCTATCTTCATCACCACTTACCTCCTCATTATCTTGGTTTAGCTTAGCCATATGCTCAGCAAGCAATTTGTCATCCCGTTCACTCACCTGAATCAATGCGTGGCAAATGAGACACTCAATAAACAGATAGCAACATCCCCAGATCAAGCAAATGATTGATTTTAACACAACAACAAAATCTAGATGAAATCACTGTTTTTCTGTACAATGGAATTAAAATCAAAATGAATGGAGTGGCACTCACTGCTCTGGGTTCCTCCTTCACCAAAAGTTTTCCCTTGTGCTTCTCTATGGATTCAGTGCAAGCTATAATGGCTTTGCCTAGAACTGATATTCCTTGCTCCTGTCCAACCAAATATGGAGAAATGATTTCGTTAGCAGATAACACCCTGAAACTGTGTCTATGAAAATTAAGCATGTGTATTGTTCCATGACTCCATCGTATCCGTGGATAGCTCATAGCATTAGTTTTTTGCAATCGAGATCCCCAATATTTGAGCAAATAACTTTTACCTTCATTTGATAGTTAGTAGCTTTCGAAGCAAAAATTTCTGCAGCTGTTCACATGCAAGGTAGGGAGGGTATGGTATACCTCTCAAAAGTAAGCAGTCAACAAGACAATAGTTCTATCTTGACAAACAGATCTATGACAAAATTAGTTGAAAGTGATACTCTTCAGGAACATGATTGATTGCAAGAACAGGTGCAAATTATATAATGTGCACCCAACAAATAGCATATTAACGCAGCAATACATGGAAGCAATACATTCCGCACAAGAAGAAAAACAATTTGAGACTTTGTGCTAACCTTGTCAAGGGTCTGAGTTGTAAGGACATAAAGTGGAGGAGCAACCAATTTAATTTTCACAGGACAATCATTATTGCCAGCGGCCTCAGCTTTCTTCATGGCCTCCTGTAATGTCAAAGATGAACATTTAGCAATTTTAAACTAAAGAGAGCGTTAACACAAACAAAATCTTGATCATAGAAAATAAATGCCAAACTAAAGAAAAGAAGTAGAGGCCAAGAGGAAAGATGAAAATAAGACCTTAATGTGAATAACACCATCAAACTGGAAGCATTTCATCTCAATATCAGCTCGAATCTTCAATGGTTGTGGGGTCATTCTTCTCCTAATATTCTTTACCAAAGCATCTTTCACTTCCTCCGTCACAGCAGGAACCACCTTAGTTACCTAAACAATAAGATGGGAGCAAAACCTTAGTCATTAATAGAAAGAACAAAGATATAACTCCTCCCCCCAAACAAAGTTTACCTCCTGTCCATCAGGGCCAGTTTCTTTGACTTCACGGGTGAGGGTATTCAAAACAGTATCAGGATCAGTAACAATGATCTTGAATGCCTGCACGTAAAACAGTACAGAACTTTAGGCCTCCAACTCCAAACTCGTGAAAGACAAATCAAGAAATTTGTTAGCATTTTTACCTCAAAAGCATGACCATATTTCCGGTACAAAGGCCATCCAATATGGATATACAAATCCTGTAATAAGAAACTTGCATTTAGTAATCACCAACTGATGATAAGTTAAGCATACAATCACAAGGAATCAAGGATTCAAGAGCGAGAGTCCAGACCATTACTTGTTGGGATCCAAGGATTTGATTACACAAACCAAACAAGCATATTCAAGCAAGAGCTCAAACCATTCAGGTCAATCAAGAACATAACTACGATGCATTACAACTGATCCAAACATCCCTAAGTTAAACTTCAAGGCCTTTGAAACCCAACAGGCGCTAACAAAACTACATTGTATCAATAAGTTAATTATCTAACACTTTCAAACCCCCCAAACATACACAACTTCCGAAACTTAAACTCACACAAGCAAACCAAGGCTGTATTAAATTAAACCCAGCACCACCACTACATGTGTTACCGAAGACAAAATCATCATATTTTCGTTGAAATAACACAAAGCATAGGAATTAAACTTTATCACTACTAACATCAAACGGGAAAAGGATAACCAAAATATTATTCCCAAATGCTTTTGACTTCAAAAAACTAAGATGCACAATGCCAAATTCACACCCGTAGTCTCAATGACATGTGACATAAAGAAGTAAACAAGTTTAACAAACCCAGGAAATTTCTCTCTTATAGTGAAACAAAACAAGATCATAGGAATCGAATTAATTGCTACGATACAACAAATACTACAAAATTCAATCTCATAATTAATTCAGTATTACAAACAATCAAAAAGATAACCAAATTCATACCTATAAGCCCTAAAATTGCTCAACACATAATAATAAACGCGAATTCGTACAAAGTAAAATAATCAAAAGTTCAAAACCACTACTACCTCCAAATCGATACCCAAAGTCTCTGCCACGTGTCGCATGATAGAGTGAACGAGCTTACTCTTGTTGTACCTCTCTTCACAGGCCTGAATATCCTCCTCGCTAACCCTACGTTTGCTCAAATCGATGTATCCCTTCTCCTTGTCAACACGCAGCACCATGACGGGCTCGATGCGGCCGACCTTGATGAGGCTGCTGACACTTCGAATCCGACGGCGTGAGAGCTCCGAGAACAGGATCATACCCTCGATGTTGTTGTACTCCAAAAGTGACACGTAAGCGCCCATGTCGGCGATGTTCTTCACCTGAATCATCACCGCCATGTCCACCTCCGGGTATCTCGCCTCGTACATCCGGCACTCCAGGTTCGGTGAGTGACTTGCCATGGTTGTTTGATTGCTCGGAAACTTTTTCGTGTTCTTTTTTTGTTCGGGAAAAATTGGATTTGAGTGTGTGAAAAATTAGGGTTTTAAGACTATTAACTGACTTGCTAGGCTTTGCACACAATGAGAGAGTGGCGTGTGCCTTTTGTTTTTCTGATCTATATGTAAATTTGGATTCGATTGAGGTTATTATAGGTAATTCCATGGCGGGACCGACAAAGTAAAACGACGTCGTGGGTAAATAGAAGAAAAAATAAAAACGGCGTCGTGGGTAAATTTGAAGGAAAAATCAAAACGACGTCGACAGCAGGATTCGAACCTGCGCAGGCACAGCCCAACAGATTTCGAGTCTGTCTCCTTAACCACTCGGACATATCGACTTTCTTGCTATTATGTTTAGCATTTCTATTAGACTATAATTAAAATAGATTTGTATACTTTACTAAGATAATTATCAGTTGTTGTAATACTTAAAAAAAAAAAAAAAAAAAAAAAAAAAAGAAAAAGAAAAAATGATAATTATTAGTTTATTAGAAATTAGAATAAGTGTTGGGATCAAGATCTTTTTAACTATCCCGACATCAGCACATTAACCACTATACTATGTGGCGATGTATATAGTTTTATATCTATACGTGTTGCAGGTGAGTTTAAAGACTTCGCAGTGCACACAAGGCACGCCAGTAAATAGTAATTAAACACGATGAGTCTTGTAAGGTTAATCGTTGTACCAACTATAGTTCCATCAATATTTTACCGAAGTCTTAAGAAAAGGTGATTCAAAGTTGTTTTTATTAATTGCTTTTGATCTTTGGATAATAATACATTTTGTCTTAAAATAATGGTTTAATGCACAAATGACATACTACAGGTTACCATATCAAATATGATATAAAATTTTATATGGTCTATTTCTTATATAGTCTATTTCCTATATATTCTATTTCTCATATGGTTTATTTCCTTTTTGGTAAATTTAGTTACTGCTTTAATTTGTTTGTATAGATTATAAATAGGTCTCATATTCTACGTATTTAATTATTGCTGTAAGAGTCAAGAAATTCCCAAAGCAAAGCCAAGAAAGAAAAAAGGAAAGTTCCCACAGAGTGCACAACACAATATCAATAAGCAAACCAAATAAATTAAAGTGAAAAGAGACATGTCATCAGATTTGCATTATAAAAAAAAAGAAAAAAAAAAGCAATAGAAGTATAGAACCCAAAAAAGAAGAGTATAGAATAGAACCCAAAAAAGAAGAGTGAAGCCAATTCAACTGCATAGTAAAATTTGCTAATATATTAGTGATCTCTACTCATTGTCTAAGTTTTACTTGAAACTTTTAAGAATCTTTTGATAGATTCACATATTAATAATAAGTGGCTAAGATTAGCTTCCTTTTAATTTGTTATTTTGTTCAATTAATTACAAACTTAAAAAAAAAAAAAAACTGAGAGAAGTTTATGATAAGAGGATTGTAGATTGAACATATAATATGCAATTTGTGTATTAGAGAGATTCATATACAATTTATTGCACAAAGGATGATGAATCTAAATGGTTTATAATATTCTTTTTTTTTAAAAAAAAAATACTAATAATCACTAAATTATCAATAATATAATAATTCTTTAATCTTTCTCTAATATATAAGAAAAAAATTTAACATTTAACTGAAATTCTTAATACAAAAATTATCCCTAATGAATACATATTATAGGTCTACTAAAACTTGTTAAGATTTGTACATACACATTTTACAAGCATTGATTGATCTTGGCAGATTCCATCTATCTCGAACGAGTGAAGGGACTATCTAACATGATATATCGTGATCAAATACTATATATGCCGAATATCTACTTCCAAAATACCAAATATAGAATTATGTAGTTTTAAATGAATAAAGTGTACCACCATGTACATTTTAGAAACATTGATTGATCTCAATAGATCCCATCTACCATCACTCATTTGGCATCTTATTGAAAAAAAACATGACACCCCAATGAGCTAAAGAAATATGACACCCCAATGAGTGAAAGGATAGTTTGACACGACCAATAATTTCGTACGTCGAATATCTACTCCATAGAGAAAATCTTACATGAGATTGCCACGTGGTGAGACCGTGAGACTGTCCAATGAGATTACACAATTTATCTTGGAAACATAAAAATAAATTATAAAATTCTAATTTGATGCAATTTCATTGGACGATCTCACGGGCTCACCACGTAGCTGTCCCACATAAGATTTTCTCCTACTCTATGAATATAGAAAATAATTTTTTTTAATGAATAAAGTGAAACTTGAAATAGAAAGGGTTAGAAATGGTTCACATATATAACAACTTTTGTTTATACGCTACTACATTTGAAACTCACAACTCAAAAAATGATGGCGAACTTGGCACAGGTAGCAGGAGCAAACGCACTAGGCCTAGTCAACATGATCATCTCATCAGCGCGAACCGCCACGACGCAGCGGCGGAACTGCGAGCAGCTAGCGGAGCACGTGAAGATCATAGGGAACTTGCTGGAGAAGCTAAGATCGACGGACCTGATGATGAGGCTTCCAGCGATCAAGGAGCCGTTGGATTGTCTAGAAGAGGCTCTCAAGAGAGCCCTGGAGCTGGTGGAGAGCTGTAGAGAGAAGAGTTATCTCTACATGCTTGCGATGGGGTGGAGTGTAGTGTATCAATTCCGTCAAGTCCAGACCGAGATCGACCGCTATCTTCGACTCGTACCGTTGATTTCGCTGGTCCATGAGTTTCGCATGCAGGTGCGTCGTAGCTCGTTTGACTTTCTTGTCCAAAAACAGTTTTTTTTTTTTTTTTTTTCCTTTCAATTTTTTTCTAAAGAAGGAAGGAATTAAAATATTTTATCTATTTAGATTTTAGATCCAAATCATAGGAAAGTTTCTCAACATTTTTTTTTTCGATAAATTATAATAAAAAAAATGCAAAAATCAATTTAAAATGTTTGTAAAATATCATCAATAAAAGAATGTAATATATTTTTATATATTTAATTTTTATTAAAATATAATTTTTTTTATTTTCTATTTTTTATTATTTTTTTAATTCAGAAAAAACCATTTAAATAATTATATCTCATTAAATTTAATTAAAATCAACCAACAATCAACTAGTAATAGGTTTTTTTTTACTAATTATTCTACTGATTGTTCAAATCAAAGGTTTGATTTAACATTTAATCAAATGTCAGGTAATTTATGATTCTCCCTTAATATATTGTTGGGTCCCAAAGTCTGGATTCTGATACCATGCGAGCGGTGTTTTTTTTCTTGAACCTTCAAGCCTTCTAAGTTGTAAAGATAAAAATTAAAGAACTAGCAACTTTAATTAATAATTGTCGGTAGGCTAAGATTGTTTGTACAAGTGTCATCCATATTTGGAGACAGAGACATAGACAGAGACATTTGCTCTAGTTTTTCTTCATCACTGCTGCATGACCTTTTTGGGATTTGTTCCTTACCAAACTAGCCAAAGGCACAAGTTACCATTACATAGGATAACAAAATGTGGAAATTATCAAAACTGACCCATCTACTTATAGGATTTTCTTTTTTAACCACATCCATACTTTTAATTGTTTTTAACCATCTTTTTGAGCAATTACTGGAATGCCCCCATATAAAAACATCCCAATCAGCTCTCTCTCTCTCTCTCTTTTTCTCTTTTTTTCTTTATCTCTCCTCTGCTCTCTCTCCCGATCTACCTCTCTCTCTCTCTCTCTCCCCGATCTCCCTCTCTCTCGCCGGCGTGGGTTGACGGTCGTCGAGCTCCGGCGTGCGTTTGGGCGACGTTCGGACGGGATGGCGACGCTGGTTCGCCGATCCCTCGCTCACTGTTGGTTCGTCGCACGAACCACGTGCGACCAGGCGGCGTCGTCGGCGGCTGGTTCATCCGCCGCTGGTTCCAACGTGCAGCCGGCGATTGCGAAGCACACCGAGCCGCCGGACGTGGTTCGTGCAGGTCGCCGGCGAATTGATCTGAACCCTAAACCTAAATTGAATTTGGGGAAGAAGAAGAGGAAGAAGAAAGAGGAAAAAAAAAAAAAAAAAAAAAACTTATCCTAATTTCAATTTAGCCCAGATTTCAAGTTTGAATATTTCTATTTTAGGCATGATTTCAAGTTTGAATATTTCCATTTAGGCATGATTTCAAGTTTGTGTATTTCAATTTAGTCGTGATTTCAAGTTTGTTTCGAGGTTTAAAGAACACTATTTTCAGGGGTACTCTGGTAATTCATGGTACTAAATTGAATTTTTTTAAAAAAAGTGGTTATTAACAATTAAAAATTCAAAAGTGGTTAAAAACAAAAGTATGATAAGTGTTATGGCTACTTATGAATTTCTCTCTAACATAATATATCTTCTGTTTGAATTTTGCCTTAAAATACCAAGTAGGTAGAAGAACTTGGGTGTAGCGGATTCTTTTGCATTCTAGTTTTTGCCTCCACAAGATAGAAGAAGGGATGGACACGGGGAAATGGTGATGGATATAGTTCTTCCTATCCCTCCATTTTCCTATTTGGAGAAAATGGGACTAGGGGATTTTTGTGGTGAGGTTATCCTCATCACCATCTCTATTTCTCAATTTTTTCAATTTTTTCCCGTATTTCCATTTTCTCAATTCTCCCATTTCCTGTTTTACAAAAAATTATATACTAAAAAAATAAAATAATAATAGTCCATTACAAATTCAAATTCAAATAAAAAAATAAAATCCATTACAATTCAAATTAAATCTAATATAGTTCTTTAATAATAATAATAATAATAATAATAATAATATATTCTATTATATATTATATAATATTTTAGGGAAATGGGTCGCCTATCCCAATCCCCATTTCAATTTTGGGATAAAAATCATCTTTATCCCTCCCCATTCCCATTTGGGAGGAATTTCCCCATTTCCCCTAAAAAATTCCTCCCAAATGGGAATAGGGAAGTGGAGATTTGGATATTCGAGGATTCATCCCTAAATAGAAGCTGTTGGAAATTTTGTGATAGACTCTTATTTTGAGAAGACAAATTGAGTATGATTAATTTCATGAAAATGAAATATTAAATTGTATTTGAATTCTCCTCCGTGAGAGCTTTGAAATGGTATACTCAAACTCACAGAATGATTAATGGGTGAATGAGAAATTGAGTCTCAAGGTGAGCCCAAAATGTGGCACATCCCACATCGGCTAGGGAAGAAACTTATATGTAATATATAAGTAAATATGTGATAGGTACTATCAACATGTGTGTGGCATAGAAGCTCTCTCTCACGCGTAGGGGGGGTGCAAATCATGGACCTCGAACCTTCGAATGCACGATTCGTGTGTGGGCGCGTCCTGCGTGCACGAATGCCGCTCCGAGTAATCTGTGAGAGTCCAATTGACTTTTTGCCACTTCCCTAAGTTAACGTTTTTGAATAAGGAAATCTTTAATTGTTTGGATTCAGATATTCTTGCTTCATCACCAAGAATACAGAATCGGGCTTTAATTATTATTTAATTAAATTATTTTCCTTAATCAAGAAGCGTATTCTAGAAGCTTATTCTAGAAGCTTCAGTTTGTTTAATCAAGAAGCGTATTCTAGAAGCTTTAGTTTGCTTACTCACCAAGAGTCAAGAAACTTATTCTAAAAGCCTCAGTTTGTTTACTCACCAAGTGTATTCAAGAAGCTTCGAGAGAAGTGTATTCAAGAAGCTTCAAGAACCAACAAGTGTATTCAAGAAGCTTCAATTTTGGCTATAAATACACTAGTGCTCCTCTCATATCAATCATCCAAAAATTACACATAGCAACCAAAATTCTCTCTTCTCTTCTCTATTCTTGGTAAGTTTGAGCTCGATTTGAGTTCGCTGAAAGTGGTTTGTGCTTCGCACGTCCACTGTTAAACCGTTGTATCCTGGGAGACGATCGCTATACACATACGGTGTAATATACGGCGAAATCGTCTTAAGGACACCGTGTGTAACACGGGACTCGGTTTTCCCTAATGAATTTTCCAACATATTGGTTTGTGTTGTTTTCGTTTTCTACAGATCCTGACCAGATTGTTGATTACAAATAACAATCTTAAGACGATTTCTTTTTTAAAACTATTTTCTAAAACGATTTCTTCAACTATCTGGCTTCAGGTTTCTGGTTTATGAATGATCACTGGTTTGGTTTTCAATTGTGGAAATCTGGTTTCTTTTGAAGCACTGGTTTCAATACGTAATCTGTGATTTAGAACTTTGGAAAATCGAGTATATTTTAAGACGCTGGTTTGGAAATCAATTTGATTTCACCTGGACAATCGGGTCTATACTTCTAGACACTGATTGTGATTTCTTTTCGGAAATCTGGAATCTATTTCGATTAATTGCAATATCGTTTGATATTATATCGCCACTTTAAAATAATTATGTTCTTGCTGCAGATATTATAGCAAATACCTCTAACGTGAACTCAAGCGTTCCATTAGAGAATCCAAACGCAAATCCAATTTTGGAATCGAATGCTTTAGATGTGAACCCTTTGATTGTGGGTGACTCTTTGCTTGTGGGTGAAGTACCAAGTTTGGTGCCTACTGCGGCCACAATGACTCCGACCATCAACTCATTCGTGAGAACCATGTCTGATCCGGTGATGGGCCAGTATTATGAGTCAAGGTAATGTTTCGATGGCAAATCCTTACATGAATTCGTTACCATTACTGATGAATCATATGGAGAAGCCTGATAAGTTCAATGGACCGAACTTTAAGCGGTGGCAGTAAAAGATGTTGTTTTATCTGACCACACTGAACCTTGGCAGGTTCTTGATTGAAGAAGCTCATCAACCCAATACTGGTGAAGAGCGAGATGTTCAGGTATGGAGTGCTATTGATGCATGGAACCATTTGGATTTTCTATGCCGCAATTACATACTGAACGGGCTGTCAGATTCGCTATACATCGTTTATTCTTCAAAGAAAACAGCCAAAGAACTGTGGGAGTCATTGGATCGGAAATACAAAACTGAGGACGCTAGATCCAAGAAGTTTGTTGTAGGCCGATTTCTTGATTACAAAATGGGGGACTCCAAGACAGTTATGAGTCAAGTCCAAGAACTTCAAGTGATTCTGCATGAGATACATGCCGAAGGGATGGTCTTGAGTGAAACCTTCCAGGTAGCTGCAATCATTGAGAAGCTTCCTCCTTCATGGAAGGATTTCAAGAACTATCTCAAACGCAAGCGAAAGGAGATGAAGATCGAGGATCTGATTCTTAAACTTCGTATTGAAGAAGATCACAGGAAATATGACAAGAAAGATGTCAGAGTGCCTGAAGCAAAGATCAACGTAGTTGAGCATGGGCAAAGTTCTAAACCAAAGAAGAACAAGCTAGGGAAATCCTTCCATGAAGGAGGAAGCTTCTCAATGATTGCAGCTACCTGGAAGGTTTCACTCAAGACCATCCCTTTGGCATGTATCTCATGCAGAATCAGTTGAAGTTTTTAGACTTGACTCATAACTGTCTTGGAGTCCCCCATTTTGTAATCAAGAAACCGGCCTACAACAAACTTCTTGGATCCAGCGTCCTCAGTTTTGTATTTTTGATCCAATGACTCCCACAGTTCTTTGGTTGTTTTCTTTGAAGAAAAAACGTTGTATAGCGAATCTGACAGCCCGTTCAGTATGTAATTGCGGCATAGAAAATCCGAATGGTTCCATGCATCAATAGCACTCCATACCTAAACATCTCGCTCTTCACCAGTATTGGGTTGATGAGCTTCTTCAGTCAAGAACCAGCCAAGGTTCAGTGTGGTCAGATAAAACAACATCTTTTGCTGTCACCGCTTAAAGTTCGGTCCATTGAACTTATCAGGCTTCTTCATATGATTCATCGGTAATGATACCGAATTCATGTATGGATTTGCCATCGGAACATTACCTTGACTCATATACTGGCCCATCACCGGATCAGGCATGGTTCTCACGAATGAGTTGATGGTCGGAGTCATTGTGGCCGCAGTAGGCACCAAACTTGGTACTTCACCCACAAGCAAAGGGTCACCCACAAGCAGAGGGTTCACATCTGACGCATTCGATTCCAAAATTGGATTTGCGTTCGGAGTCTCTAATGGAACACTTGAGTTCACGTTAGAGGTATTTGCCATAATATCTACAGCAAGAACATAATTATTTTAGAGTGGCGATATAATATCAAACGATATTGCAATGAATCGAAATAGATTCCAGATTTTCGAAAAGAAATCACAATCAGTGTCTAGAAGTATAGACCCAATTGTCCAGGTGAAATCAAATTGATTTCCAAACCAGCGTCTTAAAATAGACTCGATTTTCCAAAGTTCTAAATCACAAATTACGTATTGAAACCAGTGCTTCAAAAGAAACCAGATTTCCACAATTGAAAACCAAACCAGTGATCATTCATAAACCAGAAACCTGAAGCTAGATAGTTGAAGATGAAATCGTTTTAGAAAATAGTTTTAAAAAAAAAATAGTCTTAAGATTGTTATTTGTAAATCAACAATCTGGTCAGGATCTGTAGAAAACGAAAACAACACAAACCAATATGTTGGAAAATTCATTAGGGAAAACCGAGTCCCGTGTTACACACGGTGTCCTTAAGACGATTTTGCTGTATATTACACCGTATGTGTATAGCGATCGTCTCCCAGGATACAACGGTTTAACAGTGGACGTGCGAAGCACAAACCACTTTCAGTGAACTCAAATCGAGCTCAAACTTACCAAGAATAGAGAAGAGAAGAGGAGAGAATTTTGGTTGCTATGTGTAATTTTTGGATGATTGATGTGAGAGGAGCACTAGTGTATTTATAGGCAAAATTGAAGCTTCTTGAATACGCTTCTCTTGAAGCTTCTTGAATACACTTGGTGAGTAAGCAAACCAAGGCTTCTAGAATACGCTTCTTGACTCTTGGTGAGTAAGCAAACTGAAGCTTCTAGAATACATTTCTTGATTAAGCAACTGAAGCTTCTAGAATACGTTTCTTGATTAAGCAACTGAAGCTTTTAGAATACGCTTCTTGATTAAGGAAAATAATTTAATTAAATAATAATTAAAGCCCGATTATGTATTCTTGGTGATCAAGCAAGAATATCAGAATCCAAACAATTAAAGCTTTCCTTATTCAAAAACGTTAACTTAGGGAAGTGGCAAAAAGTCAATTGGACTCTCACGATTTACTCGGAGCGGCATTCGTGTACGCAGTACGCGCCCACACACGAGTCGTGCATTCGAAGGTTCGAGGTCCATGATTTGAACCCCCCTCCGCGTGAGAGACAGAGCCTCTATGCCACACATATGTTGATAGTACTTATCACACATTTACTTATATATTACATATAAGTTTCTTCTCTAGCCGATGTGGGATGTGCCACATTTTGGGCTCACCTTGAGACTCAATTTCTCATTCACCCATTAATCATTTTGTGAGTTTGAGTATACCATTTCGAAGCTCTCACGGAGGAGAATTCGAATACAATTTAATATTTCATTTTCATGGAATTAATCATACTCAATTTGTCTTCTCAAAATAAGAGTCTATCACAAAATTTCCAACAGAAGCTACCATGCATACTAATACAAGAAGTTTCTTTCGTAAAAATATAATCATGTGGCATGTTCCAGTGTCATCCCTGGGAACTGAGTAAGTGCTGAAGTGCACCGAGTCGGCAGCTATGGGCCCAACATTAAAAAAAAAATTAATGAAAAAATGAATTTATATGTAAGATAGTGCTTAGAGTTCAATAAAAAACTTACCCAACTTCAAGAAGCACAAGTTTTTTAATTTTTTAAAATAAAATTACAAAGTCTTGATGAAATGATGAACTCAGAATTTGAAGGAAAGCCTGCAAGCCATTGAAGATGATCAAAGAGAGTACAGTCTTGATGAAGAGGATGTTGAAGCGCAGGGTGTGATATTAAAGCCTGACCGTTCAAAAAAGGATGCAAACATCCTGGAGAATTCATTGTCTCGTAAATATCCGGAAATGGGATTCTATGAAGCTCTGCAGGAAGAAAAAGAGAAGCTCCATATCGAGCTGCAACGATCAAGAACTAACAAGGACGTCAAGCAGTGTCAAGTGATCGAACATCTTATCCACGTTACAGAAAATGTTGTCAATGAGCTTCCAGGGAAGAATGTGAAGAAACTTGTTGTCAATGAACCTGCTTATGTGATATCAGGGTAAGTGTTTGTGACAAATTTCACTAGAGATTTTTAACTAATGGTTTTTTATAAATTTATTCTATAGTTTAATTTTCGATTTCAATGGCGGTACAGTTATGTAACCAATGCTAACTCTGGCTATGGAGAGCTGGGATTAAAACATGAAGAACAGGTTCAATCTCAGTGGCAAACTGATCTTTTCGATTGTTGCGAAGAGCCTTGTTTAAGTAAGTTTCAATATATAATGATTCACTATTCAGATTTTCAGGACCGCGATTATGTAATGTTATAGAGCTTTGTAACGTTACATGTTTTTTTATCAATTGTGCTTATTTATCATTTTTGTTTTTCATCAAACAGGCTTGAAAACCTGTGTTTATCCCTGTGGAATATTTTCCAGAATAGCTAATGCGGTGTCGAAAGGAAAGATATGTAAGTGTTCATATACAGAACATGCTAGTTCAATGCAATTATAACCGAATGTCAAATCTTGGTCGATTGGTTATTTAAGGTCTAGATTTTAATGAAATCCAGATGTCTGTACTTGAGAATTTTTAACGAAATAATTAAGCCGTTTGAATGGTTCTATAGCTCGAGAACAAGCAATCAATAATGCCATGGCCTACTTTCTCTTCTGTGGATGTTGCTGTTACACTGCTTGCATCAGGATCAAACTGAGGGAAACTTTTAACATAGAGGTACCTTATTTTTTTTCTTCATGCCCAAAAGCTTGGTACATTTTCTTTTTTACTCTAGTAATGACATATCCTCTGTAACGATTCGATTCTGGTTGTTGCAGGGAGGCGCGTGTGACGACTTTTTGACTCATCTCATGTGTTGTTGTTGCGCGTTGGTTCAGGAATGGCGCGAACTTGAACTTAGGGGTTTCGAGGGTATGTGCATACACTAGATTTTTCATTAACGAAATTTTCGAATATTGTTTAACCGGCTTAATTAACCAATTAGTGAATTGCAAATTGATCATTTGCTAATGGCATGTTCAATATAATTAATTTGCTTGCAGGTTGCCAAGGGAGAAAGATGATTCCACCTCCATATCAATACATGAAACCTTGACTGAATGTCTGAATCTCTTATATTATAATATATTTCTTATTTTTTCAAAAACTCTGTATTTATATATAAATAGTGCTACAATGTAAATATATTACTGTAATAGGAAGAAAATGAGTGTGTATGATAGTTACAGACGTACAGTTTATTATGCAAAAGTTCCTCAATGAAAATAGAGCAACTTGTTTGGCCTCCTGATTTTGAGTCGCTGCCGCTGCAAGAAATATATCGACAAAATAAGAAAAAAAAAATCAGTCCGATAGATATTTCAAGTTCATGTCGTATCGGAGTCACAGGTGATATATCAAGATTCAAATTGGCAGACTAGTCTAGTTGCTCCCAAATTTCAACGGCCCAAAACAAAGCCCAGTGCCATAAAATCCAGTTCCGGGATCAAACACATAAAAGTTGGCTTATTTTCTTTGCTCTGTTTTCTCACGATGTCATAGAATCATAATTATCAAAATTATCAAAATCATATATATATATATATATATATATATATATATATATATAAGATTTATGTGATCAAATTACACATCAATAAAACTAGGGAAAATTGCACAAACTTACCCTAACGTTTCCCATTATGGCATAATATTCAACTAATACCTTTAATTGCACAAACAACCCCTCCTGTTAGTCAACTTTGGTTAAAAATAACCATTGACCATGATTTTTTTTTGAAAACCTAAAATTGTCCTTGCACTTTATTACAAAAAAAAAAAAAATCTTAATTGCCCTTTGTTTAAAACATTATCTACTTTAAATTATTAGAATATAAAAATTAAACACTAAACATAATTCTTTTTAAATAAAAAAATTCAAAAATAATATATTTAAAACAAAAAAATTTAAGAAAACGTTATTTTGAGAAAATATAATTTAAAATTATGTAAGTCCAATATGAATAGTGGTAATGTGTTACATATTTTTGAATTTTTTTTTATTATATTTTTTTGAATTTTTTTTATTTAAAAATGATTATGTTTAGTATTCTAAACACAAATATAAATAAAATCATCAAGAATTTGAAATAAAAATATAATTATTTATCATAATAAAATACAGTAGAACCGAAAATTTGTTTAATGTTCATCTCTATAAGACAAAATAATTTGACTCAATATAAATTACGCATTATATTTTGATTCAAAAATTAAAAACAAATACTAAACATAATCCTTTTTAAATAAATAAAAAATATGTTTTAAATTTTAAAAATATGTAGCACATTACCACTATTCATATTGGACTTACATAATTTTAAATTATATTTTCTCAAAATAATATTTTTTTGTTTTTTTTAATATATTATTAAATTGTATTTTCTCAAAATAACGTTTTCTTAAATTGTTTTGTTTTTAATATATTATTTTTGATTTTTTTTTTAATTTAAAGAGGATTATGTTTAGTATTTATTTTTTATATTCTAATAATTTAAAGTAGATAATGTTTTAAATAAAGGGCAATTAAGATTTTTTTGTAATAAAGTGCAGGAGCAATTTTGGGCTTTAAAAAAAAATCATGGTCAATGGTTATTTTTAACCAAAGTTGACTAACAAGAGGGGTTGTTTGTGCAATTAAAGGCATTAGTTGAATATTATGCTATAATGGGAAACGTTAGGGTAAGTTTGTGCAATTTTCCCATAAAACCAATTACTTTCTGAGGAGATGGGATGATATATAATTAATTTAAAAAAAAAAAAACATATTTTGAGATAAAACATTATCAATTAATGAAAATCTTTAATTACTTGACCAAATTTATATAGAGGGTATAAGAGCATCACCAAAAGATTCTTATACTTTTACTCTTCAAATGCCTATTTGCTTATTTATATGACAATTTGATGAGTGGAAAAAGAAGAGTCATTCCAAAAACTCTTTAATTAGAAATATGTTTATATTATTTTAATGAAATATTCAACATTTCAAATGCATTAGTGAAACTAGTATTATTTTTAGGGAAATTATCATTTCCTCCCCTGAGGCTTGCCATATTAGATAAACTGGTCTCTCTAGTTTCAATAATGGACAGTCAACCCCCTGAAATTCAAAATATTGGTCATTTTGCCCCTTTTGTCAAGTTTTTCATCCAAAATCCTTTTGACCGTTAAATAAAAAATTAAAATGCCTCCATTAAGAATTAAACCTTTAACCTTAAGCTAAAAGCCATATGCTCTAACCAACTAAATTACTCTAGCTCATTGTTAGTGTTTTTGTTGATTTAAATGTGTATATATATATACACACACAAAGTTTTTCTATTGTCAGTTCGAATTGATAAAAAATATATCAGTTCATTGCATATGGGCCATTGGATTTAAATACTTTGACTTGGTTGTATGCACTTGTCAAAGTATCTTTTAAATCCAATATCCCACATGCAAGGAACTGATAATAGAAAGATTGTATGTATATATAGTTATATAATTTGTTTAAAATAATTTAAATCTGTTTATATAATTTAAAATAAACTCATATATATAGTTTAAAATAAACTAATATATATAATTTAAAATAAACTCATATTTAATAATAATATATAAAAACAGATTTATGAAAAAGAAAAAGAAAATAAGAAAATAAAAGGAAAGAAAAAAAAAGGAATTTATTATTATTATTATTTTGTTTTGTTATGAAATTTTTTTTCCCTTTTCAATTTATCAGCTTTGATTTTCTGGGTTTATTTATTTATTTATTTTATTTATTTTTTTTATTTTTTATCAAATTGAAATAATATATTTTTTGAAAAGGAAATTAAAAAAAAAAATTACGGGCTTTAATTTTTTGGATTTTATGGGTTCCTTTTGTTTTCTTATTTTCTTTTTTCTCTTTCATAAATCTGTTTTGATATATTATTATTAAATATGAGTTTATTTTAAATTATATAAACATATTTTAATTATTTTAAACAAATTATATAACTATGAATTTTGGTTGAATATGAATTTTGATAAAGGAAAATTCAATTTGAATGATCTGATTGGCTGATTTTCCTTACGAGAAATTAGAGAAAATGAAACTCCTATTATGAAATTAAGAGAATTTCATATTTCTCATAGCATAAAATAAGTGTAATAGATTTCAAAACTTGCACGTAATTGATAATAGAATGTTCATGAGAATTACCTAATTAGCAAATATTTTATTGCATTAATGTATCAATACTTAATGTGTTGTCTTTGCGCATTCCCATGCATGTCAATATGACACAACGTACCCATGCATAACATATTTCCAGTTGTTTCATAAATGTTGGTATTTATTTTAATTTTTGTAAAAAAAACATTTTAAGATAAAAGTATAAAACCTTGTCATTTTTATATAATTGAGTCATTGATGAATTTCTTATTTCAATAAGAACAGACATTTGCAGCTGTGGATCACACAAAAAAGAGAAGAAATGGCCAAAAAGTAAGAGATGATGAGACCATTTAGAATATGAAACAAGTTAACATTGGTAACCCCTAGGATTTCTGCCAAATACAAACAGGCTTTGTTTTCTACATAACATATATACATGATCAGCTGCCATGACAGTCATTAGTTGAATCCAACAATTTGTTTTTCGACAAGGAAGAAAGACAAGCCAACCAAGGCATTCATATGAAATCTCAGTATAATCAACCTAACATAATAATAACAGGAACAAAGAACAAGAAGAAACATAATTTATGTTTAATTAGTTTCATCCATACAAACTGTTTTTTTTTTTTTTTTTTTGACTGGAAAGAAACTATATTAACCAGAGAAAAAATTACAAGAGGAGCTGGTATCCAACCAGAATTGTTCCTTACAGGAAGACAATGCCGACTTAGCTAGATTGTGAGCCAAGGAGTTTCCCGTGTGGGAAGAGGCTTGGCACTTGCTAACACTAATTACAGACATTAAGGCCTTGACATCATTAACAATAAAAGAGGCGTCTCCTAAATATGGATAGGAAGAGTTCAGAATGGAAACAACAGGGGAGTAGTCAACCTCTGCAATCATAACTGATAACTCAAAAAAGTTAGCAAGCAGGAGGCCCTCCCTAAGAGCCAAAAAATTGTCGGTCTCCTTATTGAACACGCCACTAATCTTCCTTGCTCAAGCAACAAGAACCTTACCTTTATCGTCTCTGATAGCAGATCCCACCCCAATAACCCTAGAGTTTTTATGGGAAATTATTGCAGTGTTCAACTTCAGGCGACCCGGGGGAGGAGCCAGCCAATCACCACAGGGGGGGGGGGGGGGGGGGTGGTCTCGAAGGAGGCACCACCGCTGGAATGAGAGCATTAGTGGAATTTTGAAATTCAGAAAGTAAACCTTCAGCTTTAGCCACCACCTGCTCCGTCGACACACTTTTCCCAAAATTGAAGAAAGCATTCCTCAGGTCCCAGATAGCCTAAATCATCATACAAAAGAGAGAGAGCCAACTCATCTTTGGAAAACTTGGAAGAGAAGAGCATAAGGACATCTATGGCAGGGAGCTGGGTCAAGTCATCAAAGAAACTATCGAATCTAGTCTTACACTAGACTTTCCTAGACTTATTACACTAGAACAGGGCATGCTCAATAGTTTCCATAGCAGAATTACATCTAAAACAAATTAGATCAGCAGCCACCTTGCGTTTCCACATGTTTGCAAGAGATGGAATAGCATTGAAACAAATCCTCCAAACAAAGATACGCACCTTGGGGGGGGGGGGGGGGGGGGTGTGACGGGGACATTTAGACTCCACATGATACTCCACCATTTCCGAGAAGAAGCTGAATTGGACGAATTTTCTCTGATCTTATCTTGAATAGCAAGCCTATATCGCTTTTAACCGTATACAGCCCCTTTCTATCAAAATGCCAAGAAGGAAAGTCAATTCCACCAGTCCTACTAACTGGAATAGATAAAACTGCTACCCTATCAATCAGAAGCAAAAACTGGTTCAGTCTCTCATGATCCCAACCCAGATGACTCCTATCAAGGAGATCGGCCACTCGAAGATCGATTCTCGGGTCGGGAGATATTGGCTTGAAAGTACTCGGACGAGGGATCCATTGATCCTTGAAGACCCTAATAGAGTTTCCGTCCCCAATCCGCCATCGAAGGCCTTTCAACAACATATCTCTACCCCAAATAATGCTTCGCCATAAATGGGAGCAACCACCCTTAAGAGGAGCATCCAGGAAGTCGAAGCCCTTAAAATATTTTGCTCGTAACACCTGTGCGGCTAAGGACTCCGGGTTCTTCAAAATTCTCTAGGCTTGATTAGCTAAGAGTGCCTGGTTAAAGGAGACTAAATCTCTAAACCCCATTCCACCCATATACTTTGGCAAACACAATCGATCCCATTTGACCCAACTAATCTTCCGTCTCCCCTCACGCGATCCCCACAAAAATTTCAAAACCATCGATGTGAGTTCCTTAACAAGGCTGACAGGAATCCTGAAAATGCTCATGGCGTAGGATGGGATAGCTTGAGCGATTGCCTTAATCAGGATCTCCTTCCCTCCAAAGGAAAACAGATTACTTTTCCACCCTCTAATCTTCTTCCACATCCTCTCCCTAATCTTGTTGAAAAGCTTCCTTTTGTTTCTGCCTATCAAGGATGGCAGCCCCAGATATTTATCCTGTGAATTGACGAAATCAATCCCCAAAACAGCTAGTGTCTCCATTTTGACACTTTGTTCCACATTAGAACTAAAAGTGACCATAGATTTCTGATAATTAACTTGTTGAACAGACGCTTGCTCATAAACATTAAGAACACTGCGAATACGGGAACAACTTTGTTTGGAAGCTTTACAAAAAAGGATACTATCATCTGCAAAAAACAGATGACTAATAAGAGGACTACCCCTGCCACACCTTAAGCCTAGAATTCTGCCATTCCTTTCTGAATTTCGGATCAGACTCGAAAAGGCCTCAGCACACAGAAGAAAAAGATAAGGAGAAAGTGGATAGCCCTGCCTTAGTCCACGGGTAGGAGACAAGGAACAAGCAATTTAGCCATTAAGCAAGAAGGAGAGACCGGAAGAGCTAACACAATCCATAATCAAATCTACCCAATTAGTTGGAAACTGCATTTTCACCAGAACCACACGAAGGAACTGCCATTCTACTCGGTCGTATGCTTTACTCATATCCAGCTTGATGGCCATCACACCTCTTTTCCCTTTCTTCCTGCGAGCAATAGAGTGTAACGTCTCGAAGGTCGTAATCACATTGTCAAAGATCTGCCTGCCAGGCACAAAGGCAGATTGGTGGTTCGAAATCAGGCTTGGGAGAAACTGTTTGATTCTATTAGCCAAGGCTTTTCTTATAATCTTGTACACCACACTACAAAGGGAAATCGGTCTGAAATCTTTCAGCGAGACAGGGTTACGGATTTTCGGAATCAGAACAACATTGGTGCGATTGAACTCTCTAATGGAAACTTCGCCTTTTAACACTCGTAAGCAGACGCTGGAGATATCAGGACCTATGACATTCCAAAATTTTTGGAAAAATATAGCCTGGAATCCATACAAACTATTAAATTAACATTTCAAAAGGCAATTGTGTGAATCTGTTGCCAATTATAAACATGCCAAAGACCCAAGATTAGATGCCCGGCTTAATTTTACATCCACCACCTCAAAAGAACAAGGTTTGGATCAGCAAAACCTCAAAGCAGCTTCTAGCCGTATAACCACACCTCAAGGTTTGAAATGGAAAAAGAATGACGATTACACAAAAACTAATCCAGAATGCTTACACTAAACATAAATAACCAGTATAGTGTAAACAAGAAAAGTGCAGGCAACAATAATATTCCAAGTTACCAGTGAAGGAAGAGGTGCTTGGCTTCTCTTTGCAGCTTGCATTTAGATATAGTACTCTTTAAACTCAGTTGGGCAATTTCTAACAAGTTCGACCATGTCTTCCGTGTCTCGCTTTCAGATTAGCCTAAACAATTGTAATATCACAGAAGCAATCAAAATAATGTAGACCAGCTTAGGAATTTATTTGAAAATAATACAATATCTGTTCTAATTCAGAATTCAGGTGTAGTTTGTATCAAGGATTTTGAATACAATAACAGCAAATATAACTTAAAAGGTACCTGAATATAAAGCTTTTTCGAAGCACAAACACACAAATTCTTGTTAACAGAGCATAAGCAAATCTTCACATACAAGTCCAAAATGCATACATAAGCACGAAATGACTGATACTAAACCATTTGAGAGAAATCCATAATCTTTTATTTCCGTGACAAATCATAGATCAATTTTCATGACAAATCCATGATTTATTTGTCACGAAATTAGTGCAAAATAAATAAAAAATATTAAAATTAATTTAAAGCACTGAAAAATAAAAACTAATTATTTTCGAGACAAAATAATTCATTTGTCACGAAAAAAATTAAAGATGGTGATAAATCCTTCGAATCGTGACAAATCTAATAGTTTTCGTGACAAATCAATAATAAATAAACAAAAAATGTTAAAGATAATTTAAATAGTGAAAAAAAATATAATTATTTTCGAGAAAAATTAGTTCATTTGTCACGAAAAAAAATTAAAATTCGTGACAAATCCTTCGAATCGTGACAATCATAGAATTTGTCACGAAAAAAACAGTTTCCGTGACAAATCAGTAATAAATAAGTAAAAAAAAGCGTTAAAAATAATTATTTTTGAGAAAAAAATATTTCATTTATCACGAAAGAAATTAAAGTTCGTGACAAATCCTTCGAATTGTGACAATCACAGAATTTGTCACAAAAAAAAGAGTTTTCGTGACAAATCAGTAATAAAAAAATAAATCTTTAAAAAAAGAAGTAAAAAGACGTTTAAAATAATTAAACTTTGTAACAAATTAGTGCTGAACTTCTAAGCCAATGGTGACACGGCATGCCATGTCAACCAACCGTCTTGACGTGCCCAGTCAGACACCAATGATGTGGTGTACCACATCATCAATCGTCAACAATTTTCTGTCTTATTAAAAACCCTACGACACTCGATTTTCTCATTTACACTATGTTTGGTACTTTGGTTTGATGGAATAGGAGAGAAAGGGAAGGAAATTATTTGGATAGAATTCTAATATCTTGTTTGAATTGTTAAATGAGAGGGAAAGGAAAGGAAAGGGAGGGAATAATTTTTTCTTGTTTCACCTCATTTGATTTCCCACTATATTTGGGAGGAAAATGAAGGAAAGGACTACAGAATTAATGATATTTTTAATATTTCAAAACTAACTCTATTAATATTGAATAATAATTTTAATTGATATATCTATCTAAAATCTATATAACCAATACATCAAGACATATCCCTTGTTCATTGACAATTGTTTGCTCACATCACCGTCCTCAATCAAGGTAAACTATTTTATAACATTACTTTTTTTTTTTTTTTTTTTTTTTTTGTTGTTGTTGCTTATTTGGTGTATATGTTTGTAATTTTATGTACTGTATAACATTGGCCAACTTATTATTATTTTTATTACTATTATGTCATGGCTTGAATCACTACAATTAATTTGATTGAATCATTGCTACAAATAAGATTTGTATTTATATTGCTATGCTACTGTTTTTTTTTTTTTTTTTTTTTTGGATAATCATATTGGAAGGATAATTTCGTAAATAAAATAAAATATATTTATTTATTTCTCTTCCAAAAAAAAAAATTGTTTCCTTTCCTTTCATTCCTAGCTATTCATAACCATCCAAACAACTATCATTAAAAACACTATCATTTCCTTTCCTTTCCTTTCTTTTCCTTGTTAACTTGTCATTTCCTTCCTCTCCAATTCCATCAAACCAAACATAGTGTTAAAGTTTTTGACTTTTGAGCTCTCTCTCTACTCTCTTTTTCGATTATAAAGTTCTTAAGATAGTCAGCACCATTTACAGTTTTTCTGTTTGGTTACTTAGTTGGATTATGGAGTGTTGTGATGATCAAAACTTGTTTTGGAGATGACGACCTTCAACGGAAGACGGCGGCGCTGGCTGAAACACGGTGGTGTTGGTGGTGGTGGAGCTGCTGCTAATGGATTCAAAGTGGACTTGGACTGGGCCCAGTCCAATCGACATTAAGACCCGAATCAGCTCAGTTTTAAAATCGAATATTATTTGGATTTTTTTTTTTTTTTTTTGAAATTACAACAACCTGCGAGAATAGGACTCTATTAGCACAGCCCGGACAACTGCGCCCATTAAAGGGGAGAGAGCACTCACACTTGATAGCCAAGGAGGGACAAAGAATATATGTATATATATACACGCGTGCCATGGGTGTTGAACCTTGGTGGTAGATGCTCCAATTAGAGAGTCCAACCACATTGGCAAGAGGCCCAATAGCAATATCATTTGGATTGTTTTTATATGAATATTTAGTTCATTTTGTCCCTTAAAGAAAGAATAAGACGTTAATATACTCTTGAATATCCAAATATATGTTTAGTTTGTTTAGTAGAGCAATTAATATATATTTATATATATCTATATATACAGTATTTCTATTGTCAGTTCGTCCTGACAATAAATATATCAGAACGAAGAATGTGGACCACAGATTATAGAGAAGTTTTGACAAGTGCATACACTTTGAGTCAAAGTATGTAAATCTAGTAGTCCATATTCTTCGTCTTGATATATTTATTGTCAGGACAAACTGATATTAGAAAATATATATAATATATATATATATATAAATATATATATATATATATATATTTGTGATATACTAGACGGTAACTTAAATATGAGATATAACTATGTTAAATGAACTCTTTTACCATCAAACCATATTTGTACGGTTGTAAATATATTTTGTGTATATTATTGCTTATATGACCAATGAATTTGAACTGTCTTTACTAAAATGCCCATTTAAAAATACAAAAAATAAAGTAATAAAATTAATTGAAAATTTAGATTTTCTTGTTTAAATATATATATTCTTCAAAGTCTAATACATATATAATATAATCGATCAAATACCCCTTTAACGGTACGATAAATGTATAGTAACATGACTCGTAATTGAATAATACAATACGCAACAAATTTTAAAATGTAAACATCATTCGATGTGAATACTGTCTGAAATTGATCAAAACTTTCTACATCACAAATTTATAAATTATAGAGTTCGATGTTAAATTAATTGTCGAACTTGACTTGAGTGGGTCCACCATTGACTTGGTAAATAATTGAATGCCCAAATTTCTTCACCTTAAGACACGGGAATAGAACATGTGGATGATTTGCAATTTGCAGGCTAAAAATAATTTTATTTAGACCAATATATCTCTTTCAGCATTATTGATAGGACCCAATCCTATTCATCTCCCCCGATCAAATTTTATCGATGTATACTTATTGAATTGGGAAATGCTATTGACCGACTAGTCTCGAATAAATTTTATCAATGCAGTGAAATATTATTGACTGACTACTAACGGTGGTATCAGATATTTATGAAAATATCAATAGAATCACCCTTATAAACAAAATTTCAAAACACTACAATTTATTCAAAATTAATAAAACACTTCCAACATGAACTTGATTTATGATTTGTGTACGGGTTCATGTAACTTGATTCTCAATAGTTTTTAGTAAATACTAAAATTACAAATCAGAAATCATATTATCTATCATTTATTAGAATTTTGGATTAATAAATTGTTCTTAATTAATAGATGAATATATATCTACCTATCTAAATAATGTATTTTTCTAAAGCTTTTACCATTGGTAGGATTAGGGCCCCTGATTTAGGAATCAATTATCCAAACCCCATACTTGTCCATCTATCAGCTGAACTACGCCCTTGTGAACATTTAATAGATGAATAAAAGACTCAATCAAGTAGTTAAATTCAGAAGCACCCTAGAAAGTTTATGAATTAAAGATTCGTTTGTCTTTACTAAATACGGTTCCATGCTCCACAATCTGGATGACTTGGAATTTTCATGCTGTCAATTACTTGTTTAAAGTAAAAAAAGACTAGATTCGCCGATTCGGTGCTTACCATATACAGAGTTCTCATGTGTAAAAAAAAAAACGGATATAATATTATAATGTTACATAGTTAGTTAGTTACAAAGTTAAAGAGTCAACACGGTACAAAAATACGACCCTGAAAAAAAACAAAAAAACAAAAAAACATTTCAGGACTGTTGGACTAGAGAAGACCGGCCCCTACCATAAATATATTAGGCAAGCTATAAACAAGTGAAGCTCACTTACAAAAAAACAAAAAAGGCAAGCTCCAGAGAAATTTGTTTCTCTTTATGATCAGAAATATGAGTACAAGCTTATGCTACCTTGTTTACTTCCAATCTCTTTTACTTGTTATTCTTTTTGTCTCTACCACCACTGGTATCACTACTGATTTAGCTCATGAAAACAAGATAGATGAAGTTGCCTTGAGAACCTTCAAGTCGAAGATCGATCTTCAAGGATTCCTCAACTCTTGGAATGTTTCTCATCATTTCTGCCAATGGGAAGGAATTACGTGCGGTCGAAGGCATAAAAGAGTCACAATCCTTGACCTAAGCTCAAGAGGTTTGCATGGCTCTCTATCTCCTTACATCGGCAATCTCAGCTTCCTAAGAGAGCTCATACTCTCCGACAACAATATCCAAGGTGAAATTCCTCGTGAATTTGGTCATTTGTTCAGATTAAGATCTTTGCTTTTGCTCAATAACTCCCTGGTGGGGAAAATCCCACAAGAATTTGTTTCTTTGTACAACCTCAAAATGTTACATGTACACAAGAACAAATTGGAAGGAAATATTCCACCTTTTCTTGGGAACCTTACATCCTTGGAATCTCTATCGTTATCTTACAATGCTTTTCGAGGAAATATTCCAGATTCGTTGGGTCGATTGAGAAACTTAACCTATCTTGCACTCGATGGAAACAACCTCTTCGGTACAGTCCCTTCTTCCTTATACAATCTTACCTTGCTTTCTCATTTCTCTTTATCTCAAAATCGACTTCATGGAAATCTTCCACCACATTTAGGTCTTACTCTTCCTAATCTCAAAAAAATTTCAAATCTCACATAACTTGTTTAATGGATCCATTCCAGTATCTTTATAATGCTTCAAAACTCGAAAGGTTTGACATATTAAATAACAGCTTTTTTGGAAATTTGTCTGTTGATTTTGGAGGCATGTAACATCTTTAAATCTTGAATCTTGCCTTAAATCATTTAGGAAGTGATCATAAAATTGATGACATTGATTTTATCAATTCTTTGGTCAATTGTAGCCATTTGTGGGATTTAAATTTAGGGTCAAACCAATTCAAAGGAGTGTTGCCTCATTCAATAGCTAATTTTTCTACTACATTCCAACATTTAACCATTAGTACTAATCAATTGAATGGAAATATTTTCCCTGCGATAACTAATCTTGTCAATTTAAGTGTGTTGGATGTGTCGCACAATCAATTTACAGGCCAAATTCCTAGAGAAATCGGTGAACTTCAAAACTTACAAAAGATGGTTCTAAGTGATTCTGGGGAAATTCCTTCGTCTATAGGAAAATTGTCCTTACTTTTTGAACTTTATTTGGATACTAACAAATTATCAAGAGTCATTCCTTCTAGTATAGGAAATTTGAAACAATTGTCAATTTTAAATCTTTCCCAAAATAATCTCAGTGGTAAAATACCTGAACAAATCTTTGATATAACACATTTGTCTGTTTCACTAAATCTAGCCCAAAACCATTTGGTTGGACCCTTATCTCCAAACATCGGAAAATTGAAATATCTATCAAATTTTGATGTGTCTCACAATAACTTGTCGGGAGAAATTCCGCAAGAAATTGGTTTGTGTTCAAGTCTTGAATATATTTATATGCAAAGCAATTTCTTCAATGGATCAATACATACATGATACATCCTTGAGTTCTTTGAGAGCCATTCGAGATATATATTTCTCACGCAACTACTTTTCAGGTCAAATTCCAACATTTTTGGAGAGCCTTCGCTTGCAAAATCTAAATTTATCCTTCAATGATCTTGAGGGTGAAGTACCGACAAAAGGAATTTTCATGAATGCAAGTGCAATATCAATTTTTGGAAATAAACTTTGTGGAGGTATAGCTGAACTAAATCTATCGAGATGCCATAACAATTACTCAATGAAAGAACAAATCGTACCTTATTCAAAAAAGAAAAAAAAAGAACACATCCCACCAATATCCAAAATACTAGAGTCATTCGCAACTGGCTTTTTTGGAATGTCCGTGTTGTTGGTTTCTATTTGTTTGCTTAAAAAGGCAATCACAAACGCCTATTTGAGATTGATTGAGCTATTGGTTTCTATTTTTTGTTTGCTCAAGAAGAGAAGGGAAAGACAAGATTTTGGACTTGTGTTGAGAAATGCAGTTTTAAGGGTATCTTATGAAAGGCTCTTTAAAGCAACCAATGGGTTTTCCTCTTCGTACTTGATTGGTGTAGGCAGCTTTGGCTCTTTATATAAGGGATTTCTTGATCGAGAAGGAACTATTGTTGCAGTCAAAGTACTTAACCTTCAACGCCAAGGAGCTTCCAAGAGCTTTATGGCCGAGTGTAATGCATTGAAAAATATCCGCCATAGAAATCTTCTTAGAGTCATAACATCTTGCTCAAGTATTGATTTTCAAGGTAACAACTTCAAAGCTATAATTTATGAATTCATGGAAAATGGAAGTCTTGAAAAATGGTTGCATAACTTACATCCAACAATACTTGAAATTCAAAGTCTCACCCTAGTTGAAAGAATAACAATTGCAATTGATGTGGCATCTGCACTGGATTACCTCCATCACCATTGCCTAGAGCCAATCATTCACTGCGATCTAAAACCAAGCAATGTTCTTCTTGATAGTGACATGACCGCTTGTGTTGGGGATTTTGGGCTAGCAAGATTTCTCCCGGAATTCTCGTTTTATAATGAAAGTAGCTCTTTTGGAGTAAGAGGAACAATCGGATATGTAGCTCCAGGTAACACTAACACTTGTAAACTTCTTTGTTTGTTATTCTTATTCACTTCTCAAACTTCATGTATTTTTTTCCTAAAATATTTAATATTGCAGAGTATGGTCTTGGAAATAAAGTGTCAACAAATGGGGATGTCTACAGTTATGGCATTTTGCTGTTAGAAATGGTAACAAAGAAAAAACCAACAGACCCCATGTTTAAGGGAGGCCTTAATCTTCATAACTACGCTAGAATGGCGTTGCCTGATCGGGTAATGGAAATTGTCGATCCAATATTACTCATTAATGAAATGGCAGTACCTAGTAGTAACCAGAGGATGAGCCAAACAACAAACATGATGAAAAAGGAATGTCTACTTTCTATGGTTAGCATTGGAGTGGCATGTTCAATGGAGTCGCCGCAAGATCGAATGAACATAAGCCATGTTGTCCACGAATTGCAATTGGTCAGGGACATCCTTCTTCAACCAGCAGCAGGGTTCAACATACAAAGATCGAGGTAAAAAAATTTCAACTTATCCTTGTTATTTTTATGAAAAAGGCAATTTATTGAGAGAGAGCAGACCCACAGAGGGGCAACAACAGCAACAAAAAGAGCCCAAGGCAAGCAGGGCAAACAGCAAAACAGCAAACAAACACCACAAAACGCCCAGCAGGCAACAAAACAAGAAAAACAAAGGACCAGAGACACCTGAACATCACTCCAATCCACAAAATCCCCCCTACAATTCGACCCCATCTTAGCCAGACTATCCGCAAACAGTTATAAACTCTCTTGAATTTATCCTTGTTATTTTTATGAGAAATGAGAGATACTTTACTTTTCTTTTTCTTTTTTTTCTTCTTTTTTTTTTTGTTTTTAATTTATTTATTTACTTCACAGTACTAATCCCTTTATGATGATCATCACAGGTCAACGAAGTTAATAAAAGCTGGATCAACTAATGTGGATTGTGAAACATGAGCATCGCCTAACAAGTAATAGATATTTCTGGGATTGGAATCTGTAGTCTGTACTAGGGGAATTATGTTGAGTAAATTATATATTTGTTTTTGTTTGTCTTATAAAATTAAGGATTTGGAAGGCATTATACTATAGAATGTCTGTCAAGAAATTGATTGGAATTGTAGAGTTATTCTTGGCAGTTTCATCGTCATCATCATCATCATCATCATCATCATCATCATCATCATCATAATTAACTGCTGCTGCCACCACATCATCATCCTCCACTTGATTCATTTTCAAATCCCTATATAAGTCACCATGTTAAAATCAACATAAATATCATAAATTCAAATGTAAAAATAAAAATAAAAATAAATAAATAAATGATTTTGTGAAGAATATGTCCTGAAATGTGAAAGTACGTAGCTTGTATTGTTTGTCTTTTTTGATCCTCTAGCCGAAGGTTCTTATCATCATCGAAATGATGATCAAGATCTAAATCATCTGTATCTAAAAAATTCTCAAAACCATCATCATCGTCATCATTAATGTCATCATCATCATTGAGTTCTTCATTGTCACCATCGTCATATTTACCAAGATTATTTACGTAAATTCTTTGATTTTTGTTTTCTCATATCGTCTGATTTTCTTCCCTTCCCTAACCAACTGCATCCACTTTTCTTTTATCACCAAAGTTCCATCCTTCTCTAAAAGCACGCCCTTGTCATCAAACACTTCCACCGACATATATCACAGTGTTCCTTGAACCTTTCAAACTCACGTAGAGTAATTCCAAGTGCCTCAAAATCATTGCTCGCATCTTATTTGGCAGCCCGAAATCTTTCCCAAAATGAGTCAAATGGTCTACTTAAGTCTTCTTTTCAACTATCATCCCTAGCACTTCTCTCACCACTGGACAACTTCTCTTCTCCGCTTCAAGAGTTCTTTAGCGAATTCTTCTATTGAGGTGTTATACAGGCACACAGTTGGCAATTCTCCAAACATTATCAAGAAGTTTCTGTGATGCCTCTTCAATACATGCATGATAGCCCGATTTCGTTGCATTCAATGGCGTTGGTGGCATTGGAATGTGGAACGGTAGATCATTGTGCGGATGGAGCAATTCTCCAGGTAGATCATTGTGCGGATGGAGCAATTCTCCAGGAGGGCAAGATAGGACCGGCATTTGGTTAGAATGTGTTTTGGCTTGGAAAGTAGTAGTGTTTTCAGTTTCTGTAGAAAACGGATTTTGTTTTGCTTCAATACATGCTTGTCTAACGAAGGGCTATGAACAATCTTAGGAGATGAACACGAAACAGAAAAAAAGATATTTCTAGGCTTCTTCAATTCCTACTAGTTTGACGATCACCGTCAATGCTCCTCAACATCCATGAAGGAGAGGATGGGAAGAAAGCAAAACAGAACAAAATATTGTTTTGTGAAGAAACAGAAAGGCACAATGCCAATTCATCCCATAGACCCTTCAATTTTGTGTAATAGGTAGAGACAGAGAGTTGTTCTTGTCGAAGATAAGCGATATCTCGCTGAATCTCAAAGATGCGAGGTGCATTACTCTGTGAGAATCGCTCACGAAGATCTTCCCAAACCTCATTCGCGGAGGAGTAATAGATCACACTATCTGAAATTTTTGGACTGAGAGCGTTGATGATCCAAGAATGGACCATATCATTACATCGAGACCAAGCTGCATAACCATTGGGATCGGTTTCTTCTGAAGGTGCCAAGATTCTGCCATTGACAAAACCTAACTTATTTTTCGAATTCAAAGCCATTGTCATAGCCCTTTTCCATACCGAATAGTTGTCTCCATTCAACGGTTTGGAAACCAAGTTCAAACCTGGATGATCTGAATGATGAGTAAAAAAAGGATTGGAAAGATCCGTTTTCAATAAATCTGGAGAGAAGATCGAAATTTCTGGCTTGGATGTGCCAGAGGCGGATGTGCCAGATGCGGAAGGAGTTTTATCTAGAGATGTTTGATTGTTGGACATTGTAGCGAAAAAAATGAAAAGAAACTACACCGGAATTCAAAGTACAGCAAAGATTGAGTCAGGATTTTAATCCAGCTCTGATACCATGAAAAGATAAAAGAGAAATAGAATTTGCAAGAGTGAATTATTATTGATACAGAGAACGTCTATTTGTACAGGAAGAGAAGTGCAACCATCCTACAAGTCAGGTATTTAGTTGCTACAAAATAGGTAATCCAGCTATAAGATAATACTTTACAATAAGGAAAGATAATGTATACAGGAGAAGATAATATATACAAATTATCTATTCTAACAATATGGAGAGACAAGAAATGAAACATTAAACGGGGATCAAAAGTATTTAATCAAAAAATACTCAGCACAAACTTTTAAATATTTAGTTGTGATCTGTTCACGTAAAGATTCAATCAAAAAATTAAAGAAATGGATATACCGGTAATATTTGGGGTGTGCTTACAAACTTTTAAATATTTAGTATGGTGTACATACAATATTGTTGTTTATACGGTTTTTAGGGGATGCAAATATTACCACTCATAAATTTTTAGGGGCGTAAGTGCGGCACAATGACTATATCCTCAAGAATCGTGGATAGGCCCACGATCTCGGCCTGTGATTTTCGAAATCTCACAAATGGACCAACCATTATCCCCATGATGGGTTTCCAATTTTCCTAACTCTTAACTTATGCGAGAGTTATATAAGCTAGTTTATTCACACTCTAATTGAACGACTACTACTGTTGGTTGTTTCGAAAGTGATTTTATATTTTATTGAGAGTGAGTTTTTTACCGAGTAGGTGTCCCTTAGGCTGGAAATAGTTGTGTATGATTTTCATTTTGCAATTGTTCCTTTTATAGGTTGAAGCTAAAAAGAAAATCTCAGAATGTGTTGCTCTACTGAGACGAGTGGGCAAAGGACATGGTAAATTGGTAACCACCAAAAACCTTTTTTTTTCACCTTTTAATTAACTTTAGGAATTTATTCAAAAAAAAAAATTAACTTTAGGAATTCAAATTTGTATACATCATAAGCTGCTTATCATTTATCAACCTATTTGAATCATCGTCTATTTCACATTCTAAACCAATTGTTGTCATGGTGTAATACTAACTCTATATGCTAATATATCAACCAATAAAACTCAAATTCCAAATCATCCATTGAAAATAAAATTACAAAGTCTTGATGAAATGATGAACTCAGAATTTGAAGGAAAGCCTGCAAGCCATTGAAGATGATCAAAGAGAGTACAGTCTTGATGAAGAGGATGTTGAAGCGCAGAGTGTGATATTAAAGCCTGACCGTTCAAAAAAGGATGCAAACATCCTGGAGAATTCATTGTCTCGTAAATATCCGGAAATGGGATTCTATGAAGCTCTGCAGGAAGAAAAAGAGAAGCTCCATATCGAGCTGCAACGATCAAGAACTAACAAGGACGTCAAGCAGTGTCAAGTGATCGAACATCTTATCCATGTTACAGAAAATGTTGTCAATGAGCTTCCAGGGAAGAATGTGAAGAAACTTGTTGTCAATGAACCTGCTTATGTGATATCAGGGTAAGTGTTTGTGACAAATTTCACTAGAGATTTTTAACTAATGGTTTTTTATAAATTTATTCTATAGTTTAATTTTTGATTTCAATGGCGGTACAGTTATGTAACCAATGCTAACTCTGGCTATGGAGAGCTGGGATTAAAACATGAAGAACAGGTTCAATCTCAGTGGCAAACTGATCTTTTCGATTGTTGCGAAGAGCCTTGTTTAAGTAAGTTTCAATATATAATGATTCACTATTCAGATTTTCAGGACCGCGATTATGTAATGTTATAGAGCTTTGTAACGTTACATGTTTTTTTATCAACTGTGCTTATTTATCCTTTTGTTTTTCATTTTTGTTTTTCATCAAACAGGCTTGAAAACCTGTGTTTATCCCTGTGGAATATTTTCCAGAATAGCTAATGCGGTGTCGAAAGGAAAGATATGTAAGTGTTCATATACAAAACATGCTAGTTCAATGCAATTATATCCGAATGTCAAATCTTGGTTGATTGGTTATTTAAGGTCTAGATTTTAACAAAATCCAGACGTCTGTATTTGAGAATTTTTAAGAAATAATTAAGCCGTTTGAATGGTTCTATAGCTCGAGAACAAGCAATCAATAATGCCATGGCCTACTTTCTCTTCTGTGGATGTTGCTGTTTGATGCAGGAGATATTATTGGAGATTTTCTTGAAGACTTTTTATTTTAAAAATAGTCTTGTAATTAATATCTATTATTATGTTTCTTTTTATTGTATATTTAATTAGGTAGTTAAATATTTTATGATTTGATTTTATTAAATCAAATCTTATTTCCTTATTAGATAGGTTTTTAATGTTTTAGGACTCTTTTGATTTTTAGGAGATTTGATTTCTTTTCCATTTAGGATTCTTTCCCTTTTGTTTAGGATTTTCTTGTTAGTCAAGTTTTGCAATTCTATTTAAATAGATTGTATTAGGGTTTGAAAGATAATTTTTGATGATTAATAAAATTTGAGAGAGAGTATCTCCTTTTATCCAATTTCGGTATCCTGAGTGGATCAACGAATTTGAAGCCTATTATTCTGGTATCCCTGCGCGGATCAACAGATTAATAGTAGGGTTCGCTTCCGGTATTCGTGCGCGAATCAACGGATCTGAATATTTTATCCTTTCTTTTATCTATTGTTGTTTGTGTTGAATTTCCCGCTACCTTAGTTGGTATTTGAGGCCTATTATTCTGGTATCTGTGCGCAGATCAACAGATTAATAGTAGGGTTCGCTTCCGGTATTCGTGCGCGAATCAACGGATCCGAATCGTTTATCCTTACTTTTATCGATTGTTGTTTTGTGAATATTCCGCTGCATCACTGTTACACTGCTTGCATAAGGATCAAACTGAGGGAAACTTTTAACATAGAGGTACCTTTTTTTTTTTCCTTCATGTCCAAAAGCTTGGTACATTTTTTTTAAAACTCTGTTTATGACATAACCTCTGTAACGATTAGATTCTGGTTGTTGCAGGGAGGCGTGTGTGACGACTTTTTGACTCATCTCATGTGTTGTTGTTGCGCGTTGGTTCAGGAATGGCGCGAACTTGAACTCAGGGGTTTCGAGGGTACGTGCATGATGCAATAGATTTTTCATTAACGAATTTTTCGAATATTGTTTAACTGGCTTAATTAACCAATTAGTAAATGGCAAATTGATCATTTGCTAATGGCATATTCAATATAATTAATTTGCTTGCAGGTTGCCAAGGGAGAAAGATGATTCCTCCTCCATGTCAATACATGAAACCTTGACTGAATGTCTGAATCTCTTATATTATAATATATTTCTTTTTTTTTTTTAAACTCTGTATATATATACACACAGAGTGCTACAATGTATATATATTAGTATATTACTGTAATAGGAAGAAAATGAGTGTGTATGATAGTTACAGGCTTACAGTTTATGATGCAAAAGTTCCTCAAAGAAAATAGAACAATTTGTTTGGCCTCCTAATTTCGAGTCGATGCCACCGTAAATAGTACACCAACAAAAAAAAAAAAAAAAATCAGTCTAACAAATAGGGTAATGCTAGACGTCCCAATTTGTTTTTTTTTTAAATTATGTCTCAAATGATATGGCACATGAGGTGTTAACATCAAACCACATAATCTGATATAGCACATGAGGTATCAACATCAAATCAATTACCACATAATCTCATAATTTATAAGATATTGACGTCTCAAATGCCATATCATTTGGGACCAAATTTGGGAAAAAAAAATTGGAACATCTAGCATTACTAATTTACTACTGACAAATATTCCAAGTTCATATCGCTGTATTGAGAGCAGAGGTGGTACAGAATATCAAAATTCAAAGAGTGTCGATATTTACACCCCTAAAAAACTGTATGTGCACCCCTATTTGTATGTACACCCCTTAAAAAAAAATTAAAATATGAAATCTTGTAAGCACACCCCCACACATTGTAATTTATCAGTGATATGTCAAGCCACATCACGAGTCAACTGACTCGACGCCCATTCTCTCACCAGTCAGACAGAGACAGTCACCACCATTTAAACAGCCGAAACCGGTTCCGTTAGTGACGGAACACCATCTAAATTTTTTCAAACAATAACCTAATCTTTGGCTGATTTGATTCAAATCAAATGTAAGCAAACTCGTACCTTGTGTGTTTGAATCGTGAGATTTGAGTCTTTTAGAAAAAAGAAAAAGGTTTATTTACGTGCTGCAGATAATTTCCTTCAACGGAAGACGGAGGTGCTCGCTGAAACACGGTGGTGCTGCTACTAATGGATTCAAAGTGTGTGTTTATTGGAGACTAGTGAGGAAGTAGAAGATGACAATCCATTCAAAGTGGACTTGGACTGGGCCCAGCCCAATCGAATATTAAGACCCAAATCAGCCCATATTAAATATCGGAAGTCGGCGGCACTGGCTGAAATACGGTGGTGGTGGTGGTGGTGTATTCAAAGTCAAGGTCAACCACTAAACAATGATAAATCACATTTGGTCTACCACCAATACCTTCAATTTTTTTTTCTCTGTTATGGATCAAGTGTCCATGATAAATGACCAAAATAATTTTATATTTGAAATGGATGGACTGTTCAACTAGAATTTCCAACTTCATAATTATCAGACTTGAAAATCTTGATGACAATACCCAAGATTTCTTCACCATTCGTCATGTCAATATCAAGAATTTTCTTCTTCTAATTGGTTTTCTGTATTTGATGAAAAAAAAAAAAAAATTGGAAGAGAAAAACCAAAGATTGTGTCAAATATTGCAATTCCCTTGTAAGAAAATTCCAAATTCATAATCATGGCAGTTGAATTTTGGTCACAAAAACTTTGATTATTAAACTCTTATTGTAGTAGCACTAATATTCAATTGTATTCAGGTCACTATATATAAAGTAGTAGAAGCAAAGGTAGTAGGCCAGTAGCAGTGTAGCACACAAAACAAATGACAACTAGGAACTTTATGTTTTCTATCCAAAATCCTTTGACCATTAAATAAAAAATTAAAACGCCTCCATCAAGAATTGAATCTTTAATCTCAGGCTAAAAGCCACACGCTCTAACCAACTAAACTACTCTAGCTCATTGTTAGTGTTTTGTTGATTTAAATGTGTATATATATAGTTATATAATTTGTTTAAAATAATTTAAATTTGTTTATATAATTTAAAATAAACTCATATATATATAATTTAAAATAAACTCATATTTAATAATAATATATAAAAACAGATTTATGAAAAAGAAAATAAGAAAACAAAAGGAAAAAAAATCAAAAAAAGGAATTTATTTATTATTATTATTATTGTTTTGTTTTGTTTTGTTTTGAATTTTTTTTCCCTCTTCAATTAATGGGCTTTGATTTTAAGGGTTTTTTTAAATTTTATTTATTTATCAAATTGAAATAATATATTTTTTGAAAAGGAAAAAAATTCAAAAAATAATAATAATAATAAAAGAAAAAAAATTACGGTCTTTGATTTTCTAGATTTTATGGGTTCTTTTTGTTTTCTTATTTTCTTTTTCTCTTTCATAAATCTGTTTTGATATATTATTATTAAATATGAGTTTATTTTAAACTATATATAAACATATTTAAATTATTTTAAACAAATTATATAACTATTAATTTTGGTTGAATATGAAATTTGATAAAGGAAAATTCAATTTGAATGATCTGATTGGCTGATTTTCCTTACAAGAAATTAGAGAAAATGAAACTCCTATTATGAAATTAAGAGAATTCCATATTTCTCATGGCATAAAATAAGTGTAATAGATTTCAAAACTTGCATGTAATTGATAATAGAATGTTCATGAGAAGTACCTAATTAGCAAATATTTTATTGCATTAATGTATCAATACATAATGTGTTGTCTTTGCACTAACTTGGACAAAATGCACTTTCCCATGCATGCCAATATGACACAACCCATGCATAACATATTTCCAGTTGTTTCATAAATGTTGGGATTTATTTTAATTTTTGTAAAAAAACCATTTTAAGATAAAACCTTGTCATTATATAATTGAGTCATTGATGGATTTCTTATTTGATATTTCATTAAGAACAGACGTTTGCAGCTGTGGATCACACAAAAAGGAGAAGAAATGGCCAAAAAGTAAGAGATGATGAGACCATTTAGAATATGAAACAAGTTAATTAACATTGGTAACCCCTAGGATCTCTGCCAAATACAAATTAAACAGGCTTTGTTTTCTACATTACATACATGACCAGCTGGGTTGACCGTCATTAGTTGAATCCAACAATTTGCTTCTCAACAAGGAAGAAAGATGAATTCCGATAAAATTTCAACTGATCTAGGGTCTAAAATGATCAATCGAGCTTAGACGATGAATCTAATTGCAAACTTCAGCATGGGAAACATATCAGGCGAGCTTAAGTCAAACCAACCAGGGCATTTATATGAAATCCCAGTATAATAAACCCAACACTAACAATAACAGGAACAAAGAGCAACAAGAAACATAATTTATGTTTAATCACCGGCTTAATTTTACATCCACCACCTCAAAAGAACAAGGTTTGGATCAGCAAAACCTCAAAGCAGCTTCTAGCTCCTTCTCATCCTCACAATCGTATCCCAATTGATAGACTCTTGCTGCAAAAGATACATGATAAGTCATATGAATATTGATACAATTAATATGTACATAAAAACACTAAGATTCTATTAAAATAGTGTTGCACACTCGGACCGCCTTGTTCCTAAAATTTGATGAAAACAGTGAAAAAAGAATAAGAACAACTGGAAAGAAAAAAAATGCACCACTAATTTTTACCTGCATAACTAGAAAAGAGACAAAAGGAAATAATTCTGAATATGTACTCACGTACTCAAGTTTAATTTCCAAAAATCCTTTATACTAACGTCTTTGTGGTTATGTTAACTCATGTTTTGATCGTTGGAAATCATCAAAGTCATCATAAATCATACTGTTCTGTTGTGAACCACAAAAATCAGAAAGTCGAAAGTATTTGAAATAAATATAAACAGGCGAAAGAAAGAATCCATTCCACCCAACTCATAATCTAGTTTCTCTAACTTATTCCATGAACAGCCTATTAATATATCTTTGATCACTTCTGAGCTTTTCATCTTTGATTTTTGGAACAACTTTGAAGTTGGCAACAAGAGAGACGCCTGTGCATAATTTATGAGGCTTCTATCACAGTTGTTTACGCACAGTAACTGAGAGAATTTTGGGCAGAGAAACAACATTACAGTTAAGAGTGTAGAAAGACGGGGAAAGAGCTAGATTACTGATTGCAATATACCCCACATAACACTGAACCTCAAAAGCTTGAGGAAGGGGAAGGAAATTTTATGACAAGTAAAACAAATGTAAGATGAACAACACTTCTACTCACAGGATTGAATGCATGTTCCTAAAGACACGCCCGGCTTCCTTCTTTTTCCCACTTTCAAAGGCAATCAAAAAAACGTAATCCAAGTATGCATGGTCTAATTAAACATAAGCTGAAAAAGATTAATTATTAATAAAAACATCCTGATTCTAAACATCATCAAAATCAAAGGACCCTCAAATCAACATCGCCTTATAAAAGGGATATATAGAAGCTACAAGTATCAAACACCTAAAACAGTCATTCATTTGAGTGCATAAATAAACCCCTCTCTCTTATCATAAAAATTGAAAGAAATGATTGAAAGGTATAAGACATATGGAGATTAAGAAATGGAAAAAGAATAACCATTACACAAAAACTAATCCAGAATGCTTACACTAAACATAAATAACCAGTATACTGTAAACAAGGAAAGTGCAGGCAACAATAATATTCCAAGTTACCTGTGAAGGAAGAGGTGCTTGGCTTCTCTTTGCAGCTTGCATTTGGATATAGTATTCTTTAAACTCAGTTGGGCAATTTCTAACAAGTTCGACCATGTCTTCCGTGTATCACTTAAAAGGTACCTGAATATAAAGCTTTTTCGAAGCACAAACACATTGTGACACAGCATTAGTCACGAAAAAAATTGAAGGTCGTGACAAATCCTTCATATCGTGACACATCCATTCGTGACAAATTCATAAAATCGTGACAATTCCATAATTTATTTCTCTTGAAACTGTATTTGTCACGAAAAAAATTATAAGTTCGTGTCAAATCCTTAAAATCGCGATAAATCAATGATTTATTTGTCACGAAATAGTAACTAGTAAAAAAGAAAGAAAAAAACGTTAAAAATATTAAAAGATAAAAAAATAATTAATTTGTCACGTAAAAAATAAAGTTCGTGACTTTTTTTTTTTTTTTTTTTCGTGACAAATCCCGAATCCATTTTATTAAAAAAAAAAATGTCACGAAATAGTAAAAAAAATTCTAATCTTGGGTGCAAAAGTCTCTCCAAGCAGGGAGCGTAAAGACTCCGAAAGTGGAGCACCGCACCTTGGGTGCAAGAGTCTCTCCGAGGGGAGCGTAAAGACTCTGATATGGAACACGAGACTCCAAAACAGAACACAAAGTACACACAGTGCAACTATTAATAATAAAATATATAACATAATAATGACTCCAATAATGGAGCACCCACACATCCGAAGGTTATAACCCACGACGCCGCATTATTAATGCGGAGTTTAAACCCGAAACCAAATGCATCATTATTAAACAACTTTGACAACCGAAAATCATAACTTGACAAAATTCAAACATATAAAATAATAAAGCTTCGGAGCATCGAAGCACAGCCCGTGCGAAACACGTAAAGCCTTCGAATACGAAGCACACGTAAAGCCTTCGAATACGAAGCACACGTAAAGCCTCCGAATACGGAGCACATGTAAAGCCTCCAACACGGAGCACCGAAGCACAACTCGTGTGAAACACGTAAAGCCTCCGAATACGGAGCACACGTAAAGCCTCTGACACGGAGCACCGAAGCACAGCCCGTGCGAAACGCGTAAAGCCTCCGACACGGAGCACACGTAAAGCTTTTGAATACGGAGCACACGTAAAGCCTCTGACACGGAGCACCGAAGCACACTCAGTGCAACAATAGTAATAACAATGATAATCATATAAAACTATTCAAGTCCCCACCTCTATTAAAAAAGAAACCCATAGCTGAGAACTTGAGGGGCTTTTGTTGGATCCAAATGTGAAACATTCAGGAGACAAAATCAGTATAATATACACACACGAATAACATAACACATAATGATGCATATACCGCACATACACGCAAGACATTCATAAAGCCTATAAATAACCCCTTGATAACAAAGGGGAAAGGGTCGGAAAACGAATCCAGGAATGGCTGGGTGGGCGGGTGGCCAATAGGCTCTGAGGAGCCTCATTTGACTCATTTTTAGTCACAACATCTATAAATAAATAAAATTTTCAATTGAGATCTACTATATGTTACAGATTTGATTAAAATTTAATGCTAATTGAGATACTTAAATTTTAATCATGCTTTCTTGTTAGAAAGAACCTGAACCTTCTTGATCTTTTCAATTATCAACAGCATAACTAATTTTTTAATTTCAGCAAAATAATTAAGAACATAGTGATTCAAACAACAAATTCAAGAAACACAGTACAAGATGGAACTTGAACAAAATTTTTATTTGAAAAAAGACCTAGTAATTATCTGAGACAACAGATAATTAAACAAACAATTACAGAAAACTAATTATTAATTTATTAGACTTCCTGAAACTAAATAAAACACGAAAGCACCAAAGTTCATCAAATAAATCTAAGGGTGAAGTAGACCACTGCCACCACAATCGCCACTTCCACCACCTATGCCACCACCAGTGCCACCACCAACACCACCACCTATGCCGCTACCAGAGCCACCGGCAACACCACCACCGATGCCACCTGCGGAGCCACCTCCAACACCACCACCGATGTCCCCACCGGAGCCACCTCCAACACCACCACTGGAGCCACCTCCAACACCACCACCAGCAACACCACCACCGATACCACCTGCGGAGCCACCTCCAACACCACCACCGATGCCACCACCGGAGCCACCTCCAACACCACCACCAATGCCACCTGTGGAGCCACCTCCAACACCACCAAGGCCTCCGAGATCACTGCCACCGCCCCCCAAGCTGCCAATACCACCACCTAGGCCTCCAACCCCACCTAGGCCTCCAATGCCACCACCTAGGCCTCCAACCCCACCTAGGCCACCACCGACGCCACCACCAACACCACCAAAAACACCGGCCCCAGAAGCTCCAGCCAAGCCGCCAACCCCACCAAAGGCAACGAAATTCTTTTGGTCGTTGAGTCCATTGTCATTGGGCACATTTCTAGCAGCAGTACAAGTATGTACAGCAAAAGCAAGTAGTATCATGAAATACCACATTGCCATTGTAACCTATGTACCTGTATATATCTCTCAATACAGACAACACACAGCAGACTGACAGTAGTAAGTAAATTCCTGCAGGCTATTGTGCTATAGATCAGTGATTGGATCTGGTTCCATTTTATTGGCAATTCAACTTGTCCGGGATAGTTGCCAGTGTTAAATGATCTTCAATGCCAGTCCATATCACTTCACCTTCTGCATTAAATTATATTCTAGGCATTGCAGTATTATTTACTACAACTTTTAACAAGGGGTCGAATTGCTAGCAAACCCATTGATTTCGGTTGCAGAGATGGGGTTGTGCTCTCTGCCATCCGAGCTATTAGTAGGTGAACTTCTTTAATGCTTTTCATTTTGGAGCATATTAATCTGTCGCCGCACAATCCGCTCAGTTCCTGCATTATCATGGAACAATAAATATACAGTTGTAAATTGAAATTTACTGGGTATAGGTAGAGGAATACAATTACTACTAGTCATTGCTGCTTTGCTTTGCTTTTACCTGGTTTTAGGGGTCAAAAACGGGAACTGTTCAAGTCCATGTTTGGCCATATCAGCAGTCATATATATAAGTGTTCATATACAGAACATGCTAGTTCAATGCAATTATATCCGAATGTCAAATCTTGGTCGATTGGTTATTTAAGGTCTAGATTTTAACAAAATCCAGACATCTGCACTTGAGAATTTTTAACGAAATAATTAAGCCGTTTGAATGGTTCTGTAGCTCGAGAACATGCAATCAATAATGCCATGGACTACTTTCTCTTCTGTGGATGTTGCTGTTACACTGCTTGTATAAGGATCAACTGAGGGAAAATTTTAACATAGAGGTACCTTTTTTTTTCCTTCATGTCCAAAAGCTTGATAAATTTTCTTTTTTACTCTAGTAATGACATATCCTCTGTAACGATTCGATTCTGATTGTTACAGGGAGGCACGTGTGATGACTTTTTGACTCATCTCATGTGTTGTTGTTGCCCGTTGGTTCAGGAATGGTGTGAACTTGAACTTAGGGGTTTCGGGGGTATGTGCATACGATATATTTTTCATTAACGAATTTTTCGGATATTGTTTAACCAGCTTAATTAACCAATTAGTGAATGATAAATTGATCATTTGCTAATGGCAGATTCAATATAATTAATTTGCTTGCAGGTTGCCAAGGGAGAAAGATGATTCCACCTCCAAGTCATCTTACCACCAAGTCAAACAGGAAGCTTGGTACCTTGACTGAATGTCTGAATCTCTTATATTATAATATATTTCTTATTTTTTTTTTAAACTTATATTACTGTAATAGGAAGAAAATGAGTGTGTATGATAGTTACAGACTTACAGTTTATAATGCAAAAGTTCCTCAATGAAAATAGAGCAATTTGTTTGGCCTCCTCATTTTGAATCGCTGCCACTGCAAGTAGTATATCAACAAAATAAAATAAAAAAATCAGTCCACCAAATATTTCAAGTTCATATCGTTGTATCGGAGCCGGAGGTGGTATATCAAGAGAGTGGCGATATTTGCACCCCTATAAAACTGTATTTACACCCCAATTTATATATTTTTTAAATTCCAACATTACCCTTAAATTAAATTATTAATATTTTAATTCAAAATATAATAATTTCTCGTAGCTATTTACTTTTTCGAATTTTAACTAACTAAGTTCTTTTCAAACACACACAAAAAAAAAAAAAAAAAAAAAAAAAAAAAAAAAAAAAAAAACTAAATCAAATTAAAAATAGGAAAGAAAAACAAAAACACAAATCAAAAATGAAAAACTCAATACCAATCTATTCTCTTAAGAAAAAAAATGGAGGATTGACTTGACTCTCTAGAACATATGGAAAACTTATCGAAAATTTAGGAGGAGTGTGGCTCCACACACACACACATTAACACCAACAACACAGAAAAAAATAAAATAAAATAAGAACACTAACATTAACAACGCAGAAACACACACATATATTAACACCAACAACGCAGAACACACACATATATATATTAACACCAACAACGCAGAGCACACAAACATAAACAACGCAGAAACAAAAAATAATAATAATAATAATAACACTAGCATTATCTCTCCACCTCACAAAGGAAATAATAATTAACAACAAAAAGTTACTTAAAAAAAATTATTAAAAATACAAGAAAATGAAGAAAGAAGGAGAAGGATGAACACAAATCAGTTCTGCATATTTCTTTTTGTTGTTGTTTATTTGTTTTTTATTTTGTTTTAAGTAAAATAAAAAAATAGCTATTTAATGTTAACTCTTGGACTTAAAAATGAAAACAAAATAAAGGACATATTTGACAATGTGTGGGGTGTGCTTACAAGATTTCATATTTTAAATTTTTTTAAGGGGTGTACATACAAATAGGGGTGCACATACAGTTTTTTAGGAGTTCAAATATCGATACTCATATCAAGATTCAAATTGGAAGACTAGTCTAGTTGCTCCCAAATTTCAACGGCCCAAAACAAAGCCCAGTGCCATAAAATCCAGTACCGGGATCAAACACATAAAAGTTAGCTTATTTTCTTTGCTCTGTTTTCTCACGATGTCATAGAATCATAATTATCAAAATTATATATATATATATTATAAAAAGATTTATGTGATAAAATTACACATAAATAAAAATATTTACTTTCTGAGGAGATGGGATGATATATAATTGATTAAAAAAAAAAAACATATTTTGAGAAAATCTTTAATTACTGGACCAAATATATATAAAGGGTATAAGAGCATCACCAAAAGACTCTTCTATTTTCACTTTTCAAATATCTACCATTCCAAAGGACTATTCAATTAGAAATATGTTTATATTATTTTAATGAAATATTCAACTTTTCAAATGCATAGGAAATTATCATTTCCCTCCCCTGAGGTTTTCCATATCAGATAAACCGGTCTCTCTAGTTTCAATAATGGTCAGTCAACCCATTGAAACTCAAAATATAGGTCACCTTGCCCTTTCTATCAAGTTTTCCATACAAAATTTCTTTGACCGTTAAATAAAAAATTAAAACGTCTCCATCAATGATTAAACCTTTAACCTTAGGCTAAAAACCACACGCTCTAACCAACTAAACTACTCTAGCTCATTGTTAGTGTTTTGTTGATTTAAATGTGTGTGTATATATATATATATATATATATATATATATATATATATATAGTTATATAATTTGTTTAAAATAATTTAAATCTATTTATATAATTTAAAATAAACTTATAATTAATAATAATATATAAAAACATATTTATGAAAAAGAAAAAAGAAAATAAGAAAATAAAAGGAAAAAAATAAAAATAAAATAAAAGAATTTTATTATTATTATTATTATTATTGTTGTTGTTGTTGTTGTTGTTGTTGTTGAATTTTTTTCCTTTTCAATTTATGGGCTTTGATTTTCTGAGTTTTTTTTATTATCAAATTTAAATAATATATTTTTTGAAAAGGAAAAAAATTCAAAAAAAAAAAAAAAAGAAAGAAAAAAAATTTACGAGCTTTTATTTTCTAGATTTTATGGGTTCCTTTTGTTTTCTTATTTTTTTTTTCCTCTTTCATAAATTTGTTTTGATATGTTATTATTAATATGAGTTTATTTTAAATTATATGAACATATTTAAATTATTTTAAACAAATTATATAACTATAAATTTTGGTTGAATATGAATTTTGATAAAGGAAAATTCAATTTGAATGATCTGATTGGCTAATTTTCCTTACGAGAAATTAGAGAAAATAAAACTCCTATTATGAAATTAAGAGAATTTCATATTTCTCATAGCATAAAATAAGTGTAATAGATTTCAAAACTTGCATGTAATTGATAATAGAATGTTCATGAGAAGTACCTAATAAGCAAATATTTTATTACATTAATGTATCAATACTTAATGTGTTGTCTTTACACTAACTTGGACAAAATGCGCTTTCCCATGCATGCCAATATGACACAACCCATGCTTAAAATATTTCCAGTTGTTTCATAAATGTTGGGATTTATTTTAATTTTTGTAAAAAAAACATTTTAAGATAAAACCTTGTCATTTTTTATTTGATATTTCATTAAGAACGTGACGTTTGCAACTGTGGATCGCACAAAAAGGAGAAGAAATGGCCAAAAAGTAAGAGATGATGAGACCATTTAGAATATGAAACAAGTTAATAACATTGGTAACCCCTAGGATTTCTGCCAAATACAAATTAAACAGGCTTTGTTTTCTACATTACATACATGATCAGCTGGCTTAACAGTCATTATTTGAATCCAACAATTTGCTTCTCAACAAGGAAGAAAGATGAATTCCGATAAAATTTCAACTGATCTAAGGTCTAAAATGATCAATCGAGCTTAGTCGATGAATCTAATTGCAAACTTCAGCATGGGAAACATATCAGGCGAGCTTAAGTCAAACCAACCAGGGATATGAAATCCCAGTATAATCAACCCAACACTAACAATAACAGGAACAAAGAGCAACAAGAAACATAATTTATGTTTAATTGCCGGCTTAATTTTACATCCACCACCTCAAAAGAACAAGGTTTGTATCTGCAAAACCTCAAAGCAGCTTCTAGCTCATTCTCATCCTCACAATCGTATCCCAATTGATAGGCTCTTGCTGCAAAAGATACATGATAAGTCATATGAATATTGATACAATTAATATGTATATAAAAACACTAAGATTCTATTAAAATAGTGTTGCACACTCGGACTGCCTTGTTCCTAAAATTTGATGAAAATAGTGAAAAAAGAATAAGAACAACTGGAAAGAAAAAAAATGCACCACTAATTTTTACCTGCATAACTAGAAAAGAGACAAAAGGAAATAATTCTGAATATGTACTCACGTACTCAAGTTTAATTTCCAAAAATCCTTTATACTAACGTCTTTGTGGTTATGTTAACTCATGTATTGATCATTGGAAATCATCGAAGTCACCATAGATCATACTGTTCTGTTGTGAACCACAAAATCAAAAGTCGAAAGTATTTGAAATAAATATAAACAGGCGAAAGAAAGAATCCATTCCACCCAACTCATAATCTAGTTTCTCTAACTTATTCCATGAACAGCCTATTAATATATCTTTGATCACTTCTGAGCTTTTCATCTTTGATTTTTGGAACAACTTTGAAGTTGGCAACAAGAGAGACGCCTGTGCATAATTTATGAGGCTTCTATCACAGTTGGTTACACACAGTAACTGAGAGAATTTTTGGCAGAGAAACAACATTACAGTTAAGAGTGTAGAAAGACGGGGAAAGAGCTAGATTACTGATTGCAATATAGTAATATACCCCACATAACACTGAACCTCAAAAGCTTGAGGAAGGGGAAGGAAATTTTATGACAAGTAAAACAAATGTAAGATGAAGAACACTTCTACTCACAGGATTGAATGCATGTTCCTAAAGACACGCCCGGCTTCCTTCTTTTTCCCACTTTCAAAGGCAATCAAAAAAACGTAATCCAAGTATGCATGGTCTAATTAAACATAAGCTGAAAAAGATTAATTATTAATAAAAACATCCTGATTCTAAACATCATCAAAATCAAAGGACCCTCAAATCAACATCGCCTTATAAAAGGGATATATAGAAGCTACAAGTATCAAACACCTAAAACAGTCATTCATTTGAGTGCATAAATAACCCCTCTCTCTTATCATAAAAATTGAAAGAAATGATTGAAAGGTATAAGACATATGGAGATTAAGAAATGGAAAAAGAATAGCCATTACACGAAAACTAATCCAGGATGCTTACGCTAAACATAAATAACCAGTATAATGTAAACAAGAAAAGTGCAGGCAACAATAATATTCCAAGTTACCTGTGAAGGAAGAGGTGCTTGGCTTCTCTTTGCAGCTTGCATTTGGATATAGTATTCTTTAAACTCAGTTGGGTAATTTCTAACAAGTTCGACCATGTCTTCCGTGTCTCGCTGCAAATTTAAACAAGTATCACTTAAAAGGTACCTGAATATAAAGCTTTTTCGAAGCACAAACACATTGTGACACAGCATTAGTCACGAAAAAAATTGAAGGTCGTGACAAATCCTTCATATCGTGACACATCCATTCGTGACAAATTCATAAAATCGTGACAATTCCATAATTTATTTCTCTTGAAACTGTATTTGTCACGAAAAAAATTATAAGTTCGTGTCAAATCCTTAAAATCGCGATAAATCAATGATTTATTTGTCACGAAATAGTAACTAGTAAAAAAGAAAGAAAAAAACGTTAAAAATATTAAAAGATAAAAAAATAATTAATTTGTCACGTAAAAAATAAAGTTCGTGACTTTTTTTTTTTTTTCGTGACAAATCCTGAATCCATTTTATTAAAAAAAAAATGTCACGAAATAGTAAAAAAAAATTCTTCAATCTGTCACGAAAAAAAATTAAAAAATAAAGTTCGTGACATTTTTTTTTTTTTTCTTGACAAATCTTGAATCCATTTTATTAAAAAAAATTTTTTGTCACTAAATAGTAAAAAGTTTCCTTAGATTTGTCACGAAAAAAAAATGAAGTTCGTGACAAATCCTGAATCCATTTTATTAAAAAAAAAATTGTGACGAAATAGTAAAAAGTTTCCTTAGATTTGTCACGAAAAAAAAAGAAAAAAAAGAAATACAGTTCGTGACATTTTTTTTCATGACAAATCCTAAATCCATTTTATTAAAAAATAATAATTTGTCACGAAATAGTAAAAAAAAATTCTTCGATTTGTCACGAAAAAAAAAAAATGAAGTTCGTGACATTTTTTTTCGTGACAAATCCTGAATCTATTTTATTAAAAAAAAAAAAAAAATTTGTCACGAAATAGTAAAAAATTTCCTTAGATTTGTCACGGAAAATAAATACAGTTCATGACATTTTTTTTTATCATGACAAATCCTGAATCCATTTTATTAATTTTTTTTTTCAGGAAATAGTAAAAAAAAATTCTTCGATTTGTCACGAAAAAAAATGATGTTCGTGACTTTTTTTTTTTTCGTGACAAATCTTGAATACATTTTATTAAAAAAAAAAATTTGTCATGAAATAGTAAAAAAATTTCTTCGATTTGTCACGAAGAAAAAATAAGTTCGTGACATTTTTTTTTTTTCATGACAAATCCTTAATTCATTTTATTAAAAAAAAAAAAAATTGTCACGAAATAGTAAAAAAATTTATTCGATATGTCACGAAAAAAAAAAAAGTTCGTGACATTTTTTTTTCGTGACAAATACTTTATCCATTTCATTCAAAAATATATTTGTCACGAAAAAAAAAAAAAAATTCGTGACATTTTTTTTCGTGACAAATCCTGAATCCATTTCATTAAAAAAATAAAAATTTGTCACAAAATAATAAAAAAATTTCTTCGATTTGTCACGAAAAAAAAAAAAAAAGTTCGTGACAAATCCTGAATCCATTTCATTAAAAAAAAAAAATTTGTCACGAAATAGTAAAAAAATTTCTTCGATTTGTCACGAAAAAAATCCATTTTCGTGACAAATCAGTTGCTTCGTAATCAATTTTCGAAGAAATAATTTATTTTCGCAACAGAAATTATGAAATATATATATAACGCGGCAAATCAATTTTTTTGATCGAAACATATCGTTTTTTACTGAAAAATAAAAAAATTTCGTGTAAATAAAGTATTTCGTGAAAAATTCAAAGAAAAAAAGTTAAGTAGAGAGAGAGTAGGAAAATACCAGGCATTTAGAAGAATACAAGCCCTTTATAAAGAGATGCTGGGGTTTCTGTGAATGAGATAGAAGACTGATCGAGAAGACGAGAAGAGACCAGAGAGCAAAGAAGAGAGAGAAGAGAGTGACGAACTGAGACTATGAGAGAGACACAGAGTAACTTTTAGATTTTCAATGAATAATATATATATTGTTGTGAATCAAAGAAAAATAAATAAGAAATAAAAATTAGAGAGAGATATCAGTGAAGAGACGCGAGAGATTATATGAGAGAAATTATGTGCCTATTTTATATTGATACTTGGAACCCCATTTACAAGGGAGAGAGCACATATATATATATATATATATATATATATATATATATATATATATATAGGGGGCAAAAGCAACACCACCAATTTTCACTCAACATACATCACCGGTTGCATCACAAGCAAGTGGAGAGAAAAAGTGAGATATTTAGGGGAGATATTGTGGAAGATATTATGTGAGATATTTAGAGAGATATTATGGGGAGATATTTTGTGATAATTTGTGTATAACATATGTGGTAAATCCACATATATTATAATATATATATATATATTAATTATTATACTTATTATGTAATTCGGGTCGGTTTATCTAACTCGACTTGACCCGATATGAAGTCTGGGTTATATACTTATATATTATGATATTTGTTGCTGCCAACTCGACTCTATCGGACAGTTTCGGGTTGGTCGGATCGGGTTAGTATGAGATTAGAACTTAGAAGGAGAGGGAGAGAGAGAGAGTTGAAGAGAGGAAGCCAATTTGCTAGAGTTACAAAATTAAAAAACGAAAAAAAAAAAAAAAAAAAAAAAAAAACTCTTCAAAAGTCAAATCTATAAACTGCTGAGGCGATAGCCGTCCTTAAGGACATTCAATTTAGTAAAGATTGTGGATTGTTTCCCTGTATTTTTGAGTCGGATGCAGAAGTGGTTATTAGGTGGATTAGTGACAAAAACCACCTGGATTCGGTGTGTGGTTCAATTCTCTCGGATATTATTGTCCTTTGTTCTGAGTTGACTGAGTTTAGTTTCAGTTATGTCCCCAGAAAGGGCAACCAGATTGCTCACATTTTGACCAAAAATGCTCTTCTTCTTGAGGAGAATAGGTTCTGGATGGAAGGAATACCCATGTTGCGTAACCAAAGAGGTTCTGGTGGATTCGTTTGGTTAGGTGTTTGTTTGTTTGTTTATTTAATTGTTTGTTGCTTGGTTAGATCTCTTTCAAAATAAATAAATAAATGGTGTAGAGAAGAGTAAATGAAAAATACAAAATACAGAGTAGCATCATTATTTACATTTATGTGTGACATCCCTTACCTCGAGAAACGCATACAACAGAATTTAAAAGGGTGCTATTTTATTCTTGTATAAAGTAAATAAATGTATCATTGAGAACTGAGAAGAAGTAATTAAATATCATATCAAAATTTATATTATTAGTAATTTTTAAAATTTTAAAATTCAAATTAGTTTGATTATTTCTCCTTCCTATGTCACCCAAGCAAAATTTAAAAACAAAACCAGTTGTATTCAAAATCGATGGCTCACAACACTCTTACGACCAAAAATCAAAGAATATTGTTAAGTTGTGAAAGTCTAGTAAACCAACTCTATATCAATCAGATAGAAAGAGATGCTGTAAGCCTGTAACAAAACCAATGACCTCTCTCTTTCATGCATTATATACTAAATTAATTCCTTGTATGTTCCAACAATTTATAGGAATCAAAGTTTAAGTGGTAAAATAATAATGTATATAATATACTTAACTACTATAATTAAATATCCATACTTCAACCAAATATGAAGCAATCACATGGTGGATTCTAATTAAATTAATCGAATGAGTTATATTTTAATTTCATGAGATTTGAAGAGTCATTTCACTAATCAATTAATTGTGGAAGCATAAATAATCTAAAAAGTCTACATTGTCTTTTTAATGATTATGCTTCCCATATAAATTGAATAATAAAAAAAAACAATATTTTTAAACGAAAAAAATAAAGCAAAACAAACCAATGACAATCATGGACTCTCTGGTCTCTAATATTTGACAGCCGATTTGAGTCCAATTTAATGTGAATATAGCATACAGTAGAGTTTTAATTAATTATCCTCGTTTTTAACTTATGCATTATCTCCGGATGATGATCCTGCATTAACGAATGCAGAACCCGGAACGCCCGACCACCACCTGCCCCTCGGACGTTCCAAAATAATATTTTCATTTTGTCCGGCAAGCCGGGGACCCCTCCCGACTCGCCGATATCTCAATTGACTCATTGTCAAAAGCAACATTTTTTGTTTCTTTAAAACCAACTCATCCTGCGTGACCTCACAAACTGCTTTCCCTCTTTTACCATTCAAACTATCAGTCCCGGAACTTCCAGTAGTCCGAACCCCCGCCTCACGGGCCCATCTTTTCCAACGCCCCTTAACCTGAACTGCTCCCACCTCCACCATCGCTCTTCCAACTGGAATCTGGCCAGAGAAAGAATCAGAATCAACGCCAAACCCCTCCCTCGAATTAGTTGTAGATGTAACACCCACTGCAACCTTATATAAACCCCCTCCATCCCCCACAAATCCAGTCGGAATCCCTTCCAAACCGTCCATCCTAGTACCAGCAGCACTATACAACCCTGCACCAATATTCTGATCTAGTCCGTCAAAGGCACCCTGTGAAGAAACACCATCACCTGCTGCACTTGACTCAAAAGTAAACTCCTTATTGCCCTCACCCCTATCGTCTATAAATCCACCCAGGCCAGTAGCCTTAGCAGCCAAAAAAACTCCATCATTAACTAGCGTCTCTGAATTCCGCTGAACCTGAACCCCTTGGCTATCGCCAGCCGCCCCAACATTCAGCAACATGTCTGTATCCGTCCCCCCAGCCTTCTCTGATTGCTCCTGATCTCGCATTCGCTGACCCTTTTCCGGTTCAGTCCCCCAACGAGGTACCCCAGACTTATTAAAATCTGAGGACCTGTGGACAACAGCGGCGAACCGCGAGAAACAGACGAATCCCCATTCATAGCTCGGCGCCCTGACTGCTGCTTGAAATTTCCGGGCGGATTAGTCGCCCTCAACCACGGACCATAATCAAATTCTGTAACCGTCACCCGAGCCCCTCCTGTCAGTCGCTTCTTACAAACAGGATAAGAGTGCCCCACTAGACCACAACAAAAACAATAATCCGGGAGTTTCTCATACCGTAAAAGAAGAAGAGATCTGAACCCAAAACTCTACCCGCTGAAACTGCACCTTACCAATCTCACCCAAGCCGTTCAACTTTTCCATCACTAACAGACTGTTATCAAAGCTCCATGGTCCTCCAGCAAGAACTCGACATATATCCTCTTGACTGCGGAAATAAAATAAAAAAACATTGTCTTGTATTACCTCAATCTCCAAACCCTGTGTTCTCCAAATCTTAGGCATCACAGCCCGAAAAGCATCCCTATTTACAGATTTTGAAGATAATAACTTGCCAACCAAGCATAACTCTAGTTTCTTACCAGCCTCGGTCTTTAACTGATCTTTCACCCCCCACAACTTTTCCTCCTTACTTTGAAGCGAAAGAGATTCACACAACCGAGCAATCTCATTCGGATCCATACCACCAGAAGAACGAAAAGCAAGACCAAGAGAAAAAACCTAAACCCTAAAAAAAACCCCGGCTGCTTCTACACAAAGGTTTAGAGAGAAACCCTAAACCCTAGGAGAAGAGTGGTTTAAATTATAACTTATGCATTATCTCCAAAATTAATAAGTTGTTGGAGAAAGGTAAGCTTAATTATTTAATTTATTCATCCATTAATTGTTCTCGAATTTAGTTCAATGGTTCAATGCATCCTTCTTGTTTATGCCAATAGAAGAGACTAATCATCATTCACTTTCACACAATAAATTTAATTTAATTTATCATAAGTCATGTTGATATTTGTTCTAATTAAGGATACGCATTAACAAAACTATTAATAAAAGGGTTAATATTAAAAACATCCCCCTACCTTTGAACTATTATTGGATATATAGTTATAAATACTTTTATTTTAAAAACCTTCTCCATGAACTAACACCGTTAGTATTCCGTTTGTATTAACTGAGTTTGACTATTAAAAAGTCTAAAACGTCCTTATTTAAGCTTCAATTGTATGAATTGACCATTATACCCTCATACTTTTACCAAATAAATTAATAAAATGATACAAAGGGTGAGAATGTTAACTTGCAAATGAGAAGTTATTTTGTGGATAATTTTATCCCTAAAATAACAAAATTACAAATGAACCAAAAACATTGAAAATGAGTATTTGCTTGGATTTATAAAAAAAGACAAATAAATACATATTCTGGTTTATTTTCAATGCTTTTGGTTCATTTGTAATTTTGTTATCTTTAGGGATAATATTGTCCACAAAATAACATATCATTTGCAAGTTAACATTCCCACATTTTATATCATTTTATTAATTTATTTGATAAAAGTATGAGGGTATAATGGTCAATTCATCAACTGAAGCTTAAATATGAACATTTTAGACTTTTTAATTGTCAAACTCAATTAATATAAACCGAATGCTAACGGTGTTAGTTCATGAGAGAGAAGGGGGGGTGGGGTGGGGTGATGTGGGGTGCGGTGTGGTTTAAAATAAAAATATTTGTAACTATATATCCAATAATAGTTTAAATGTGAGGGGATGTTTTTAATATTATATATGTAAAAAATATACGTTAAAAATATCGATCAAAAAATGAGTCAAAATTCAGGTCAAAATCCAGGGGTCAAAATATATGTTAAAAATATGGGTCAAAATCCGGCTCAAAATTTGGGTTAAAAGTTGGATTCAAATCCAGATCATGATATGGGTAATAATGCGGGTCAAAGGGCGGGCTTGGGTAAAGCCCTACCCGCATGCATAAAATTGTTATTTTGCCTGGGTTTAAGCCCTTTGAAATTATGAGGGCTTGGGCCCTCAAATTGCCAACCCTGATTTGTCACAAATAATGGTTGTTGATCTGTCATGAAGTAAGATTTGTCACAAAAAATGGTTATGATTTGTCACGAAGAATGTTTGGATTTGTCACGAAAAATCGTTATGATTTGTCACGAAAAATGTTTGGATTTGTCTCGAAGTAATGTTTGTCACGAAAAAACGTTATGATTTGTCATGAAAAATGCTTGTTGATTTGTCACGAAGTAAGATCTATCACGAAAAATGTTTGGATCTATCACGAAAAATGGTTATGATTTGTCACGAATAATGTTTGGATTTGCCATGAAAAATCGTTATGATTTATCACGAAAATGGTTCTCTTTGTCATGAAAAATCGTTATGTATGTCACACAAAATGGTTGTTGCTTTGTCACGAAGAAAGATTTGCCACGAAAAATGTTTGTATTTGTCGCAAAAAATGGTTGCTGCTTTGTTACGAAATAAGATCTGTCAGGAAAAATGTTCAGATTTGTTACTAAAAATGGTTATGATTTGTCATGGAAAAATTGTTGTTGATTTGTCAGAAAAATGCTCACTTTTGTTGATTTGTCACGAAAAATTGTTGTGTTGAAAAATCACTAAAAATAATTATTTTTCACCCAAAAAAATGATATTTTCACGAAATCTATTTAATTTTTAGGAAAAAAAATCATTTGAGAGAGTTTATTTTGGACGAAATAATTTTATTATTTTTTATTTTATGAAAATTGATTATTTTCAGGAGATAATTTATTTTTAACGAAAATTACCTATTTTTCATGTAAAAATGATATGTCACGATTTAACGGGATATCAAAATTGATTTCTAACATAAAAATGTGATTGTGCACGAAATTAATTATTTATCAAGAAAATATTTTTTTTATTTACGAAAGTTATTTATTTTTCACCAAAACATTGATTTTTAACGAAAAACAATCTTAGTAATTTACGAAATTGATTTTAAAATTCCACGAAATTAAATTATATTTTTTACGAGAATGATTTATATTTTTCAAAAATTATATAATATTTAACCAAATATATATTTTTTTCATTAAATCTGTGTGTGTTTCATGAAAATATTTTATTTTTCATGAAAAAATAGTTGTATGTTTTACAAAACTTTTTATTCATCACGAAATATGTTTATTTGTCACGTAATTTGTTGATTTTTAATTTTTAATTTATTTTTTATTTTTCATGAAACAGTAAATCCGTAAATCTATTTCAGACTTTGGTTCGGTTATATCTTGTCATTATAAATTTGTTTTTCTATTAGCTAGATAAATTTTGACTAGTCGTACTTTTGATATATGTGCTTGTGTTTTTTTTTTTTTTTTTTTGAAAAGTTGTATTTATTTCCGTCCAATAAATTGTAATAGAAAATGACCCTCCTATTTTGTTTTGGATTGTTTAGATAGATGTAGTAATTACAGTCTTCTTTCTATACCTTCAATAATTTATGTCTGTTTCAATAATGGAGGACTTAATTTGCAATTTAGCTATTTTGTTGCTGAAATTTTCTATGGTAATTAACTATATTGTTAATCATATTAAGTGAACATAGAATTAAGTAAAAAAAAAAGTGAATTAGTAATACTTATTGCTCAAATCGATTGCTAAATTAGTCAATGGTGTTCAACAAGGTTTTTCGATTATTTTTATATATGTTGGATTAACATTTTAATGGAGCTAAGGTTTGGCAAAGCAATCCAATTTGTAGGCCAGTTACATATTATAATTAGTAACCATCCCTTGATAAATGATAAGAATTCATCACCAATGCGAAATAGTACTACTGTTTCTATATGTTGCAATTCTGGTAGATATAATCGCAGCTTCATTCTATGGCGAACCTTGCTTGGGTACTGACCGGTAACAACTCGAGGCTCCATTACAGGAGATTATATATATATTCCAACGAATTGAACTTATTATTGTGTAGAATGTTTATCATTTCTGACCTTTATAGCTAGTGCATGAGACAATAAAATAAAATAAAAAAATTGTGAATTAGAAGAGTATTTTTTGTTTAAAATGAAATTATATTCAAACAATTTTTCAAAACTCAGAATTATTTTATAATTGTTGAACATTATTATTCTAACAATCGGTTTTTTTTTTTTATGTAGGCATGCTTACATCCGGTCCGGTTCCGTGGCCTCCGGTTCTGTAACTGAACCGGTGTCACGTCTACTTATACATGTTATTCTTTTTGCCTCTACCATCACTTGTATCACTACTGATTTAGCTCAAAACAAGACAGATGAAGTTGCCTTGAGGGCATTCAAGTCGAAGACCGATCCTCAAGGAATCCTCAACTCTTGGAACCATTCTCGTCATTTCTGCCAATGGGAAGGAATTACGTGCGGTCAAAGGCATAAAAGAATCACAATCCTTGACCATCTCCTTACATTGGTAATCTCAACTTCCCAATCGAGTTCATACTCTCTGATAACAATATTCAAGGTGAAATTCCTCGTGAATTTGGTCGTTTGTTGAGATTAACATCTTTGCTTTTGCTCAATAACTCCCTAGTAGGGAAAATCCCACTAGAATTTGTTTCCTTGTACAACCTCAAAATGTTACATGTATACAAGAACAAATTGGAAGTAAATATATATTCCAATGTTACATCATCAATGTCATCATCATCATTAGGTTCTTCATTGTCACCATCATCATATTTACCAAGATTATTTCCGTAAATTCTTTGCTTTTTGTTCTCTCGTCTGATCTTCTTCCCTTCCTGAACCAATTGCATCAACTTTTCTTTTATCACCAAAGTTCTATCCTTCTCTAAAAGCGCGCCCTTGTCATCAAACACTTCCACCAACATCACAGTGTTCCTTAAACAGTTAAACCTTTCAAACTCACGTAGAATAATTCCGGGTGCCTCAAAATCATCGCTCACATCTTATTTAGCAGCCCGAAATCTTTCCTAAAACGAGTCAAATGGTGTCTACTAAAAGTCTTCTTTTCAACTACCATCCCTAGCACTTCTCTCACCACCGGACAACCTCTCTTCTCCGCTTCAAGAGACTCTTTAGCGAATTCTTCTATGGAGGTGTTGTACGGGCACACAGTTGGCAGTTCTCCAAGCATTATCAAGAAAATTCTGTGATTCACTGATTCCTCTTCACAACATGATAGCCTGATTTCGTTGCATTCAATGGCATTGGTGGCATTGGAATGTGGAAGAGTTCGAATATCGTTGGGTAACGGTAGATCATTTTGCGGATGGAGCAATTCTCCGGGATGGCGATATAGGACCGGCATTTTGATAGGAATGTGGAGGGGGATATAGTGTTTTGGCTTGGAAAGTAGTATTGTTTTCGGATTCTGAAGAAAACGGATTTTCTTTTGCTTCAATACATGCTTGTCTAACGAAGGACTACAAACAATCTTGGGAGGTGAACACGAAACAGAAAAAGAGATACTTCTAGGCTTCTTCCTACTAGTTTGACGATCACCGTCAATGCTCCTCAACATCCATGAAGAAGAGGATGGGAAGAAAGCAGAACCGAACAAAATATTGTTTTGTAAAGAAACAGAAAGGCACAATGCCAATTTTTTTGACATGTGAAAGGATTGTTTTGATGCAGTGATATCAAAATGAAGATAGGAGCATGATTACGTATCCTCTCCACCTGAAAACAAAAGTCATATAGGCTGTTAATAATGGTTGCTTCTCAGTAGATTGATGCAAGTTAATTTCACAACATGAACACAAAAACGTTCTACATTGAAATTTAACAGAGCCCACACATACATTCTTATTAAAATACTTACAAAGAAAGCATAAATTGAGGCTTAAATCACATATTGATCGGTCGAATAGATTTAGACGGATCAAATGTATTGAAATTTGCATTTGATGCAAATGGAGAGACAAGAAATGAAACATTAAACGGGGATCAAAAGTATTTAATCAAAAAAATACTTTTGGGGTGTGCTTACTGCTTACAAACTTTTAAATATTTAGTTATGATCTGTTCACGTACAGTATTCAATAAAAAATTAAAGAAATGGATATATTGGTAATATTTGGGGTGTGCTTACAAACTTTTAAATATTTAGTATGGTGTACATACAATATGGGTGTTTATATGGTTTTTCAGGGATGTAAATATCACCACTCATAAATTTTTAGGGTGTAAGTGCAGCACATTGACTATATCCTCAAGAATCGTGGATAGGCCCACGATCTCGGCCCATGATTTTCGAAATCTCACAAATGGACCAACCATTATCCCGTGATGGGTTTCCAAGAAAATCTCAGAATGTGTTGCTCTACTGAGACGTGTGGGCAAAGGACATGGTAAATTGGTAACCACCGAAAACCTTTTTTTTTTTTTTTTTCACCTTTTAATTAACTTTAGGAATTCAAATTTGTATACATTATAAGCTGCTTATCATTTATCAACCTATTTGAATCATCGTCTATTTCACATTCTAAACCAATTGTTGTCATGGTGTGATACTTACTCTATATGCCGATATATCTACCAATAAAACTCAAATTCCAAATCATCCATGTACCATGTTATATACACTTTATTCACAATAACACCATATATATATATATATAAATCATGTGAGAAGTTGCACATCAGTGTCACAATGTGAATGAAAAAAAAAAAAACATTGAATTTGATGATACAATAATCATGAACTGATTACGTGGGTTATTAGCATGCCATTAAAATGAATTAAGAATATTTAAACCAACAAAACAATAGGTGAAATTGGAGAAATGACATTTCTTCTGGTTACAATTTTGTTAAAAAAAATATTGGAGCAAAATTTATTTATTTTATAATATATCGGAGGAAATTAAAATATGAATTATCTAATAATTAAGAAAGAAGAAGATGGTGCATTTGTGGTTGTTGAGACGGTGACAGACTCGTGCATATGCGTCGGCAGTGGGGGTGGCTGTCGTTGAAATGATCCTCCAATGCTTTCTTACTTTCAAAATGGTTTCCACAATGATAGCGCCAGTAACTTGCTCTTACCGTTCTCGTTGGCTGCCATTATTGCTTCAAGATCGATGTTAAGAGATCAAATTGCTTTAATTGGAACAGAAACAAAAGAGTGCAAAAAAATAAAATAAAATAAAAATTGTAAAAGCTAGAAATAATGATCAAAGCACAAAGAAAAATATTTATACTATCTAGCTAGGACTTCGATCATGTGGTGTGGATTGTGAAACAGCATCGCCTAACAAGTAATTGATTTATATCAACATAATATACAATGATGTTAGTTTAAATTTTGTTAAAAACTTGTCCTGAAATATAAGTGAAACTGCCTCTGATTTGACTTACTTTGATGCTCAAAATGTCTTCGAATCGCCATTTAAAGCATCAAACACAAAACAGAAAAACTTTTGCGACGAAACTAATAGAATTGATTCTTATATGCAAGTATCGTAACCGAACTTGCATTCATAATCCAATTTATAGTCATTTTTTTGTAGTTTAATTACGAGAACCCGAGTTTCAAACCGAATCTGTCGAAACCACCAAAACGGATTCTTATATGCAAGTTATGTTTTATTTTCATGTATTATGTTTTCTTAACTCAAATTATACTTGAAATGATTCAAGGCTTACTAGTTGGGGGCTTCTCAGAAGTATGGAGAAAGCTAATCTATCATCAGCTTAAGCTCATGGCAGTGAAAATCTACTGATTACTTTATACTCACTTCTCTGCAATCAGTTTATAACTAGCAATGGTGCTTTTCAAAGCAATAAATAACATCAGAAATATTGATTGTCTGGTATCAATGGTGAGGATTGGAGTGGCATGTTCTATGGAGTCACCGCAAGATCGAATGAACATAAACCATGCTATCAGTGAATTGCAATGTGTCAAAAACATCCTTCTTCAACCTCCAACAACAGGCAGAGGTTAGATTCAAAACATTTCTGAGATCTTCAAATTTCCTTCTTTACCATTTCATTTTCTTTACATAATTTTATGAATCCACAGGTCAGTGAAAGTTTAAAGCTTCATCAAGACAGTAGATTGTTAAAAAAAAAAGATCATACAACAAGGAACCTCGCTATGTCTTGATATTTATTTTGTATGTAATTTTCTATATTAAGTGTATTCTATCAAATGAGTGTGATGTTCTGATTTTGTTTTTTGTTTTTTTGTTTTTCATCAATCTTAGTTATATAAATCACCATGTTAATAATATCAACATAATTATCATAAATTATGTTGCTAATGCATTCTAAAGCGGGCTATAAAAGTGGGCTTGGATTGGGACCCAACCAAATTCAATAGTAGTGTTTCTATCATTAATCGGCCCAATCTAATTGAATAGTTCGGCCCAAATCAACCCAAAACAAAGAAGAAACACAAAGGCCTGCCAATATGTTGTGACGTACCCGGCACGTCACTGCCTTTGCAGCACATTAGTGCTGAACTGTCCAATGCAACGGTGACATGTCATGCCATGTCATCCAATAGTCTTAACATGCCCAATCAGACACCAGTGATGTGGCATATGACATTACCAGTTGTTAAAAATTTGTCTTATTAGAACATCCCAAAAAGACTCTTCTATTTTCACACTTCAAATGTTTATTTACATATATATGGCAATTTGAGAAGTCTATTTACTTATATATATTGTAATTTGAGAAGTAAAAAAAGAACTCTTACAAAAAATTCTTTAATCAGAAATGGATTTATATTATTTTCTCATCGGTCATTTACAGTTTCTGAGCTCTCTCTACTCTCTAGTTGGATTATAAAGGTTTTTTTTAGTTTTTTTGTTTAAAAATTTAAAAAAAAAAAAAAAAAAAAAAAAAAGATTCAAAGTGTGGGTTTAGAAGACAACAATCGATTTAAAGTGGACTTGGACTGGGCCCAGTCCAATCGAAATTAAGACTCCAATCATCCCAGTTTTAAAATCGAATATTATTTGGATTGTTTTTACATGATTTTTTAATTAATTTTGTCCTTTAAAGAAAGAATAAGACGTTAATATACTCTTGAATATCAAAATATATGTTTAATTTGATTAGTAGAGCAATTAATATATATAGCTAACAGGGGTGTGGACGAGTTTGGGGCTTGAGCAAATGACTCTCAGATCAGCGGTTCGAATCCTACCGATAGCGAAAGTTTTAAAAAAAATACATGGTCTCGGATTAATAGATATTGTCAATTTATAATTTTTTTTTTAATTTATATTGTGATATACCACATGGAATTACGACCACTCGAATATGAGATATTACTATACTGAATGAACGCTCTTACTATCAAGTCACATTTGGGCGGTTGTAAAAATATGTTTTGTATATATTATTGCTTATATGGCCAAAGAATTTAAACTGCATTACTAAAATACCCTTTTTTTTTAGGGTATTAAAATACCCATTTAAAAATACAAAAATAAAGTAATAAAATTAATTGAAAATTTAGATTTTCTTATTTTTTTTTAAAAAACAAAATAGATTCTTCAAAGTCTGGTACATATATAATATAATTGATCAAATACCCCAATACGAAACATGTATAGTAGCATCACTCGTAATTGAATAATACGACAAATAATGAATCTAAAAATCTAAACATCGACGAATACTGTCTGATATTGATCAAAACTTGTTCGAATTCTACATCACAAATTTGTCAATTACAGAGTGCAATGTTAAATTAATTGTCGAACTTGACTTGAGTGAGTCCACCATTGACTTGGTAAATAATTGAATGCCCAAATTTCTTCACACGGCAATAGAAGATGTGGATGATTTGCATGCTAAAAATCCATGTATCAAGTTTTAGAACAATATATCTCTTTCACCATTATTGCCCAATCCGATTCATCTCCCCCAGCAAATTTTATCAATGACATGTATACTCGTGAAATGTTATTGACAGGCTAACCTTGAATAAATTTTATCAATTCAGTGAGATGTTATCGACCGACTATTAACGGTGGTATCAGGTATTTATGAAAATATCAATAGAATCACCCTCATATACAAAATTTAAACACCGCCATTTATTCAAAAATAATAAAACACTTCCAACAGAAACTTGATTTATGATTTGTGTATGGGTTCATATAACTTAATTCTCAATAGATTTTAAGTAAACACTAAAATTACAAATCAGAGGACATATTCTTTATCATTTATTAGAATTTTTTTTATCAATTAACTGTTCTTATATTAATAGATGAATAGAAGACTTGATCAAGTTGTTAAATTCAGAAGCACTCTAGACTTGAAAGTTTATGAATTAAAGATTCGTTTGACTTTACTATATATATACACGTTACCATACCCCACAATCTGATGGGTCAACTTCCTTGAATAAATCATCATATTCAATAAATTAGTTTGACTGAAATAATAGGAGCATTAATAGCACACGCAGAAAATTTGTTGAAATTTCTCATTTCTATTGTGGAATATTTAAGTTGGTTTTCCAAATTCATTTATATTAATTTGTTGAAATGATTCAAACAGGAAAAAAAAAAAATAAATAAATAAATTTTGTTTGAATATTTCATATTTGTATGGCCAAATTTCTTCGCCTTAAGAGTTAATACACACGGCATGATAAAAAACTGAATTTGTCAAATCTTTGTTTAAAGTCTAAAAAACTAGTTTCAGTGTTTTAAGATTTAGAAAGAAGACGCGTAGACATAATATTATAACATTATTTGGTTGCAGAGACAATACGTTATAGGAGGACAATCAAACTAGAGAAAGCCCCCTACCATATATAATATTAACCAAGCTATAAACAAGTGAAGCTCACATACAGAAAAACAAAAAGGCAAGCTCTAGAGAAATTGCCTTCAGAAATATGAATACAAGCTTATGCTACCTTGTTCACTTCCAATCTCTTTTACTCCTTTTCATCACACTTACACATGTTATTCTTTTTGCCTCTACCACAACTTGTATCACTACTGATTTGGCTCATGAAAACAAGACAGATGAAGTTGCCTTGAGGGCCTTCAAGTCGAAGATCGATCCTCAAGGAGTCCTCAGTTCTTGGAATGATTCTCGTCATTTCTGCCAATGGGAAGGAATTACATGCGGTCGAAGGCATAAAAGAGTCACAATCCTTGACCTAAGCTCAAGAGGTTTGCATGGCTCTCTTTCTCCTTACATCGGCAATCTCAGCTTCCTAAGGGAGCTCATACTCTCCGACAACAATATCCAAGGTGAAATTCCTCGTGAATTTGGTCGTTTGTTCAGATTAACATCTTTGCTTTTGCTCAGTAACTCCCTGGTAGGGAAAATCCCACAGGAATTTGTTTCCTTGTACAACCTCAAAATGTTACATGTACACAAGAACAAATTGGAAGGAAATATTCCACCTTTTCTTGGGAACCTTACATCCTTGGAATCTCTATCGTTATCTTACAATGCTTTTCGAGGAAATATTCCAGATTCGTTGGGTCGATTGAGAAACTTAGCCTATCTTGCACTCGATGGAAACAACCTCTTCGGTACAGTCCCTTCTTCCTTCTACAATCTTCCCTTGCTTTCTCATTTCTCTTTATCTCAAAATCAACTTCATGGAAGTCTTCCACCAAATTTAGGTCTTACCCTTCCTAATCTCAAATTTTTTCAAATCTCACATAACTTGTTTAATGGATCCATACCAGTATCTTTATCCAATGCTTCAAAACTCGAAAGGTTCGACATATCAAATAACAGCTTTTTTGGAAAATTGTCTGCTGATTTTGGAGGCATGCAACATCTTAGAATCTTGAATCTTGCCTTAAATCATTTAGGAAGCGATCATGAAATTGATGAGATGGATTTTATCAATTCTTTGGTCAATTGTAGCCATTTGTGGAATTTAAATTTAGGGTCAAACCAATTCAAAGGAGTGTTGCCTCATTCAATAGCTAATTTTTCTACTACATTCCAACATTTAACCATTAGTACTAATCAATTGTATGGAAACATTTTCCCTGCAATAACTAATCTTGTCAATTTAAGCTTATTGGATGTGTCACACAATCAATTTACAGGCCAAATTCCTAGAGAAATCGGTGAACTTCAAAACTTACAAAAGATGGTTCTTAGTGACAACCAATTCTCTGGGGAAATTCCTTCGTCTATAGGAAACTTGTCCTTGCTGTTTGAACTTTATTTGGATACTAACAAGTTATCAGGAGTCATTCCTTCTAGTATAGGAAATTTGAAACAATTGTCGATTTTAAATCTTTCCCAAAATAACCTCAGTGGTAGAATACCCGAACAAATCTTTGATATAACACATTTGTCTGTTTCACTAAATCTAGCCCAAAACCATTTGGTTGGACCCTTGCCTCCAAACATCGGAAAATTGATATATCTAACGAGTTTTGACGTGTCTGACAATAACTTGTCGGGAGAAATTCCATACCAAATCGGTACGTGTTCTAGTCTTGAATATCTTTATATGCAAGGCAATTTCTTCAACGGATCTATACTTGAATCCTTGGTTTCTTTGAGAGGCATTCGAGAGATGGATCTCTCACGCAACAACTTGACAGGCCAAATTCCAAAAGATTTGGAGAGCCATAACTTGGAAAATCTAAATTTATCCTTCAATGATCTTGAGGGTGAAGTACCAATGAAAGGAGTTTTCAGGAGTGCAAGTACAATGTCAATTTTTGGAAATAGACTTTGTGGAGGTATAGCTGAACTAAATCTACCCAGATGCCTTAAAAATGACTCAATGAAAGAAGAAGACATACCAATTTTGAAAGAAAAAGTCGCACCAATTTACAAAACACTTGTAGCAGTCACAATTGTCTTTTTTGGATTGTCACTGTTGTTGGTTTCTATTTGGTGTTTGTATATAAAGAGAAAGGCGATCACAGACGCCTATTTGAGATTGACCGTGTTGTTGGTTTCTATTAATGATTTGCGCAAAGAGAAAAAGGAAAGACAAGCTTTTGGACCTATGCTGAGAATTGCACTTTTAAGGGTATCTTATGAAAGGCTCTTTAAAGCAACCAATGGGTTTTCGTCTTCGTACTTGATTGGTGTAGGCAGCTTTGGTTCTTTGTATAAGGGTATTCTTGATCAAGAAGGAACTATTGTTGCGGTTAAAGTACTTAACCTTCAACGCCAAGGAGCTTTCGAGAGCTTCATGGCTGAGTGTAATGCATTGAAAAGTATTAGACACAGAAATCTTCTTAGAGTCATAACATCTTGCTCGAGTACTGATTTTCAAGGCAACAACTTCAAAGCTATAATTTATGAGTACATGACAAATGGAAGTCTTGAAAAGTGGTTACATCCAATAGAGGAAGAGTTACTTGAAATCCAAAGTCTCACCCTTATTCAAAGAATAAACATTGCAATTGATGTGGCATCTGGACTGGATTATCTCCATTACTATTGCCAAGAGCCAATCATTCATTGCGATCTAAAACCAAGCAATGTTCTTCTTGATAGAGACATGACTGGTTGTGTCGGGGATTTTGGGCTAGCAAGATTTGTCCCAGAAGTCTCGTTGTATAATGAAAGTAGCTCTTTTGGAGTAAGAGGAACAATCGGATATGTAGCTCCAGGTAACAACAACACTACTTGTAAACTTCTTTGTTTGCTATTCTTATTCACTGATCTCAAACTTCATAAATATACTTTTTTACTAAAATATTTAATATTGCAGAGTATGGTATAGGAAATAAAGTATCAACAAATGGGGATGTCTATAGCTATGGCATTTTACTGTTAGAAATGGTGACAAGGAAAAAACCGACAGACCCTATGTTCGAGGGAGGCCTTAATCTTCATAACTACGCTAGAATGGCGTTGCCTGATCGGGTAATGGAAATCGTTGATCCGATACTCATTTACAAAAAAGTGCGTGGCAGTAACCAGAGAATGATGAGGCAAACAAGAAACAAGAGGAAAAAGGAATGTCTAATTTCTATGGTTAGGATTGGAGTGGCATGTTCAATGGAGTCGCCACAAGATCGAATGAACATAAAAGATGTTGTCCGTGAATTGCAATTGGTTAGGGACATCCTTCTTCAACCAGCATCAGGGTTCAACATGCAAAGAGGTCAAAATTTTCAACTTTCATTTTATTTTTCATTTTTTTTTTTTTTAATTTACTCCAAAATACTAATCCTTTTATGATGGTCATCACAGGTCAACGAAGTTAATAAAAGATGGATCAAGTAGTGTGGATGGTGAAACATTAGCATGGCCTAACAAGTAATTGATATTTCTGGGGTTGGGATTTGTACTAGGGGATTATGTTGAGCAGATTATATATATATTTGTTTTTGTTTTTATCTTATAAAATTGAGGATTTGGAAGCTAGGCATTATACTGTAGAATGTCTGTCAAATTTATTGGAATTGTCAAGCTAAGTTATCCCTTGGTAGTTTCATCATCATCATCATCCTCCACTTGATTCATTTTCAAATCCCTACATAAATCACCATGTTAATATCAACATAAATATCATAAATTCAAATGTTAAAAAAAAAAAAGTTAAGATTTTGTGAAAAACATGTCCTGAAATGTAAGCGAAAGTACGTAGCTTGTACCGTTTGTGTTTTTTGAAGCTCTGATTTGACTTACTTTGATGGTCTAAACATCTTTGAATTGCCATTGAAAACGTCAAATACAAACAGACAAGCTTCTGCACTGGTGATTTGATCAGGCCCGGCCCTAGGGGGAGCCTAGTGAGGCAACCGCCTAGGGCCCCCAAATTGTGTTTTAAAAAACTGATTTTATAATATAGTCCATCTAAGATTTTAAATAAAACAGACCCATAAATGACTTTAAAAAAGATCCACCGTAAACATTTTTTTTAAAAGGCTCACTAATGGAAATCCAACCCATAAATAAATTTTAAAATGGACCACTCTATATATATATATTTTTTTAAAAGACCCACCAATAGAAACTCATTTATCATCCTTACAACAACAACATTGGATCAAGGGTGGCAATGTGTTGAATCCTAGCAACACTAGTGTTTGTCGCAAATAATCATCTTTTATATCTCTAAAAAAAAACTCAATACTCTTTTTATACGAAAATTCAAAAGTCGTTGTTTCGAAGGTAATTAAATCAATACACTTCATTTTTTTTTTCTTTTTTGAAAGCATGTAAGCTTAATTAGTACTTTTATTGCTAAAAATGTGAAATGAGTAAAGTTTAAATAATATATTATTTGACACAATTATAAAAAATTTATTTTGGTAACATTTTTATTTTTTTTGTTGCTATTTTGTTGTATTTTAGTCTTGAGTTTGAGTTATTATATTAATTTTTACAAGTATTTACTAAAGAAAAACAAATAAACATACATAGAGTATCGAGGGCTTTATATTCTATAGTTCGCCTTTGGCCCCGAAAATCTCAGGGCCGACCCTGGATTCGATCTTAGACGGAAGACGGCGATGCTAACCGAGTCGAATCCAATTGAATAGTAACCCCCAAAAAGTAGTTGAAATTTAGTTGGGGCCCAATCCAATTGAATAGTAACCACCAAATCAGCCCAAGATAGTGAAGAAACAGAAAGGCCTGCCACGTCAATGATAAATTAGTGACTAACTGGGCACGTTACTGCCTTTGCAGTAAATCTGTGAGTCCATTTTTGCTCACCTCCCTTTCAATGGGGGTAAACATTACCTTCCTCCTAAACACATGACATGTGTCTATAGAGGGGTAAAATTGTCTAAAAATTTACCCCTCTATGGACATATGTCATACATTTAAGAGGGGGGTAATGGGTGAGCAAAAGTATTTTCTAAATCTGTGCTGATCTGACCAAGCCAACGGTGACCTGGCATACTATCTCAGCAAATAGCCATGACGTGTCCGGTTAGTCACTAATTCATCAGTGACGTGACCGAGTCAACGATCTCGAAGCCCATTCTCTTATCGGTCACCACCATTTACACTGCCGAAATTTGTTCCGTTAGTGACAGAAACCATCTAAATTTTTTCAAACAATAACCTAATCTTTGGTTGATTTGATTCAAATCAAATGTAAGCGAATGCACCTTGTGTGTTCGAATCGTTGGATTTGAGTGTTTTGGTATGGTCAAAACTTGTTCGAATCGCCATAAAAACATCAAATCTGAGCTAGAGATAACGTGGCCTTCAACGGAAGACGGCGGTGCCTAATGAAACACGATGGTGGTGGTGGTGGTGGTGCACTGCTGGTAATGGATTCAAAGTGTGAAGTCGAAGATGACAATCCATTCAAAGTGGACTTGGACTGGGCTAGTCCAATCGAATGTTAAACCTTTCAAACTCACGTAGAATAATTCCGGGTGCCTCAAAATCATGGCTCGCTTCTTATTTGGCAGCCCGAAATCCTTCCTAAAACGAGTCAAATGGTCTACTAAAGTCTTCTTTTAATTTCAACCATCATCCCTAGTACTTCTATCACCACTGCACAACCTCTTTCTCCGCTTCAAGAGACTCTTTAGCGAATTCTTCTATGGAGGCGAATTCTTCAAGAGCATGAGAAGCTTCTAGAGCTTGTTTGCCAAAGTGACTGAGATGGCTGATTTGAGATTTATTTCTAGCTGCTGCAGCTGGGGTTAAACGGACACACAGTTGATAGCCTGATTTCGTTGCATTCAATTGCGTTGGTGGCATTGGAATGTGCAGAACCGAACAAAATATTGTTTTGTGAAGAAACAGAAAGGCACAATGCCATTTTTGATGCAGTGATATCAAAATGCAGTTAGGAGCATGATTACGTATCCTCTCCACCTGAAAACAAAAGTCATATAGGCTTTTAATAATGGTTGCTTCTCAGTAGATTGATGCAAATTAATTTCACAACATGAACACAAAAACGTTCTACATTGAAATTAACAGAGCCCACACCTACATTCTTATTCAAATACTTACAAAGAAAGCATAAATTGAGGCTTAAATCACATATTGATCGATCGAATAGATTTAGACGGATCAAATGTATTGAAATTTGCATTTGATGCAAATGGAGAGACAAGAAATGAAACATTAAACGGGGATCTAAAGTATTTAATCAAAAATACTTTTGGGGTGTGCTTACAAACTTTTAAATATTTAGTTGTGATATGTTCACATATAGTATTCAATCAAAAAATTAAAGAAATGGATATATTGGTAATATTTGGGGTGTACATACAATAGGGGTGTTTATACAGTTTTTCAGGGATACAAATATCACCACTCATAAATTTTTAGGGGCATAAGTGCGGCACAAGGACTATATCCTCAAGAATCGTGGATAGGCCCACGATCTCGGCCCGCATTTTTTGAAATATCACAAACAGACCAACCATTATCCCCGTGATGGGTTTCCAATTTTCCTAACTCTAAACTTATGCGAGATTTATATAAGCTAGTTTATTCACACTCCAGTTGAACGACTATTACTGTCGGAATGTGATTTTATATTTTATAGAGAGTGAGTTTTTTACCGAGTAGGTGTCCCTTAGGCTGGAAATAGTTGTGTATGATTTTCATTTTGCAATTGTTACTTTTGTAGGATGAAGCCAACAAGAAAATCTCAGAATGCGTTGCTTTACTGAGACGAGTGGGCAAAGGACATGGTAACAACCAAAAACCTTTTTCTTTTTCACCTTTTAATTAACTTTAGGAATTTATTCAAAATAATAATAATAATAATAACTTTAGGAATTCAAATTTCTATACATTATAAGCTGCTTATCATTTATCAACCTATCTGAATCATCGTCTGTTTCACATTCTGAACCAGTAGTTGTCATGGTGTGACACTAACTCTATATGCTAATATATTATCCAATAAAGCTCAAATTCCAAATCATCCATGTACCATGTCATCAATGCCGGTCTTGACTATTCCGAAACCCTTGGGCGAAATCTAAAAAATGGGCCCCATACTAACAAAATCATCCCCACTTCATCCCAAAATAAAACTCAAAATTAAAAAATCCATGATTTCTCCAATTGCCGTTTTTTTTTTTTTTTTTGTCTTTGGTGGATGGAGAAGAAATGAAGAATATGGAGGTAATAGGTAATAGAAAATTATGAAACTCTAAAAAAATTGGGTTTTGTATTAGAATAAAATGAATTGGACCAAGTTCTATTTTTTTTTTTTTTTTGTTGGTATTGTTTAGTTTTTTTTTTAGACTTTATTTTTACAACTTAACCTATAATAATACAGTAATATTACATATCCCACATTTTTCATCCCACTACATGTGGTATGTGAGGTGTCAAATTGTGAGTGGATACATAGGGTAGGTGAGATAAATGTGTATTTACTCATAATTTGACACCTCACATGCCACATGTAGTGGGATGAAAAAGGTGGAATGTTTAGCATTATTGATAATAAAAACTCACATCATGTATTTAGACCCCTAGACATGATGGGCCTGGGGTGGCCCCCACCCCTGGGCCGCCCCTGCATGTCATATACACTTTATTCACAATAACATCATATATATATATATATATATATATATATATATATATTTATATTATCTGCTAGAGAAAACATATATTAATCATGTGAGAAGTTGCACATCAGTGTGAATGAAAAAAAAAAAAAAAAAAACATTGAATTTGATGATACATTAATCATGAACTGATTAGGTGGGTTATTAGCATGCCACTAAAATGAATTAAGAACATTTAAACCAACAAACACAATAAGTGAAATTGGAGAAATGACATTTCTTCTAGTTACAATTTTTTTTTTTAAAAAATATTGGAGGAAAATTTATTTATTTTATAATATATCGGAGGAAATTAAAAATTTAAAATATGAAGGAAGAAGGAGATGGTGCATTTGTGGTTGTTGAGACGGTGATAGACTTGTTGTGCATATGCGTTGGCACTTGGCAGTGGGCCCAGTGGGGGTGGCTGTCATCGAAATGATCCTCCGAAGCCTTCTTACTTTCAAAATGCTTTCCACAATTATAGCACCAGTAACTTGCTCGTTGATGATTACCATTCTCGTTCGCCGCCATTATTGCTTCAAGATCGATGTTAAGAGAACAAATTGCTTTAAATGGAATAGAAACAAAAGAATGAAAAAAAAAATAAAAAATTATAAAAGCTAGAAATAATAATCAAAGCACAAAGAAAAATATTTATACTATCTAGCTAGGACTTCGATCATGTGGTGTGGATTGTGAAACAGCATCACATAACAAGTAATTGATTTATATCAACATAATATACAATGATGTTAGTTTAAATTTTGTTAAAAACTTGTCCTGAAATGTAAGTGAAACTGTGAAAGTACGTGGCTCGTATTGTTTGTGTTTTTTGAGCCTCTGATTTGACTTAATTTGATGCTCAAAACGTCTTCGAATTCCTATTTAAAACATCAAACACAAAACAGAAAAGCTTTTACGACGAAACTAATAGAATTGGTTCTTATATGCAAGTATTGCAACCGAACTTGCATTCATAATCCAATTTATAGTAATTTTTTGTAGCTTAATTATGAGAACCGAGTTTTGGCAAATTCAGTTTCAAATCAAATCAGTCGAAACCACCAAAACAGATTCTTATATCCAAGTTAAGTTTTATTTTCATGTATTCTTTTTTCTTACCTCAAATTATACTTGAAATGATTCAAGGCTTACTAGTTGAGAGCTTCTTAGAAGTATGGAGGAAGCTGATATATCATTAATATCAGGGAAAATTGCACAAACTTACCCTAACGTTTCCCATTATGGTATAATATTCAACTAATGCCTTTAATTGCACAAACAACCCCTCCTGTTAGTCAACTTTGGTTAAAAATAGCCATTGACCATAGTTTTTTTTGAAAGCCCAAAATTGCCCCTACACTTTATTACAAAAAAATCTTAATTGCCCTTTATTTAAAACATTATCTACTTTAAATTATTAGAATATAAAAAATAAATACTAAACATAATCCTCTTTAAATAAAAAAATTCAAAAATAATATATTAAAAACAAAACAATTTAAGAAAACATTATTTTGAGAAAATACAATTTAACAAAAAAAAAAAAACGTTATTTTGAGAAAATATAATTTAAAATTATGCAAGTCCAATATGAATAGTGGTAATGTACTAAATATTTTTAAAATTTAAAACATTTTTTTTTTATTTAAAAAGGATTATGTTTAGTAATATATATATATTTTTTTGCGTAATTTATATTGAGTCAAATTATTTTGTCTTATAGAGATGAACATTGAACAAATTTTCGGTGCTATTGTATTTTATTATGACAAATGATTATATTTTTATTTCAAACTTTTGATGATTTTATTTATATTTGTGTTTAGAATACTAAACATAATCCTTTTTAAATAAAAAAAAATTAAAAATAATATAATAAAAACAAAAAAAATTCAAAAATATGTAACACATTACCACTATTCATATTGGATTTACATAATTTTAAATTATATTTTCTCAAAATAACTTTTTTTTTGTTTTTTTAATATATTATTAAATTGTATTTTCTCACAATAACGTTTTCTTAAATTGTTTTGTTTTTAATATACTGTTTTTGAATTTTTTTTATTTAAAAAGGATTATGCTTATTGTTTAATTTTTATATTCTAATAATTTAAAGTAGATAATGTTTTAAACAAAGGGCAATTAAGATTTATTTATTATTATTATCTTTTTTGTAATAAAGTGCAGGGGCAATTTTGGGCTTTCAAAAAAAAATCACGGTCAATGGTTTTTTTTAACCAAAGTTGACTAACATGAGGGGTTGTTTGTGCAATTAAATGCATTAGTTGAATATTATGCCATAATAGGAAACGTTAGGGTAAGTTTGTGCAATTTTCCCTTAATATCAACATAATTATCATAAATTATGTTGCTAATATATTCTAAAGCGGGCCATAAAAATGGGCTTAGATTGGGCCTAACCAAATTCAATAGTAGTGTTTCTATCAGCTTTATAAGCCCAATCCAATTGAATAGTTCGGCCCAAGTCAACCCTAAACAAAGAAGAAACACAAAGGCCTGCCAATATGTTGTCTATATATATATATATATATATATATATTTTTTTTTTCTTTCCCGTTTTTCATTTTAGCAATTTCTTTCATACTACTGTAGTTAAATTCTTCTTATTTTTCGGTTCATTTATCTAAATAATTCCAGGTACGTGATTATTAATTAATAAATATTTTAGGTTTTTATTTATTTATTTGTTATTTTATTAGACGATTAATATAATTTCTTTAATGAATTCTTCTTTCAAAAAAATATATTATTTTGCTACATTTATTATAATAATTTGTTATTTAAACGTTTATTTATTTAAATTAGTTCGATTTTTTTTATTTGATCTTCAGATGAGAAAGCAATTGACAATCGATGGATTTTTCAAAAGAATTAAAACCTTAGAAGCCGATTCATCTTCATCAACATCTAATATTAATATTCCAGCTTCTAAAAATAAATCCACGGAATCTCCAACAAATGATATTAAACAAAATAATAAATCTTTGGAGCAGGACACATGATTACGTCGACAAATATGGGATTATCCCGTCATTGAATGTGATGAAATTCGTCGAGCTTATATTAAAGTTGGTCCATTCCAACCCATTCTTGACCGTTATAAAAAATCTGGACTAGATTTAAAAGAGCGACAAGTTCCATTATGATTTATAAAGCTAGTGTCTATTTTATTTATTAATTTATTTGATATACCAGACTATAAGCTATTACATTTTTATTTTATTTTAATAATTTAGTTTTTAAATATTAATATATTTGTTTAGTGTTAATTTAAATAAACGATATGAGGTTGGTCCGATAGTAAACCCTTCACACATGCACTATGAGGTTGCGGGTTCGAATACTCCGCCTTCCCCAAAAAAACCCCGAATTACATTGTAATACTTCGGATAAAAAAATTGAATATATTTTTGGTCTCGGCCCCCCCAAAACCGAAATCCTGGCTTTGCCCTTGCAGCCAACAGTCTTGAAGTGCCCAGTCAGACACCAGTGATGTGGTGTACCACATCATCAATCGTCAACAATTTTCTGTCTTATTAAAGACCCTACGACACTCGATTTTCTCATCAGTCAGCACCATTTACAGTTTTTGAGCTCTCTCTCTACTCTCTTGTTCGATTATAAAGTTTTTAAGATAGTCAGCACCATTTACAGTTTTTCTGTTTGGTTACTTGGTTGGATTATGGAGTGTTGTGATGATCAAAACTTGTCCGAATCGCCATAAAAAAGCTTCAAATCTGGAGATGACGACCTTCAACGGAAGACGGCGGCGCTGGCTGAAACACGGTGGTGGTGGAGCTGCTGCTAATGGATTCAAAGTGGACTTTGACTGGGCCCAGTCCAATCGAAATTAAGACCCGAATCATCCCAGTTTTAAAATCGAATATTATTTGGATTGTTTTTATACGGTCTTTCTATTATCAGTTCGAACTGACAAAAGTTATATCAGTTCCTTGTATGTGGGTCACTGGATTTAAATACTTTAACTGACAAGTGCATACAGCCAAGTCAAAGTATTTAAATCCAGTAGCCCACATACAAGGAACTGATATAAATTTTGTCAGTTCGAACTGATAATAGAATTTCTGTGTTTTTATATGAATATTTAGTTAATTTTGTCCCTTAAAGAAAGAATAAGACGTTAATATACTCTTGAATATCCAAATATATGTTTAGTTTGTTTAGTAGAGCAATTAATATATATATATATATATATATATATTTATTTATTTATTTGTGATATACTACATGCAATGACGGTAACTCGAATATGAGATATAACATGTTAAATGAACTCTTTTACCATCAAGCCACATTTGTGCGGTTGTAAATATATTTTGTATATATCATATTGCTTATATGACCAATGAATTTGAACTATCTTTACTAAAATGACCATTTAAAAATACAAAAAATAAAGCAATAAAATTAATTGAAAATTTAGATTTGATTGTTTTTTTAAAAAAAAAAATGATTTTCTTCGAAGTCCAATACATATATAATATAATTGACCAAATACCCCTTTAACGGTACGATAAATGTATAGTAACATGACTCGTAATTGAATAATACAATACGCAACAAATCTTAAAATGTAAACATCATTCGATGTGAATACTGTCTGAAATTGATCAAAACTTTCTACGTAACAAATTTATAAATTATAGAGTTCGATGTTAAATTAATTGTCGAACTTGACTTGAGTGAGCCACCATTGACTTGGTAAATAATTGAATGCCCAATTTTCTTCACCTTAACACACGGCAATAGAACACGTGGATGATTTGCAATTTGCATGCTAAAAATCTATGTATCAAGTTTTCAAGTTATTTTATTTAGACCAATATATATCTCTTTCACCATTATTGATAGGACCCAATCCGATTCATCTCCCCTGAGCAAATTTTATCGACTGACACTGACTAGCCTCGAATAAATTTTATCGTTGGTAGTATTCGAGCCCTTGATTTGGGAGTCATTTGTCCAAACCCAAACTCGTCCATCTACAAGCTGAAGTATGCAATTGGAGGTATTTAATAGATGAATAAAAGACTCAATCAAGTAATTAAAGCACCCTGGAGAGTTTATGAATTAAAGATTCGTTTGTCTTTACTAAATACGTTTCCTTGAATAAATCTTCAGATTCATTAAATTAGTTTGACTCAAATAATAGGCACAACTCACAAGTATTGCACACGGCAGAAAATTTGTTGAAATTTCTCAATATTTCTTCTGTGGAACTGGGTTTTCCAAATTCATTTATATTAATTTGTTGAAATATTTCAAAAAGACAAAAAAATTGTTTGAATATTTGTATGGCCAAATTAATTTCTTCACCTTAAGACACGGCATGATAAAAATATGGATGACTTTGGAATTTGCATGCTGGCAATTATTTGTTTAAAAAAAAAAAAAAAAAATAGATTCGGTGCTTACCATATATAGAAATTCTTACGTACAAAACTACAAACCCTCGGACATAATATTATAACATTACATATTTACAAAATTAAAGAGTCATCACGTACAAAAATACGATTCTGAAAAAAAAAACATTTCAGGACTGTTCGACTAGAGAACACCCCTTACCATATTACTGCTTGCTTTTGAATTTAGACCATGAAACACGAAAACTTCGATAATAAGGTGGTTTTTGGATCAGTTTTTAAAAATTGTTTTTTGTTTTTAAAAACAAAAAACAACTAGAATGTTGTTTGGTTGAACATTTTACAAAACTGTTTTTGAAAATAAAAAACAACTTTTTAAAAGTTATAACTTATAACTAAAAAGTTAAAAATAATTTTTTATTGTTTTCTATTGTTTTCAAAACAGGTTTTTAAAATAAACTTTAACTTTTCCCTCCAAACAACTATTTCACACATTTTAAAAACAACAACCAAACACTTTTACATCGTTTTCCGTTTCAAAAAACTATTTTTAAAAAACACTTCCAAACACATTACATTTTTAAAAACATCATTTTAAAAACATGATTTCCATTTTTTTTTAAAGTTTTCAAAAACACCATTTTAAAAACGATACCAAACACGCCCTAATATTTTTTGATTAATTAATACTTTGAATAGGTGAAAGCTTTGATAATAATATTTTTTTGATTAATTAATACTTTGAACATTTTCAAGTCGCAACTCGCAAGTCGAATCCACTACATAACTTTCCTTTTTAGAAAAAATGTTTTTTTTTTTTTTTTTTAATGATAATTTTTATCCGTTAAAACATTAAATATTATATGAAGAAATAAAATAATTTAATAATGATTTTTTTATGAGCAACACCACGGCATGAGAATTCATTAAATTAAGTTTTATTTAATGGACGAATTATGTTGAGAAAGAGCAGGACTAAGAGGCACCAATATTATCTGAAAGTTAACACCATTACGGGAGAGAGATGATGGAGTTTCGTTTGTAAGTCTTTAACTATACGTAAAGGACCCTTAATTTAACTTTAACTTGATATATATTGGAACCATACTTGAACAAATTTCAAAATTTGAAAGTGACAGTAGAAAATGACCTTATTGTGGAAGAATGGCCCAATTTCTATGGCAAATAAAGTTGACCATTATGATATATAGGACCCATGCATGCTGACTTCTCTACCCGAGCAAATTTTGTCCATATATATATATACAAAATGTTATTGACTGAATACTAAGGTTGGTATGCAATATTTATGAAAATATCAATAGAATCACTCTAATATTTTGAAAAGTTCAACACACTACAATTGATTTTAATTAATAAAACACAATTCAATGAATTTACATCGTGCAGACTTTATAGAGGATAGCTTCTGGATGCTCATTTCAAGCTGGTGTGAGGGGACTTTAAAGAAGAAACTAACCAAGAGAGTCGTGAGGTGCAGTTTTGGTGCTTATCTTGATGGTTAGAAGTAGTACTGTTCAACTATTGCTAGAAAGCAATCTGTCACCGGCCCCCTTGAATCAACCTTGTAATTGAATAATACAAGATACAACAAATCTTAAAATCTGAACATTCTTCGATATGAATACTGTCTGAAATTGATCAAAACCCCAATTATTCGAATTCTACATCACAAGGTTTAAATTAACGGCCAGTAAAGACTAATTTGGTTTTTTGAAAAGTCGGAGACCAATTTGATATTTTCGAAAATTATAGAGACTAATTTGATTAAAAACGTTGTGAACGGCAAGGAATTAAGAGAAAAAAATCCAGGACTTATTTGTTAAATATTGCACTTTTGTAAATAACAGTAATGCCAAACTTGACTTGTGTGCGATGTTAAATTAATTGTTAAAATTGAATTGAACTTATTTATGGCCCAGTTTCCCTGTCAAGTAAATTTGATAGGCAATTGAACGGCCAAATTTCTTCACCATTATTCATAGGAACCAAGCCTACTCCTATACCCGAATTAATTTTATCAATATTGCAGTGAGATGTTATGGACCGACTGCTAACAGTAAGTAATGCCGGGTATTTATGGAAATATCGGAAATGGTCAAATAGCTAATGAATATTGTATATATAAATTATCACCACCACCAAATGTGACTTGTTAGTAAATGATATTCATTCAGCCCGACAATATTACAGGGTTCGAGTTACCGCGGTGCACGTGGTATATATATATATATATATATATATATATATATATATACAATTTTTCTCTCATCAGGACCGAATTGAACTTTTAAGATTAGTACGAGACTTGTGAATCATTGATCAAATTTAAGAGAAGACTTTGACTAATTAAGCTAAAGTATGTGAATCTAATGGTTGATAGTTATAGAACTGATATAAATAAAATGATTGGTTCGTCATAAGGAGAGAAAAACTATATATATATATATATATATATATATAGTTTTTCTATTGTCAGTTCGAATCGATATAAATATATCAATTCTTTGCATGTGGATCATTGGATTTAAATGCTTTGACTTAGTTGCATGCGCTTGTCAAAGCATCTTTTAAATCCAATGGTACACATGCAAGGAACTGATATATTTTATATCAGTTCGAACTGACAATAGAAAGACTAATATACAGTTTTTCTATATATATATATATATATATTGCACACGGCATCTAATTAAGTATGTTATCTTCCCTTTAAGACACGACATGAATCTCGATCACTATATATAATAGAAGCAAAGGTAAGTTAAACTCACACACACACCAAAAGGAGAGCCAATTTGCTTAGTTACAGAGATGAATACAAAGTTGTTTTTCAACTCACTTTACTTTCATTCCCTTTTCCTTTTTTGCATCACAGTGATTCTAGTTGTACCTTTTGCTTCCTCTACTGCTACCTTCACCACTAGAAACTTAGCTCAAAATGAGACCGATGAAGTGGCGTTGAGAGCCTTCAAGTTGAAGATTTTTCGAGACCCTCAAGGAGTCCTCAACTCTTGGAACGATTCTAGCCATTTCTGTGAGTGGGAGGGAATCACATGCGGACGCAGGCATAGAAGGGTCACTGTGTTAAACATAAGTTCAAAAGGTTTGTCTGGTTCTCTATCTCCTTATATTGGCAACCTTAGCTTTCTAAAGAGACTCGCACTTTATAACAATAGTATTCAAGGAGAAATCCCTCATGAATTTGGCCGTCTCTTAAGATTAAAATATTTGATTTTGGCTAATAACTCCCTGGTTGGAGAAATCCCAGGCAACTTGTCTCATTGTTCAAGGCTCATAGAGTTATATGTACAAGTCAACAAACTAGTAGGGAAAATTCCTTCCAAGTTTGACTCCTTGTACAACCTCGAAGTTTTATCATTATCAAAAAACAATTTGACGGGACACATCCCGTCTTTTCTTGGAAATCTTACCTCTTTGGAAGATTTATCTATATCTTACAATTCTTTTGGAGGAAATATTCCACATTCATTAGGTCGATTGAAAAATTTAACATTCCTTAGACTTGGTGTAAACAACCTCTTAGGTACCGTTCCTCCTTCATTTTACAATCTTTCTTCCCTAGAGGTTTTCTCTGTGTCTGAGAATCAACTTCATGGAAGTCTTCCGTCAAATTTAGGTCTTACTCTTCCGAATCTCCAACATTTTCAAATTGCAAACAACTTCTTTAGTGGATCCATTCCAACTTCTTTATCCAATGTTTCAAAACTTGGATTACTTGACATGACATTGAACAATTTTGTTGGAAATTTGTCAATTGATTTTGGAGGCATGCAACATCTTACAAAAGTATATCTCAGCGAAAATAATTTAGGAACTGGGGATGTTGATGAGATGAATTTTCTCAAGTCTTTGGCAAATTGTAGCAATTTGATGGTTGTAATTATAGGGGTAAACCAGCTAAGTGGAGTATTGCCACATTCAATTGGTAATTTCTCTACTAAACTCCGATATTTAGATCTTGGTACGAATCAATTGTACGGAAGCATTTCTCCCGAGATAGCTAATCTTGTTGGTTTAAACTTGTTATATTTAGGACAAAACCAATTTATAGGACCTATTCCTAGAGAAATTGGCAAGCTGCAAAACTTACAATTTTTAGGTCTTGGTGACAACCAACTCTCAGGTGAAATTCCTTCCTCCATAGGAAACTCATCTTTACTACAAAGACTTTACTTGGATATTAACAAATTATCAGGAGTCATCCCTTCTAGTTTAGGACATTTGAAACAACTTTTAGTTTTAAATCTTTCCTACAATGATCTCAGTGGAACTATACCTGAACAAATCTTCAATATATCTTTTTTGTCAATTTCACTAAACCTGGCTCAAAACCATTTGGTTGGATCCATACCTCCAACCATCAGAAATCTAAAACTTCTATCGGAATTTGCTTTGTCCGACAATAACTTATCTAGTGAAATTCCGAATGAAATTGGCCTTTGTTCTAATCTTGAATACCTTTACATGGCTGGTAATTTCTTCTATGGATCTATTCCTCTATCATTGAGTTCTTTGAGACGCGTTCGGCAGTTGGATCTCTCACGTAACAATTTGTCGGGTCAAATTCCATGATTCTTGGAGACTCTTCCCTTGGAGAAATTGAACTTATCTTTCAATGATTTAGAGGGTGAAGTACCGATGAAAGGAGTTTTCAAAAATGCAAGTGCATTTTCAGTTGTTGGAAATAATAAAAGACTGTGTGGAGGCATAATTGAACTGCAATTACACAAATGCCCCAAAAATGACTCAAAGAAAAACAAGACCTCTGTGCTATTCAAAATACTAATCTCAATTGCAAGTGGCATTTTGGGATTAACCTTGGTGTTGTCTTTCATTTTTTGTTGGCTCAAAAAGAGAAGAGGAAAGCAAGATTCTAGGGCTAGGTTGGAAAAATCACTTTTGAAAGTGTCATATGATAACCTCCTAAAAGCAACTGATGGGTTTGCTCCAACAAACTTGATTGGTGTAGGTAGCTTTGGTTCTGTGTATAAGGGAATTCTTGATCGGGATGAAACCATTGTTGCAATCAAAGTACTGAACCTTCAGCGCCAAGGAGCTTCCAAGAGTTTTATAGCAGAGTGTAAAGCATTGAGAAATATTCGGCATAGAAATCTTGTGAAAGTTATAACCTCATGCTCAAGCATCGATTTTCAAGGTAACGACTTCAAAGCTATAATTTATGAGTTCATGGCAAACGGGAGTCTTGAAAAGTGGTTACATCCGACTCTAGAAGTGGGGGAAGAACAACTTGAAATTCAAAGTCTTACCCTTTTTGAGAGAGTAAGCATAGCAATTGATGTGGCATCTGCGCTGGATTATCTACATCATCACTGTGAAGAGCCAATCCTCCACTGTGATCTAAAACCAAGCAATGTTCTTCTCAACGTTGACATGACTGCTCATGTTGGTGATTTTGGTCTAACAAAGTTTCTTCCACTAGTCCCAAATCATGAACAAAGCAGCTCGGTTGGAGTAAGAGGAACAATTGGATATGCAGCCCCAGGTTATAACCACATGACTTTTTAACTCCTAAGTTTGATATTTCTCTTGCTTCTTAGATATTATATACTTGTTTCTCTTAATTTTATGCGTGATAGAGTATGGTCTTGGAAGTGAAGTTTCAACAAACGGAGATGTTTACAGCTATGGAATCTTGCTCTTAGAAATGGTGACAAGAAAAAAACCCACAGACATCATGTTTGAGGGGGACTTTAATCTTCACAGTTATGCTACAATGGCATTGCCTGATCGAGTGATGGACATTGTCGATCCAGTACTCATAAACGAAGAGGTTGCTATGCCTAACCACAGGATCAAGCAAGCAATAAAGAACAGCAGAAATGATTGTCTGGTATCAATGGTGAGGATTGGAGTGGCATGTTCTATGGAGTCGCCGCAGGATCGAATGAACATAAACCATGCTCTCAACGAATTGCAGTCTGTCAAAAACATCCTTCTTCAACCTCCAAAACCAGGCAGAAAGGTAAGATTCAAAACATTTAACTTATAATCCTTCCTTGTTAATCATAATAAAGGAATCTATAATTTCTTAGATCTTCAAATTTCCTTGTTTATATATCATTTCATTTTGTTGACATAATTTAATGAATCACAGGTCAATGAAAGTTAAAAGCTTCATCAAGCAGTGGATTGTGAAAGGGAGATCATATATATCAAGGAACCTATATCTTGTCAACTCAATATTTGGTTTGTATATATGTATGTTTCTGTAATAAGTGTTTTCAATAAAATGAGTGTAATGTTCATATTGATCAGGTCTCAATCTCAACAAAACTGATTTCTGTGCTTTTCATCAATCTCAGCTAAATATATATATATATATATATATATATATATATATATATAAATTGTAGAGGAATAATCTTCTCTTAAAATATATTGATCAAGAGTAAAACAATATATACAAATGCTATACGATCAGTTTGGGTGAAGCACAGCAACCCGTATCCTAGTGATACACAACTAGCTAGAGTTAAGTTAAATAACAGTAGTCCTACTAGGTTACAGATTACAATAATAGAATATAATTACAATAAGATAAATACAAAATTATTCAAATCTATATCTTATCAATATGCCCCCGCAAGATGGTGGTCATGTTTGAGACACCAATCTTGGACCTTAGTAGACTGAATCGTGACTTGGACAGAGGCTTTGTAAGGGAGTCAGCTAGTTGGTCTGAGGAGGCAACGTGTGACACTCGGATTTGACCCTTTTGAACTCTGTCACGAACGAAGTGGAAGTCAATTGCTATATGCTTCATTCGGGAATGGAAGACCGGATTAGAGCATAGATAAGTGGCGCTAACATTGTCACAGTAGATTGTTGGTGGATGAGCATTGATGACTGATAGTTCTCGCAGAAGTGATGAGAGCCAGAGAACTTCAGAGGCAGCAAGAGCGACGGCTCTATACTCCGCCTCAGTAGAGGATCGAGCAACAGATCGCTGCTTGCGAGAGCACCACGAAATGGCATTCTTCCCAAGAAAGATGACATAGGCGCTCGTAGATATGCGGTCATCCTGGTTCCCTACCCAATCTGCATCAGAAAAAGCATGTAAAGAAGTTGGAGAATCACGGCATAAGAACAGTCTATGGCCAAGTGTCCCACGGAGGTATCGAAGAAGCCGTTTGGCAAGAGACCAATGACCAGTCGTAGGACGATGCATAAACTGAGTAAGTTTATTCACAGCGAACGCAATATCAGGTCGAGTAAACGACAGGTATTGTAGAGCTCCAATGACCTGACGAAATTCAGTAGCATCAATGAGTGAGGTGCCATCAAGAAGACGAAGCGTATGATCTGTGGGGAGTGGGGTGGTGACTGATTTTGCATCAACCATTTTGGTGCGGATCAGGAGGTCAGTTACATATTTCTGTTGAGAAAGGAATAGACCTGTTGGAAAGGGAAGAACCTCAACTTCTAGAAAGTATGATAGGGAGCCTAGATCTTTTATTGAGAACCGCTGAGCCAGCGTAACCACAAACTTGTCAACTAGAACCCCGTCACTTCCAGTTAGAATGATATCATCAACATATACCAACAAAAAAAGAGAGCAGCCATTAGCATTAAAAATGAACAATGAGGAGTCAGATTGAGAATTGACAAACCCGGATTGAATAAGGAATTGTCGCAACTCGTTGTACCACGCCCTAGGCGCCTGCTTGAGACCGTAAATAGCCTTTTTAAGCTTACAGACAGAAGAGGGATAGGTAGAATCAATGAAGCCCGGCGGTTGTGCCATAAAGACATCTTCTGACAAGTGTCCTTGAAGGAAGGCATTGTTCACGTCGAGTTGACGAAGTGGCCATTGCCGAGAGACAGCCAAGCTCAATAAGACATGAACCGTGGTGGTTTTAACCACCGGACTAAATGTTTCAGTGTAGTCCAGACCCGGCCGTTGATGAAACCCCTTGGCCACCAAGCGAGCTTTGTACCTGGAAATAAACCCATCCGGAGATCTTTTAATTCGGAACACCCATTTGCAACCAACGACATTGTGAGAGGGATGCGATGGAACCAAGTCCCACGTCCTGTTTCTATTTAAGGCATCAAACTCCTCTGACATTGCTTGCCTCCATTCAGGTGTCTTAAGTGCTTGCGAGACACATGTTGGTTCACTGGTGACAGGGGAAGATAACACACTGGTGAGGGAAAGCTTTGTGAGGGGTTTATGGATATTATTTTTAGACCTAGTAACCATGTGGTGGCTTGGATTTTAGGCAGGTGCAGCAGCTGATGTTGTGGTTGCAGTGGAGTTGACCAAAATATGAGAGGGATGGCTGAGTGTTTGCGATGGATCAGGTGAGTGGGAGAGTGCTGCAGGTGCATTTATTGTGACGGAGACAGGGGCTGTTGCTCGGGAAGAAGATGGTGCAGCCGATTGGGGTATCTCATGCAAAGCCAAACCGGAGTGAGCATGGGTGATAGGAACAGACACTAACGAAGAATTTTCTGGTAACCAAGAGGTTTGTGTCTCATTGGTAGACCGAGGGAGTTAACAGTGAAGTGTGGAGTATGGGAAGACCGACTCAACGAAGGTGACATGACGGGAGACAAAGATACGATCAGTTTCTAAGTCTAGACAGTGGTAGGCACTTTGAGACAGTGAGTAACCTATGAACAAACATGCTCTAGATCGAGCTTCTAATTTGTGATTATTGTATGGCCTAATCCAAGGATAACACAGACACCCGAACACTCTCAATTTTGCATAAGTGGGACTGACACAAAAATTTTTCTCAAAGGGAGACACCATATTTAACAAAGGTGTGGGCATTCGATTAATGAGATACACAGCCGTGGTGAAAGCATAAGACCAAAACTCAAGCAGTAAGGACGCATGAGTTAGAAGTGAGAGACCGGTTTCGACAATATGACGATGACGGCGTTCGGAGACACCGTTATGTTCCGGTGTGTGTGGTGGTGTAGTAAAATGAGATATGCCATGACTAGCTAAAGTGTGTTTTAATGCAATATATTCACCACCATTATCACTATAAAAAGAGACAATCGAATAACCAAAAAAATTTTCAACCAAGGATTTAAATCTTTTAAAAATATCATGAACGTTGGATTTATTCTTCATGGGATAAAGCCACATATATTTAGTGAAATGATCAACAAAAATCACATAGTATTTGTAGCCATTTCTAGACAAAACTGGAGAACTCCAGACATCCGAATAAATAACCTCAAGAGGTTTGGTACTAGACTCGGTTGAAACAGAAAATGACAATTTATGCGTCTTATTACACTTGCAAGCATTACAAGAGACACTAGACTTATTAGACGATGAAATAGACACAGTTTGAGAAGAAACTAATTGATTTATTACTTTTGACGATGGGTGACCTAAACGATGATGCCAGTCAGGGATTGAGGCTTTGACACTAGAGAAGGCAATAATAGGGGGAGACTGAGGCTGAGCATGAGACGGCCATTCGTAGACACCATTCCTAGTCTGTCCTTGCGTGAGATGTGCCCCCGTACGAAGATCCTTCACAATAAACGAGCAAGGTGAGAATTCAATGGAAACTTGGTTAGTGGTACAAAATTTTGAAACAGAAATTAGATTTTGCTTCATATCAGGAACACATAACACATCAGATAATAAAAAATTGGAGGATTTAAAAGGTAAGCGAAGGGAACCAGTGTGCGTGATATTGAGGTCTGAGCCATCACAAATCATAATATCGTCTGAACTGTTGTACGGAGAGTGTAGAGACAGGTTGTTGAGATCAGCAGAGACATGATGCGAAGCACCAGAGTCAAGAAGCCAGTCAGGAGAAGTGGTCGAAGTCGGAGTTGCATAATTAGCCCGAGGTTGCCACTGCCTGTTGGACTGGTTTGGCTGAGATCGGGACATGGCAGGGCTCAAAGTAAACATAGAACATTGTTTGGCTGTGTGTCCTTGCTCACTACACAATTGACAAAAGCCACGGTATGGCCGAGACCTATTCTGCTGAGTTTGAGAGGGCCTGTAGGTCTGATTTGAGGGCTGCGAATCAGCTTGTTTTGGGCGATAATTTTGACTGGAAGGTTTGTTGAATCGGGCTGAGTTGTTGGAGTTGTGGTGTTGACTGCCATTGGTCATGTATTGACTACCAGAGGAAGGTTTGGCTGCGTAGTTGGCTGTAATTGGTAGCTTTTGGTTCCTAGAAGCCTCTTGTTTCAACACTGCCTCATAATTAATCAATTTTTCATGAAGCTCTTCAAAGGATATCGTAGTGTCACGTGCACGGACGGCTGAAGAGATGTCTTTGAATTCATCACCTAGTCCATTCAATATTTTTACAGTTAAATCTTCAAGGTTTTCCGGAGCGTCAAGCATGGCTAGTTCATCTGCAACGCTCTTGATATGCTGCATATATTCAGTGATAGTTTGGGTGCCTTTCATGACGTTGGTGAGAACACCTTTGAGATGCATAATGTGGCCTCTGGAGGGTTTTGCATACGTGTTGGCAAGAGCAGTCCACGCATCAAGAGCAGTCTTAGCGGAAGCAATAAATGAAATTATAGTTGGAGATATGGAGCCAAGAATTGCATTGAGAAGCAATTGGTCCTGTCTGGTCCATAGATGATAAGCAGGATTTGGTGTTGTAACTTCATTCATTGTAACGGTTGCCGGTGGACATGGATTTCGACCATCAACAAAGCCCATGAGATCAAATCCAACAAGAAGAGTATGGAATTGAAGTCTCCATGATCGATAGTTTGTCGCAGTAAGTTTCAGAGGGGCTTGAGCAGCAACATTGATGGAAACAATGGTGTTTGAGGACGAGTTGATTTGGTGAGAGGAGGACGTAGAAGAAATAACAGTTACTGATTGTGAGGAAGAAGAGGTGGAAGAAGTATTGTTAGTCATAACTGGATCAAGAACTCGTTTGAGTTAATGATGCTCTGATACCATGTAGAGGAATAATCTTCTCTTAAAATATATTGATCAAGAGTAAAACAATATATACAGATGTTATACGATCAGTTTGGGTGAAGCACAGCAACCCGTATCCTAGTGATACACAACTAGCTAGAGTTAAGTTAAATAACAGTAGTCCTACTAGGTTACAGATTACAATAATAGAATATAATTACAATAAGATAAATACAAAATTATTCAAATCTATATCTTATCAATATAAATCACCATGTTAATATCAACATAATTATCAAAACTTCAAATATAAAAAAGTTTAAATTTTGTGAAAAACTTGTCCTGAAATGCAAGTGAAAGTAGCTTGTATTGTTTGTGTTTTGAGCTTCTGATTTGGCTTTACTTTGATGCTCAAAAGTCAAAACGTCTTCGAATTGCTACCTTTGCAGCCAAGTAGTGCTGAACTGTACAAGTCAATGGTGACATGGCATGCCATGTCAGCAAATAGTCTTGACGTGTCCAGTTAGTCACCAGTAATATGGTGTACCACGTCAGTAATCGTCAACAATTTTCTGTCGTATTGAAGACCTGACACTCATGTCTCATCAGTGATCAGTCTCTCTCCAGCCAGTAATAAACCGCCGAAACCAAATCCCAGTTTGGTTAAAAAAAAAATAAATTAAAAAACTTTACACAGAGAGGTTGGTTGGTTGGTTACTTAGTTTGATTATGAAGTGTTTTGATGATCAAAACTTATTCGAATCGCCATCAACAACATCAAATAGTTAAAGAACTAAGCTTCAGATCTGGAGATGACGACCTTCAACGGAAGACGGCGGCGCTGGCTGAAACACGGCGGTGCTGCTAATGGATTTAAAGTTAGCTTATATTCACAGATGACAGATCACAGTATCTTCTCTTCTTCCTTTGATTTTTTTTTTTTTAAGCTCTCTCTCTCTCTCTCTCTCTCTGGTTCTCTTTTTTTATAGTTTTCCACTCCTTTTTAAAATCAATTTCTAACCTGAAAATCTCATACCGGTTTCAATCGCCGAGGTTTCACGATCTCATTCTCTGTTAATCAGGTAAGTAAATCTATTTAATTGAATATTGTCGACGGAGATGCCGTTCGTTTGTGGAGATTTGATTTGTAAAACAATCCATCTATTTCTGTAAATCTATGGTTTTTGATTTTTTTTGCTTCTAATCGGCTTCTGCTGTTGCGAATTGTTGAAAACTGAGACCAATAGTGACGTGGCACGCCACATCACTGATAAATTAATGAATGACTGAACACGTCACGGCCTTTTGCTCTACTGAATTCCAGGTCTTCGTTGACTCTGCCATATCATCAATGATTAGCTGCAAGGCATTGACATGTCCAGGCAAGTCACCGCCTTTGCAGTAAAAAAAGCACTAAGCCAACGGTGATCTGGCATACTACGTCAGCAAAAATCCATGACGTGCCCACTCAGTCACCAATTCAGCAGTGATGTGGCGTTCCACGTCTCGAGTCTTTGATTTTCTTTATTATTGATTTATTGAAGACTCGACGCCCATTCTCTCATCCATCACCACCATTTAAACCGCCGAAATTTGTTCATCTAAAATTTTTCAAACAAAAACCTAATCTTTGGTTCACTAGCATAAAATCAAATGTAAGTGAACGCACCTTGTGTGTCTAAATCGTGAGATTTGAGTCTTTTGATGGTCAAAACTCGTTGGAATCGCCATGTAAACATAAAAAAAGAAAGAGAAAAAAAAATAAGCTTCTGAGCTGGAGATAACGGCGTTCAACGGAAGATGGCGGTGTTCACTGAAACACGATGGTGGTGGTGGTGTTGCACTGTTGCTAATGGATTCAACGTGTGCGTTCAGTGGAGATTAGTGAGGAAGTAGAAGATGACAATCCATTCAAAGTGGACTTGTACTGGGCCCAGTCCAATCAAATATTAACACCCAAATCAGCCTATAATAAAATTCGAATATTATATACATTTATGCGATTCTATTTCCATTCATGGACTATATTTATATAATATAATATTGAATTATTTTCTGTCACTTAAAGAAAGAATAAGATATAATATTTTAATATACTCTTGATTCTTGAATATTGGCAATGAATTTGAACTATATTTGCTGAAATACCCCTTGAAAATTTGAATTTTGTTCAAAGTATTATATATGATCAAATACCCTGTAACTATATGGAACCAATATAGTAGTATGACCCGTAATTGAATATGAATACCGTCTGAAATTGATCAAAACTAATCAAATTCTATGTCACAATTTTGTAAATAATAGAGTGCAATGTTAAATTAATTGTCACACTTGACTTCCACCGTTGACTTGACTTATTGTGGAAGAATGGCCCAATTTCCCTGTTAAATAAAGTTGAATGGTAATTGAATGCCCAGATTTCTTCACCTTAAGACACGGAGTAGAAAATGTGGATGAGTTGCAATTAAATCATTGTATCAAGTTTTTAAGTAATTTTATTTAGAGTAATTCTACATTGCCCAAATTTGATGTCCAAATCTGATGTCCAAATGATGTGGCAACACTATAGAAATTATATGCTTGTTATTGTACTCTAGGCTTAATTGATGTGCTCGCATTACTCAGTAGATCAAATTTGCATATTTTCTTCACTTAATTGACATGAAATGCTGCAAAACAAAATGTGGGATTTATTGATATTGATAGCACTTTCTTTTTATTTATTTTTTCATTACAATGATTAAGTGCAAATCAAACCCTGGCCTCCTAAACCATATGTGAGTGAAATTCAATTACGAGAACTCTTGCACAACACCAAGATACCTACTAGTTGAACTGAATAGTATTCACGTAATATTGATCACAGTTTCTTTTGGCTGAAAACTGAGAAATCAAGTTTGCTTTATGCGAGAATCGAGTTTTCATCATTTCTTGCAGGATTTATTGTTTATTTATCTTATGGTTTGGAGATTGGGGAATGACCAATGAGCATGACTATATGTGACTGGTTCCTTTTTATTTAACAGTTATTTATGGCCAACCAAAATAAGTTTTATGATGAAGCTGATAAGAATTACCGGAAGGCTAATACAGAGCTACTTCCCAATGAAGTGCCAACTATAGAGAAATAGAAAGGGAAGAAGGGTCAGGAAAAGAAGCCTTCCATTGTTGTGATCCAAGGTCCAAAACCTGGGAAATTTTATGTATCCCCACCAATTTTATTGAATACAACAAAGTAAAAACACAAACAAAATACATATAAGTTGATAACATGCAGAGGAACAGAGCACGACATCAGCGCTGTTCTTTATTATGTGATCTCATTTCACCTTCTACTACTTGACGAAGCGTTTGACTTCATTGACCTGTAATTACAAACTCCATGTTACAAAATATAGCAGATAAGAGTTAATAACAATTATGATATACTTCATTGGTGTATTTCATTATTACGACAAAAGAGAAGTTGAATGTTCTGAATATTACCTTTTTGATGGTTGAACCTAGTTGTTGTAGGTTGAACAAGAATGTTTCTAACCGATTCCAATTCACTGATAGCATGAGTTATGCTCATTCTATCTTGTGGTGACTCCATTGAACATGCCACTCCAATCCTCACCATTGATATCAGACATTCCCTTTCGCTGTTGTTTCTTGCTTGACTCATCATGTGGTTACTGTCAGCCAGTTCTTCACTTATGAGTATTGGATCCACAATTTCCATTACACGGTCAGGCAATGCTGTTCTGGCAAAATTATGAAGAGTGAAATCTCCCTCAAACATAAGATCTGTCGGTTTTTTCCTTGTCATCATTTCCAACAGCAAAATCCCATAACTAAAGACATCTCCATGTGTTGAAACTTCACTTCCTAAGCCATACTCTGCGTTACACGATATTTACATTAAAAAAGTACATAGATTTGGAGGAATGAACAATAATTTCATACATAGGAATTAACGGGTTTTGTTGTTACCTGGGGCAGTATACCCAATTGTTCCTCTTACTCCAATGGAGCTGCTTTCAATTTGATTCGATACTTTTGAAAGAAACTTTACGAGCCCGAAATCCCCAACATGAGCAGTCATGTCACTATTGAGAAGAATATTGCTTGGTTTTAGATCGCAATGAAGGATTGGCTCTTGGCATTGGTGATGGAGATAATCCACCGCAGATGCCACATCAATTGCAATGTTTAATCTTTGAAGAAGGGAAAGAGTTTGAGTTTCAAGTTGCTCTTCTTCTATGGATGGAACTGGATGTAACCACTTCTCAAGATTCCCGTTTTCCATGAACTCATAAACAATAGCTTTGAAGTCGTTACCTTGAAAATCGATACTGGAGCAAGAAGTTATGACTTTGACAAGATTTCTGTGACGGATATTTCTCAAGGCTTTACATTCGGCCGTAAAACTCTTGGAAGCTCCTTGGTGTTGGAGGTTAAGTACTTTGACCGCAACAATAGCTTCATCTTGATCAAGAATTCCCTTATACACCGAGCCAAAGCTGCCTACACCAACCAAGTGTGTTGGAGAAAACCCATCGGTTGCTTTAAGGAGCCTTTCATATGACACTTTCAAAAGTGTCCTTTTCATCATGGGCTCAGAAGCTTGTTTTTCTTTTCTTTTTTTGAGCCAACAAAACATGAAAGACGACATTATGATTAATGCCAAAATAGCACTTGCTGTTGATATTAGTACTATGAATCGGGGAACCTTTTTTTTCTTTGAGTTGTTGGAACATCTAGGCAGTCGCAATTCAGTTATGCCTCCACAAAGCCTATTATTTCCCGCAACCGATATTGCACTTGAATTTGTGAAAACTCCTTTTATTGGTACTTCGCCATCCAAATCATTGAATGATAAGTTTAGTTTTTCCAAAACAAGAGTCTCCAAGGATTTTGGAATTTGGCCTGACAAGTTGTTACGAGAGAGATCTATCTCTCGAATGCCTCTCAAGGAACTCATAGATGAAGGAATAGATCCACTAAAGAAATTTCCCTCCATGTAAAGGCGTTCAAGATGAGAACAAAAACCAATTTCATTTGGAATTTCACCAGACAAAAAATTGTCAGACACATCAAAGTTTGATATAACTTTAAGGTTTCCGATGTTTCGAGGTATGGGTCCAACTAAATGATTTTGGGATAAACTTAGTGATATTGAGAGATCAGGTAAATCGAAAATTTGTTCGGGTATGGTTCCGTTGAGATAATTTTCGGAAAGAAATAAAAATGTCAATTTTTTTAAATTTCCTAAACTAGAAGGGATGAGTCCATATAATCTGTTACTATCTAGGCCAAGTTGTAGTAGTAGAGACAAGTTTCCAAGAGAGGAAGGTATTTTCCCTGAGAGTTGGTTACCCCACAAACCCAACACTTGTAATTTTCGAAGCTTACCAATTTCTTCAGGAATTGGGCCCGTTAATTGGTTATCATTGATAGCTAATATAGATAAATTCACAAGATTAGCTATCCCTGGAGGGATACTACCATACAACTGATTCCAACCAATTGTTATGGTTTGGAGTGTAGTAGAGAGATTAGCAATTGATTGAGGCAATCTTCCTCTGAAATGGTTTCTAACTATACTCAAAATCAACAATTTGCTACAGTTGACCAAAGAATTGAAAAAATTCATCTCGTCAACTTCCCCACTTCCTAAATTATTTCTGGCGACATTCAACAGTAGAAGATGTTGCATGCCTCCAAAATCAATAGACAACTTTCCAGAAAAACTGTTATTACCAAGGATAAGGTAATCAAGTTGTGAAGCATTTGATAAAGATACGGGAATGGATCCACTTAAGAAGTTTTGTGCAACTTGAAAAAATTGGAGATTGGGAAGAGTAAGTCCTAAATTTGGTGGTAGACTTCCAAAAAGTTTATTCCCAAGCAAGGAGAAATAGACAAGGGAGGAAATATTGTATAAAGAAGAAGGGATTGTGCCAGAGAGATTATTAAGATCTAGAGCAAGATATGTTAACTTTCTCAATCGACCCAATGAATCTGGAATTTTTCCTCCTAATAAAGGATTTTCTTCAAGAGTTAGAATTTCCAAGGATGTAAGGTTCCCAAGAAAAGACGGGATGCCTCCTGTCAAATTGTTCCTATATAAATATAACGTTTTGAGGTTGTACAAGGAGACAAACTTCAAAGGAATTTTCCCAACTAGCTTGTTATTTGCTAAATTTAAGTCTATAAGCCTAGAACAATGGGACAAATTGCTCGGGATTTCTCCAACCAGAGAGTTATTATGCAGAAATAGGACTTCTAACCTGAAGAGGCGACCAAATTCATGAGGGATTTCACCTTGGATACTGTTGTTTTCTAGTGTTAGCTTCATTAGAAAGCTAAGGTTACCAATATAAGGGGAGAGATAGCCATACAAACCTCTTGATCTTAGGTCCAGGGCAGTGACTCTTCTATGCCTGCGGCCGCATGTAATTCCCTCCCACTCGCAGAAATGACGAGAATCATTCCAAGAAATAAGGACCCCTTGAAGGTCATGAAGAATATTTGATTTGAAAGCCCTCAAGGCAACTTCATCCGTCTCCTTCTTAGGGATAGAAGAGGTGGTAGCAGAGACGAAAGGCACAACAAGGAACACTGTGATGCAAAAGAGTAAAAGGGATTGAAAGTAAGCTGAGTGCCTTGTACTCATTTTCTGAATATGATGACTGATGAGGCAACCCTTTGAGCTTATTAGCTAATATATACACATATGGTATCTACTTTTCTTGTGAAACTGATAGGTTTGAAATTTTAAGAGTACAGAATCAAGTCTTTTTAGACATAAAACAAGGACTTCACTGCATGCAATCAATTTCAAACTCATTTATGTATTCTCACGTGGTGAAGAAAAGTTGGCCATTCTTACCAGTCAACTTTGTCGTCTGTAACACTTGATTGGTGTGGTGGCCGTGGCCCTTAACATAGGAGAAAATCTTGCCTGGGACAGTCCCATACACGTGGCCATGGGACCGTCCCAGACAAGATTTTCTCTTAACATAGACAATATATATAACCATCAACCTCCTTGGTGTACCCCTTCTTAATTATATGTTATGACTTATATTCGCCATATAAGGGGCCTGTGGCCCCTCGAAACCCAATTGTTGGTTTTTTAGGGATATTATTCATTTAGTCACTATTTTTTTTTTAAAAAAATATCTATCATTTACTCACTTATACATTTTCGGAGAATTGAGCCCTATATTTTCAAAAACCACTCAATTTGATCCTTCTGTTTGTCAAACGCTAATCAAATTAGACGGTTCAAAGAGTATTTTATCTTTAAACGATGATATGCCACATGTCAACATACAAATAAATAGAAATATATATATAATAAAATTTAAATTTAAATGTGGAGATTCCACCTAAAAAAACAAAACAAAAAAAAATTTAAGAATTTTTTTTTATTAAGTGGAGATTCAGATTGGATCTCTATGTCCATCACATGAGATGAACAGTTGGATCTCTTTCTAATAAAAAATTAAAATTAAAACTTAAACAAACTTCATCACATCACCATCTTCTTCAACATCAATGAAACCCAGAAACACCAAACCCACCCCACCGACCTGTAAAACAGAAGTGGCAAAAAAACCACATGTTTTTGTGCTTTTATTCACTATTCAGATACATGAACAAGTCTTTTTTAATACTAAAACTAAGACATTTTTTTTTTTTTAATAGCTTGTTTATTCAAAGAGACCAAGAAGACCACTAGGAAAACAACCTCACACTGAGGCAGCAAAACCACACGCACCCACAACACAACACAACAGAGACCAACACATGGCCAGAAAAACAACAGATAAGAAACGAAACAGAGAACACCACCATCTCCAACCTAGAAAACCCAAACCCAGCAAATCACACAAACCCAAACCTAGCCACCACCAAAATCACACCATCGATCAATCTAGGAGCCGAGGAGATCGTCGTCGATTGCTCTGGGAGCCGCATCGTCTCTCTCTCTCTCTCTTCTCTCTCGGTCTTTCCATCTCAATCTCTCTCTCATCGGGTCAACACCATTTCTAGGCGGCGGCGGTGACAAACAAAGAACCTGGTTCATTATTGTCATCATCAAAAAACGCATCTCTTCTACTTCTTCAAGAACTCATCAAGAAAAGCACTACAAAGTGAGTTAAAGAATATGTGGGTTTATATATATTAATTTTACAATTGGGTCTCTGTATTAGGGTTTATCAGTTCCAAATCAATGTCATATGTACACAAAGTCTCAAGCTTTGATGTTCCAATTGTATGTTATTGATGTAATTTGATGGGTCTAGTGCCATTTATGTGTTTTTTCAATCCTTGAATCCTTTTTCAATTAGCTTTGCTATTGAAAAATAAAAATTTGTTGCTATACTTGCAATAATTGTTTGCGAGGAGTTGTAACTGGTTAGCAAGAGCTTTGCTCTGCTCTCTGTGTTGTTTTTTGTTTTGGTTTGCTGATGGTGGTGTTTTTATGATGATGTTGGTGAAGAATCCAGATTCAAAAAAAAAATCCAGATCTTTTTTTTTTAATTTTTTTTATTTAATTTTTTTTAATTTTTTTAATTTTTAATTTTTAATTTTATTTAATTTTTTTAACAAGAAGAGTAAAATTTTAATTTCTGTAAATATTTAATTTTTACAACAAGACTGGTAAATTTGTAAAATTTAATGTTAATAAGGGCATTTCTATCTTAAAAGTGTTTGGTAAATTTTTAAGAGAGTTTTTTTTAACAATCCACAAATTATTTATTTACACTCTAATTTAATTTTTTTTATTAATGACAATTTCAACCTGAACTAAAATTACTAATTAAGACAAAAAAATTCTAAAGACACTCCAAACTAATTAAATTATTAAAAAATAAATTCTCTCTCCTAAATCACTAGATAAAATATTAAACTCTTTCTCCTAAATCTATTATTACAATATTAAACACTCTCTCCTAATTACTATCTCTCCATTTTTTTATATATAAAAAAAAATTATATTTCCATACTTTCTCGATTAATATTTTTGGTTAAACTCATAATTTCTAAGACTAATGAAAGAATTAAAACAAGGTACCTGTTTTTTATTTTATTTTATAATATATACATATAGACGGTTCTTAAAAATCAAACTTATTCGTAAGTTTTTATTTTTTATTTTTTTATTATTATTATTATTTTATTTTTAATAACTGTTAGTCTTATTTGAGAATGAATGGAGATAGAAAATTTGAGATATGTATTTGAGGAGAAATAGTTTAATATGGTAATTAAAAATTTAGGAGAGAGTGTTAAATATGTAATATTTAATCTAATGGTTTATGAGAGATAATTTCTTTTTTTTTTTTAATAATTTAATTCAAAAAAGATTACTCATCGAATGAATTCAAAGGATACGATGGTTCGTCCTAACTTTTTATTAAAATAAAATGAAGTGTCTTTAAAAATTTATTTTTTAAAATGTAGTGTCTTTAGAATATGAGTGTTAAAAGATAAAAAGGATAATCTTGGAACAAAAGGAAGTGCCTTTAGAATTTTTTAAAATTTAAATTTTGATAATAGAGTGTCTTTAGAAAAGAAGTGTAAAAAGAAAAAAATTGGATTGTCAAAAAAAACTCTCAATTTGTAATTGTTGGATTTTTAAAGGGTATAAAATGGTATTTGTATACAGTGATATTGTAGTCATGGGCAAAATAGTAATTCAGATTTTTCTGTAACCGTTGACCGTTAAAAATCTGGTCAGAGGGACCAAATTGAATGGTTTTTGAAAATATAGGGTCCAATCCTCCGAAAATGTATAAGTGAGTAAAAGATAGCTATTTCAAAAAAACATAAGGAGTTAAGGACCCAAGTGAAAATATCCCTTTTCTAATATAAAAATACAGTTACTTAGATTTATCTAATTTTTATGACAAAATATGATGAATTTAGCTTTGCCTCTGGTTGTCTATACTTCAAAGGAGTGTGAATTGACTATTGTGATTGATAAACATAAACTCTGTAGTCTGTATGCAAAAGCACTAGCGCTAGTCTTCAGACTTCAAACCAGAAATTTAGTGTATCTTACTGCTTCATAGATTCTCATGGCCTGATTTAATTAATTAGGTGAAGAAATTTGACCGGTGTTAACAAAATTCAATTTGTTTGACAAATATGATTTGGAAATCCCCTTTTTCCAAAATCCCAACATTATTTACACAGAATTTAAAGACCTGACAAAATTTCTTGACTCCTTCACATTGATGACAGTTAGACTTTTTGTGAAATTTGCATGGTGGTTCACACCTCACCATTTTGTCTTTGATTCCACATTAAGGAAAGTGATGTCTTATAGTCTTTTTTTTTTCTTTCATCTTTTTTTTTTTTTTCTTTTTTTTCTTTTTTTTTTATGAGATGGCGATTAATTTTACAGAAGTAAAACAAACAATCCTATTTGACAGGACCCTCCTTGGTGTTTAATTACCTTTTTTTTACAGGTTTGGCTTGCTTTGGTTTGAAGATGTTTAAATATTTATACTTCAATAAAATTCCCAACAACCCTGCAAATAAACTGGAAATAATACAACTTACTGAAAAAAAAAAAAAAAAAAAAGTTTGTGATTCTGATAGGATTGATCAGTTGCCATCTGTGAGATGAGTTGATCAGTCATTTATTTCTAGACCAATTAATGTAATGTAATCGAAAATTCTAGTGTGTGTACATGGTAGTGGTGTTGCTAATGGATTCAACGCGTGTGTTCAGTGGAGACTAGTGAATTATTTTCTGTCACTTTTAAAGAATTAAAGAATAAGATATAATATTATAATATACTCTTGAATATTGGCAATGAATTTAAACAGTCTTTACTGAAATATCCCTTGAAAATTTGAATTTTGTTCAAAGTCTATAACATATACGATATAAATGATCAAATACCATGTAACTATGGGAACCCGTATAGTAGTATGACCCGTAATTGAATACAAAATGCAACGAATCTTAAAATCTAATCATCCTTCGATAATATGAATACCGTCTGAAATTAATCAAAACTAATCAAATTCTACGTCACAATTTTGTAAATAATAGAGTGCAATGTTAAATTAACTGTCACACTTGACTTCCACCGTTGACTTGACATATTGTGGAAGAATGGCCCAATTTCCCTGTTAAATAAAGTTGATTGGTAATTGAATGCCCAAATTTCTTCACCTTAAGACACGGAGTAGAAAATGTGGATGAGTTGCAATTAAATCATTGTATCAAGTTTTTAAGTAATTTTATTTATATCAATATATCTCTTTCACCATTACTGACAGGATCCAAGCCGACTCCTCTTCCTATACAAATTTTAATAATTTTATCAATGTCTACCTGTGGCTATAAAATGTTATTGATTGACTAGCCTTGAATAAATTTTATCAATACAGAGAGATGTTATAAAGTGACTACTAACGGTGATATCAGATATTTTTATGAAAATATCAATAGAATCACTCTTATATACAAAATTTCAACACACTACAATTTATTCAAAATTAGTAAAACACTTCCGGCATGAACTTGATTTATGATTTATGTATGAGTTTATATAATTACTTGCTTTTCAATAATTTTAAGTATTAAATCAGAAATTATATTCTCTATCATTTATTAAGATTTTTGATTAATAAAACATCCGTATGTTAATAGATAAACAGAAGACTCGAATACTCGATCAAGTTAAAGTCATAAATATCCTAGAAAGTTTATATTTTATGAATTAAAGATTCGTTTGTCTTTACTAAATACGTTTCCCCCACAATCTGATGGATCAACTTCCTTGAATAAATCATCAGATTCATTAAATTAGTTTGACTCAAATAATAGGCACAAGTATTGCACACGGCAGAAAATTTGTTGAAATTTCTCAATATTTCTTCTGTAGAAGTGGGTTTTCCAAATTCATTGATATTAATTTGTTGAAATATTTCAAAAAGCAAAAAAAAAATTGTTAGAATATTTGTATGGCAAAATTTCTTCGCCTTAAGACACACGGCATGATAAAAACTGAATGACTTACAATTTGCATATTGTCAAGTCTTTGTTTAAAGTTTAAAAGGTTGGGAATTTAAACTGATGAATGCGGAAGCGATATGCTTAATATTCGTCCATAATAAATAATAACGTCTATAGCAGGAAAAATAAGATGAGAGAAAATAAATCATTTACAACATAAGATATATGTGGAAAACTTAAATCGGGTAAAAAACCATGGGCTATCAGGACGATAGAGAAAGTTCTACCATATGATAAATTGTTACAACCATATACTTTCAGATTCTCTCTCTAACCTCAACCCCAAATCACAGAGGTTTGCCAAGTCCTCAAGCTCACAACCGAGCAACATTCCCGATCTCAGCAAAATACGCTGTCACTGCGGTCTAGGTTGCGGTGTGCACCCCGCGCCCTACACCGTGGAAAGTCACTAGAAGCGAATGCTCAGAATACTGCGGTTTGCGTCTCATGCCTATGTTGCGGTCTGCACCGCGTTGATCTCACTAGAATCGACTGCTCCCTATGCCGCGGTCCATGCGCCTTGCCCGAACCGCGGTTCCTTCCGAAATCCGATTCTTCAGTTCTTCTTCGGTCTTCAAACCTCCCTCAAACACCATCTCCACGAAGTTTCACATCAGTTGAGGCTCGTTTAGTTCACATTGGGTTCACTTGAGAATACGAGACAAAACCTAACATAAAAATCTAGATTAAGTGCTTTAAAATTTAGATAGGTGTGTAAACTCTCGAACACAATATTATAACATTATTTAGTTACAGAGTCAATGCGTTATAGGAGGGACGATCATGAAAAAAACATTTCTGGAGCGTCAAGCTAGAGAAGGCCCCCTACCATATATAATATTAGCCAAGCTATAAACAAGTGAAGTTCACATACAGAAAAACAATAAGGCAAGCTCTAGAGAAATTGCCTTCTCTTTATGATCAAAAATATGAATACAAGCTTATGCTACCTTCTTTACTTCCAATCTCTTTTATTCCTTTTCATCACACTTATACATGTCATTCTTTTTGCCTCTACCACCACTTGTATCACTACTGATCATTTAGCTCATGAAAACAAGACAGATGACGTGGCCTTGAGGGTCTTCAAGCCGAAGATCGATCCTCAAGGAGTCCTCAACTATTGGAACGATTCTCATCCAAACACCAATCAAGTTATTGTGGAAAAAGAACCTAATTTTGTACTGGAAGTGGGGTCCCCATAATTCATCTTTGTCAAATAAAGTTGAGTTGTTATAAAAATGGCCAAATTTTCTTGACATGGATGATGAGTTTACGATTTGTCAAATAAAGTTGTTAGTTGTTTCATGTCTGAAAATTAGACTATATTCAAGGTTTTTAAATTAAGAAATATCAATTTCACAAGCAAACCTCCCACGCTGTCATATATATATATATATATATATATATATATATACATATTAGCTAAGCTCACAGGGTTGCCTTGTCATATTTCATAAAATGGGTACAATGTTATTGCACTTGGTGATCCTTGTTGCATTGCCTTTTATTGTATCCACCACCACTTCTATTACTAAGAAGGAGACGGATGAAGTTGCATTGAAGGCCTTCAAGTCGAAGATTATCCATGATCCTCAAGGAGTCTTCAACTCTTGGAACGATTCTCACCATTTCTGCGAGTGGGAGGGAGTCACATGCGGTCACAAACATAGAAGAGTAACTGCACTGGACCTAACTTCTAGAGGTTTGTATGGCTTTTTGTCTCCTTATATTGGTAACCTTAGCTTTCTAAGGAATCTCACACTCCGAAACAACAGTATCCAAGGTGAAATTCCTCGTGAATTTGCCTCCTTGTACAACCTCAATAGATTATATCTACATAGGAATAATTTGACAGGAGGCATCCCGCCTTATCTAAGGAACCTTAGATCCTTGGAATTTCTAATTCTTTCGGAAAATCCTTTTCTAGGAGGAAATATTCCAAATTCATTGGGTCAATTGAGAAAGTTAACAAATCTTTCACTAGATCTTAATAATCTATCTGGTACAGTCCCTTCTTCTTTATACAATCTTTCCAACCTAATCTATTTATCTTTGGCTGGGAATAAACTTCATGGAAGTCTTCCACTAAATTTAGGACTTACTCTTCCCAATCTCAAATTTCTTCAACTAGCAGAAAACTTCTTTAGTGGATCCATTCCTGTATCTTTATCAAATGCTTCGAAACTTAACGACATTCTCCTTGATAATAACAATTTTTCTGGAAAATTGTCCGTTAATTTTGGAGGCATGCAACACCTTCAACGATTGGCCGTCGGATTCAATAATTTAGGAAGTGGGGAAGTTGATGAGATGAATTTTATCAACTCGTTGGTCAACTGTAGCGAGTTGCGGGTTTTGCGAATAACAAAAAACCATTTCAAAGTAGCATTGCCTTATTCAATTGCTAATCTCTCTACCACACTCCAGAAATTAATAGTTAGTGGGAATCAGTTGTATGGAAGCATCCCTCCGGGTATAGCTAATCTTGTGAATTTAATCACATTGGGTATGAATTATAACCAATTTACAGGACCAATTCCTGAAGAAATTGGTAAAATTCAGAACTTAAATGTGATGGGTTTGAGGGGTAACCGACTCTCGGGGAAAATACCTTCCTCTCTAGGAAACTTGTCTGTACTGTTAGTACTTTACCTGGACGATAACAGATTATCTGGAATCATCCCTTCTAGTTTAGGAAATTTAAATCAATTGACAGAGTTAAATCTTTCCAAAAATTATCTAAGTGGAAACATACCCGAACAAATATTCAGTCTAACTGATCTCTCAATTTCACTAGATCTATCCCAAAATCATTTGGTTGGATCCATGCCTCGAAATATCGGAAACCTTAAAGTTATATCAAACTTTGATGTGTCCAACAATTATTTGTCTGGAGAAATTCCAAATGAAATTGGCTTTTGTTCTCATCTTGAATACCTTTACATGAAAGGCAATTTCTTCTGTGGAGCTATTCCTCCATCCATGAGTTCCTTGAAAGGCATTCGAGAGATAGATCTCTCTCACAACAATTTGTCGGGACAAATTCCAAAATTCTTGGAGACTTTGGCTTTGGAAAATCTAAACTTATCCTTCAATGATTTAGATGGCAAAGTACCAATGAAAGGAGTCTTTACAAATTCAAGCACAATATCACTTGCAGGAAATAATAGACTTTGTGGAGGTATAACCGAACTACGACTGCCCAAATGTTCCAACAATGAATCAAAGAAAAAAAGGGTTCCTCGATTCGTAGTACTAATATCAATCGCAAGTGCTATTTTGGGATTAATTGGAATGTCATCTTTCATTTTTTGTTGGCTAAAACAAAAAGAAGAAAAACAAGCTTCAGGACCTATGCTAAAAAGAACACTTTGGAAAGTGTCATATGAAAGACTCTTTAAAGCAACCAACGGATTTTCTCCAACACGCTTGATTGGTATAGGTAGCTTTGGCTATGTATATAAGGGAATTCTTGGTCCAGATGGAATTATTGTTGCAGTCAAAGTACTAAACCTTCGACACCAAGGAGCTTCCAAGAGTTATATGACTGAATGTAAAGCATTGAAAAATATCCGTCATAGAAATCTTGTCAGAGTCATAACTTCTTGTTCAAGTATCGATTTTCAAGGTAACAACTTCAAAGCTATATTATATGAGTTCATGGAAAACGGGAGTCTTGAGAAGTGGTTGCATCCGGCTCTAAAGATAGAGGAAGAGGAGCCTGAAATTCGAAATCTTACCCTTCTTCAAAGATTAAACATTGCAATTGACGTGGCATATGCAGTGGATTATCTCCATCATTGGTGCCATGAGTCAATCCTTCATTGTGATCTGAAACCAAGCAACGTTCTTCTTGATAGTGACATGACTGCTCATGTTGGGGATTTCGGGCTCGTAAGGTTTCTTTCGGAAGTCTCAAATCAAATCGAAAGCAGCTCTATTGGAGTAAGAGGAACAATTGGGTATACTGCCCCAGGTAACAACAAGACCTATTAACTCCTATCTTATGTATGATATCACTGTTCATTTCTCAAATCTGCATACTTTTTTCGTGTAAATCTTGTTTTGCAGAGTATGGTTTAGGAAGTGAAGTTTCAACAAACGGGGATATCTACAGTTATGGAATCTTGCTGTTGGAAATGATGACAAGGAAAAAACCAACATATGTTATGTTTGAGGGAGATCTTACTCTTCATAATTTTGCTAGAACAGCATTTCCTGACCGTGTAATGGAAATTGTGGATCCAATACTCATAAATGAAGAAGTGGCTGCCAGTAACCACAGGATGAGCCAAGCAAGAAACAACAGCAAAAGGGAATGTATGATATCAATGGTGAGGATTGGAGTGGCATGTTCAATGGAGTCACCACAAGATAGAATGAGCATAACTCATGCTATCAATGAATTGGAATCGGTTAGAAACATTCTTCTTCAACCAACAACAGATGGCTTCAACTAGCAGCAAAGAGGTAAGATTCACATTGTTCAACTTTATAGTAATACTCGTTAATGAAATTGTCGATGATCCAATACTCGTTAATGAAAAGATGGTACTTGGTAGTAACCAGAGGACGACCCAAACAACAAACATGAAGAAAAAAGAATGTCTAATTTCTATGGTTAGATTTGGAGTGGCATGTTCAATGGAGTCGAGATCAAATGAACATAAGCCGTGTTGTTCGTGAATTGCAATTGGTCAGGGACATCCTTCTTCAACCTGCAGTAGCAGCAACTGGGTTCACTTGCAAAGAGGTCAAAAACTTTCAACTTTTTTTTTTTTTTTTTCACGTTTTATTTTCTATTTTCTTCACACTAATCCTTTTATGATCATCACAGGTCAACAAAGTTAATAAAAGCTGGATCATGTGGTGTGGATAGTGAAACAGCATCGTCTAACAAGTAATTGATTTATATCAACATAATATACAAGGATGTTAGTTTAATTTTTGTTTAAAAACTTGTCCTGAAATGTAAGTGAAAGTACGTTGCTTGTATTGTCTGTGTTTTTTGAGCCTCTGATTTGACTTGCTTTGATGCTCAAAACTTATTCGAATCGTCATTTAAAACATCAAACAGAAAAGCTTCTGCAACGAAACTAATAGAATTGGTTCTTATATGCAAGTATTGTAACCGTTTTTTACTAGATCGCGTGTTTTTGTTTCCTTTATTTGCATTAAACTTGTATTCATTTTTTGTAACTTAATTAAGAGAACCCGAGTTTCGGCAAATTCAGTTTGAAACCGAATCCATCGAAACCACCAAAACGGATTCTTATATGCAAGTTATGTTTTATTTTCATGTATTCTATTTTCTTACCTCAAATTATACTTGAATTGATTCAAGGCCTACTAGTTGAGGGCTTCTCAGAAGTATGGAGAAAGCTAATCTATCATCAGCTTAAGCTCATGGCAGTGAAAGTCTACTGATTACTTTATACTCACTTCTCTGCAATCAGTTTATAACTAGCATTGGTGCTTTTCAAAGCCCACCTCATTGATCAAAATGGTGCTCTTCATTTACTTGTAATCGAAGAGGTTGCTACGCCTAACCACAGGATCAGGCAAGCAATAAATAACGGCAGAAATATTGATTGTCTGGTATCAATGGTGTCGATTGGAGTGGCATGTTCTATGGAGTCACCGCAAGATCAAATGAACATAAACCATGCTATCGATTAATTGCAGTCTGTCAAAACATCCTTCTTCAACCTCCAACAACAGGCAGAGGTTAGATTCAAAACATTTCTGTGATCTTCATATTTCCTTCTTTATCATTTCATTTTCTTGACATAATTTTATGAATCACAGGTCAATGAAAGTTTAAAGCTTCATCAAGAGCAGTAGATTGTTAAAAAAAGGAGATCATATAACAAGGAACCTAGCTATGTCTTGATATTTGTTTTGTATGTAATTTTCTGTATTAAGTGTATTCTATAAAATGAGTGTAATGTTTCTTATTGAGGTCTCATCAAAACTGATTTTTTTTTTTTAATCCATCTTAGATTCTTAGTAATATAAATCACCATGTTAATATAAACATAATTATCATGATTATGTTGCTAATGCATTTTAAAGCGGGCCATAAAAATGGGCTTGGATTGGGCCCCAACAAAATTCAATAGTAGTGTTTCAATCAGTTTTAAATGCCCAATCCAATTGAATAGTTCGGCCCAAATCAACCCAAACAAAGAAGAAACACAAAGGCCTGCCAATATGTTGTGACCGTCACGTCACTACCTTTGCAACAAATTAGTGCTGAACTGTACAAGTCAACGGTGACATGGCATGCCATGTCAGCCAAGAGTCTTGACATGCCTAATCAGACACCAGTGACGTAGCGTACCACGTCAGCAATCGTCAACAATTTTCTGCCTTATTCAAGACCCGACGACACTCATTCTCTCATTGGTCACTGTCAATAATAAACCCACGAAACCAAATCCCAAGTTAGACTTTTATTTTTTTTTATTTTTTTTTTATTTTTTTTATTTTATTTTTTTTTCAAACAAAAGATAGAGGTTGGTTGAATGATAAAAGCTTTCGTTATTGGTAGGATTTTAGCTACTGACTTGAAAGTCATCTACCTAAACTCCATGCTCGTCTGGAGTTACGCCCCAAGACATTAATATACTCTTGAATATCCAAATATATATATTATGACATACTACATGTAATGATGGTAACTCAAACATCGGATGTTACTATGTTAAATGAACGCTCTTACCATCAAATCATATTTGGGCGGTTGTAAAAATATATTTTGTATATATTATTGCTTATATGGCCAATGAATTTGAACTGTCTTTACTAAAATACCCATTTAAAAATACAAAAATAAAGTAATAAAATTAATTGAAATTTTAGATTTTCTTGTTTTTTAAAATAAAAGGATTTTCTTCAAAGTCTAACACATATATAATATAATTGATCAAATACCCCTTTACCGGTACGATAAATGTATAGTAACATGACTCGTAATTGAATAATACAATACGCAAACAAATCTTAAAATGTAAACATCATTCGATGTGAATACTGTCTGGAATTGATCAAAACTTTCTACGTCACAAATTTGTAACATCGCATTCGATGTTAAATTAATTGTTGAGCTTGATTTGAGTGAGTCCACGTTGACTTGGTAAATAATTGAATGCCAAAATTTCTTCACCTTAAGACACGGCAATAGAACATGTGGATGATTTGCAACTTGCATGCTAAATATCTATGTATCAAGTTTTAAAGTAGTTTCATTTAGACCAATATATCTCTTTCACCATTATTGATAGGATCCAATCCTATTCATCTCCCCCGATCAAATTTTATCAACGTATACTTATTGAATTGGGAAATGTTATTGACCGACTTGCCTCGAATAAATTTTTTCAATGTAGTGAAATATTATCGACTGACTACTAACAGTGGTATTAGATATTTAAAATCACCCTTATAAACAAAATTTCAAAACACTACAATTTATTCAAAATTAATAAAACACTTCCAGTAGGAACTTGATTTATGATTTTTGTATGGGTTCATGTAACTTGATTCTCAATAGTTTTTAGTAAATACTAAAATTACAAATCAGAAATCATATTTTCTATCATTTACTAGAATTTTGGATTAATAAATTGTTCTTAATTAATAGATGAATATATATATATATATATAACAGTATCTATCTATCTACCTATCTAAACAATGTATTTTTTTAAAGTTTTTACCATTGGTAGGATTGGCGCCCCTAATTTAGGAATCAATTATCAAAATCCCATACTTATCCATCTACTGGCTGAACTACGCCCTTGTGGACATTTAATAGATGAATAAAAGACTCAATCAAGTAGTTAAATTCAGAAGCACCCTAGAAAGTTTATGAATTAAAGATTCGTTTGTCTTTACTAAATACGTTTCCATGCTCCACAATCTGATGGGTCAACTTCATTAAATTAGTTTGACTCAAATAATAGGCACAACCCACAAGTATTGCACACGGCAGAAAATTTGTTGAAATTTCTCAATATTTCTTCTGTGGACCAAATTCATTTATATTAATTTGTTGAAATATTTCAAAAAGAAAAAAAAAAAATTGTTTATTTGCATGGCCAAATTTCTTCACCTTAAGGCACGGCATGATAAAAATCTGGAAGACTTGGAACTTTCATGCTGTCAATTACTTGTTTAAAGTCAAAAAAGACTAGATTCTGTGCCTACCATATACAGAGTTCTCATGTGTAAACACTCGGACATAATATTATAATGTTACATAGTTACAAAGTTAAAGAGTCAACACGGTACAAAAATACTATCCTGAAAAAAAAAAAGAAAACATTTCAGGACTGTTAGACTAGAGAAGACCGGCCCCTACCATAAATATATTAGCCAAGCTATAAACAAGTGAAGCTCACATACAGAAAAACAAAAAAGGCAAGCTCCAGAGAAATTGCTTTCTCTTTATGATCAGAAATATGAATACAAGCTTATGCTACCTTGTTTACTTCCAATCTCTTTTACTTGTTATTCTTTTTGCCTCAACCACCACTTGTATCACTACTGATTTAGCTCAAAACAAGGCTGATGAAGTTGCCTTGAGGGACTTCAAGTCGAAGATCGATCCTCAAGGAGTCCTCAACTCTTGGAATGATTCTCGTCATTTCTGCCAATGGGAAGGAATTACGTGCAGTCGAAGGCATAAAAGAGTCACAATCCTTGACCTAAGCTCAAGAGGTTTGCATGGCTCTCTATCTCCTTACATCGGCAATCTCAGCTTCCTAAGAGAGCTCATACTCTCCGACAACAATATCCAAGGTGAAATTCCTCGTGAATTTGGTCATTTGTTCAGATTAAGATCTTTGCTTTTGCTCAATAACTCCCTGGTGGGGAAAATCCCACAAGAATTTGTTTCTTTGTACAACCTCAAAATGTTACATGTACACAAGAACAAATTGGAAGGAAATATTCCACCTTTTCTTGGGAACCTTACATCCTTGGAATCTCTATCGTTATCTTACAATGCTTTTCGAGGAAATATTCCAGATTCGTTGGGTCGATTGAGAAACTTAACCTATCTTGCACTCGATGGAAACAAGCTCTTCGGTACAGTCCCTTCTTCCATACAATCTTACCTTGCTTTCTCATTTCTCTTTATCTCAAAATCGACTTCATGGAAATCTTCCACCACATTTAGGTCTTACTCTTCCTAATCTCAAAAAAATTTCAAATCTCACATAACTTGTTTAATGGATCCATTCCAGTATCTTTATAATGCTTCAAAACTCAAAAGGTTTGACATATTAAATAACAGCTTTTTTGGAAATTTGTCTGTTGATTTTGGAGGCATGTAACATCTTTAAATCTTGAATCTTGCCTTAAATCATTTAGGAAGTGATCATGAAATTGATGACATTGATTTTATCAATTCTTTGGTCAATTGTAGCCATTTGTGGGATTTAAATTTAGGGTCAAACCAATTCAAAGGAGTGTTGCCTCATTCAATAGCTAGTTTTTCTACTACATTCCAACATTTAACCATTAGTACTAATCAATTGAATGGAAATATTTTCCCTGCGATAACTAATCTTGTCAATTTAAGTGTGTTGGATGTGTCGCACAATCAATTTACAGGCCAAATTCCTAGAGAAATCGGTGAACTTCAAAACTTACAAAAGATGGTTCTAAGTGACAACCAATTTTCTGGGGAAATTCCTTCGTCTATAGGAAAATTGTCCTTACTTTTTGAACTTTATTTGGATACTAACAAATTATCATGAGTCATTCCTTCTAGTATAGGAAATTTGAAACAATTGTCAATTTTAAATCTTTCCCAAAATAATCTCAGTGGTAAAATACCTGAACAAATCTTCGATATATATAACACATTTGTCTGTTTCACTAAATCTAGCCCAAAACCATTTGGTTGGACCCTTATCTCCAAACATCGGAAAATTGAAATATCTATCAAATTTTGATGTGTCTCACAATAACTTGTCGGGAGAAATTCCGCAAGAAATTGGTTCGTGTTCAAGTCTTGAATATATTTATATGAACAGCAATTTCTTCAATAATGGATCAATACATACATGATACATCCTTGAGTTCTTTGAGAGCCATTCGAGATATATATTTCTCACGCAACTACTTTTCAGGTCAAATTCCAACATTTTTGGAGAGCCTTCGCTTGCAAAATCTAAATTTATCCTTCAATGATCTTGAGGGTGAAGTACCGACAAAAGGAATTTTCATGAATGCAAGTGCAATATCAATTTTTGGAAATAAACTTTGTGGAGGTATAGCTGAACTAAATCTATCGAGATGCCTTAACAATTACTCAATGAAAGAACAAATCCTACCTTATTCAAAAAAGAAAAAGAATGAACACATCCCACCAATATCCAAAATACTAGAGTCATTCACAATTGGCTTTTTTGGAATGTCCGTGTTGTTGGTTTCTATTTGGTTGCTTAAAAAGGCAATCACAAACGCCTATTTGAGATTGATTGAGTTATTGGATTCTATTTTTTGTTTGCTCAAGAAGAAAAGGGAAAGACAAGATTTTGGCCTTGTGTTGAGAAATGCAGTTTTAAGGGTATCTTATGAAAGGCTCTTGAAAGCAACCAATGGGTTTTCGTCTTCGTACTTGATTGGTGTAGGCAGCTTTGGTTCTTTGTATAAGGGTATTCTTGATCAAGAAGGAACTATTGTTGCAATCAAAGTACTTAACCTTCAACGCCAAGGAGCTTTCGAGAGCTTCATGGCCGAGTGTAATGCATTGAAAAGTATCCGACACAGAAATCTTCTTAGAGTCATAACATGTTGCTCGACTTCTGATTTTCAAGGTAACAACTTCAAAGCTATAATTTATAAGTTCATGGAAAATGGAAGTCTTGAAAAGTGGTTACATCCAATAGAGGAAGAGTTGCTTGAAATCCAAAGTCTCACCCTTATTCAAAGAATAAACATTGCAATTGATGTGGCATCTGCATTGGATTATCTCCATCACCATTGCCAAGAGCCAATCATTCATTGCGATATAAAACCAAGCAATGTTCTTCTTGATAGAGACATGACTGCTTGTGTCGGGGATTTTGGGCTAGCAAGATTTGTCCCGGAAATTTCATTTTATAATGAAAGTAGCTCTTTGGGAGTAAGAGGAACAGTCGGATATATAGCTCCAGGTAACAACAACACTACTTGTAAACTTCTTTATTTGCTATTCTTATTCATTGATCTCAAACTTCATACATATACTTTTTTACTAAAATATTTAATATTGCAGAGTATGGCATAGGAAATAAAGTGTCTACAAACGGGGATGTCTACAGTTATGGCATTTTACTGTTAGAAACGGTGACAAGGATAAAACCAACGGATCTTATGTTCGAGGGAGGCCTTAATCTTCATAATTACGCTAGAATGGCGTTGCCTGATCGGGTAATGGAAATCGTTGATCCAATACTCATTTATAAAAAAGTGCGTGGCAGTAACCAGAGAATGATGAGGCAAACAGGAAACAAGATGAAAAAGGAATGTCTAATTTCTATGGTTAGGATTGGAGTGGCATGTTCAATGGAGTCGCCACCAGATCGAATGAACATAAGAGATGTTGTCCGTGAATTGCAATTGGTCAGGGACATCCTTCTTCAACCAGCATCAAGGTTCAACATGCAAAGAGGTCAAAATTTTTAACTTTTATTTTCTTTTTCATTTTTTTTTTTATAATTTACTTCACAATACTAATCCTTTTATGATGATCATCACAGGTCAACGAAGTTAATAAAAGATGGATCAAGTAGTGTGGATTGTGAAACATGAGCATGGCCTAACACGTAATTGATATTTCTGGGGTTGGGATCTGTACTAGAGGAACTATGTTGAGCAAATTATATATATTTGTTTTTTTTTTTTTATCTTATAAAATTCAGGATTTGGAAGCTAGGCATTATACTGTAGAATGTCTGTCAAGAAATTGTCAAATTGATTGGAATTGTAGAGTTATCTCTTGGCAGTTTCTTCATCATCATCATCATCCTCCACCTGATTCATTTTCAAATCCCTATATAAATCACCATGTTAATATCATAAATTCAAATGTAAAAAAAAAAGTTTAGATTTTGTGAAAAACATGTCCTGAAATGTAAGCAAAAGTACGTGGCTTGTACCGTTTGTGTTTTTTGAACCTCTGATTTGACTTACTTTGATGCTCTAAACATCTTCGAATCGCCATTCAAAATATCAAATACAAAACAGAAAAGCTTCTGCGCTGGTGATTCGATCTTCGACTGAAGACGGCGGTGCTAACCGAGTCGAATCGAGGGTGGCGCTGTTGCAAAAAGTGGGCTTGGATTGGGCCCCAACTAAATTTAAACAGTAGTTGAAATTTAGTTGGGGCCCAATCCAATTGAATAGTAACCCCCAAATCAGCCCAAGACAATGAAGAAACAGAAAGGCCTGCCACGTCAATGATGAATTAGTGACTAATTGGGTACGTCACTGCCTTTGCAGTAAATCTGACCAAGCCAACGGTGACCTAGCATACTATCTCAGCAAAAATCCATGACGTGTCCGGTTAGTCACTAATTCATCAGTGACGTGGCGTGACCGAGTCAACGATCTCGAAGCCCATTCTCTTATCGGTCACCACCATTTACACTGCCGAAACTTGTTCCGTTAGGGTGCGTTTGGTACGCGGGACAGGACGGGACAGGACGGGACTATTTTCTCTTGTCCCGCGTTTGGCGCGCCAATAGCTTGGGACGGGACAGGACAAGGTGGGACAAAATTCACCAAAAATTGTCCCACCTCAGACCCTAGGCCAGACTTGTCCCATGCATGGGACAAGTCTGGAAAAGACAATTTTGCCCACACCATTTCAAAATATTACAAAAATATCACCTATATAATAATTACATATATAATAATATATATAATATATTATATTATTATATATAATAATATATAATATATAAAAACATATTATTATATATAATATATAATAATATTCAATATATCATATATATATATATATATATATATTATAATCTTTGATATATTAAACATTATTATTATTATTATTATTATTATTATTATTATTATTATTATTATATAAATATACTATTATAATATATATATATTAACACATAATATATGATATATATATATATATATGATATATTAAACATTATTATTATTATTATTATTATTATAATATATATATATATATATATATTAACACATAATATATATGATATATATATATAAATAAATATGTATTATTAATATATATTATAATAATATGTATATATTATACTATATATATATATATATTATAATAATGAGTATATATTATATAAAATAAATATGTAATATAAATATAAAATATATATATACATGTAATAATATTTAATATTATATATATATATATATATATATAAATTATATACATTATATAATATATATTATTATATAAATTATATATTTTATATGTACTAATATTTAATATTATATATATCTATATATATCTTATATTATATTATTATATATAATAATATATTATATTACTATATATATAATACATGTAATATTCTATATTAATATATAATAATATCAAATAATAATATATATAAAATATGTTATATATTATTATATATTATATATTTTATTATTTAATATTATATATATATATATATATATATATATATTTGATATTATTATATATTAAATTGTAATATTATAATATATGTTGTTTTATATATAAGAGGGGTACTCTAGTCATTTGAACCTCTTGTCCTGTCCTGTCCCAACCAAACCAAACGCATAATAGTACAGTCCACAGTTCTGTCCCAAGCCTTCCAAACACAATATAGAACAACATGTCCTGTCCCGTCCCGTCCCGTCCCACCTTGTTCTGTCCCATGTCCGTGCCAAACGCACCCTTAGTGACAGAAACCATCTAAATTTTTTCAAACAATAACCTAATCTTTGGTTGATTTGAAACAAATCAAATGTAAGGGAATGAATCGTGAGATTTGAATCTTTTGATAGTCAAAACTTGTCCGAATCGCCATAAAAACATCAAATCTGAGCTAGAGATAACGGCCTTCAACAGAAGACGGCGGTTCTCGATGAAACACGATGGTGGTGCTCTGCTGCTAATGGATTCAAAGTGTGTGTTTAGTGGAGACTAGTGAGGAAGTCGAAGATGAAAATCCGTCCGATCGAATGTTACGACCCAAATCACGCCACATTAAAAATCGAATATTATATAATTGTTTATGCGATTCTATTTCTATTCTTATGGATTATAAATTTTGAATTATTTTCTTTCATTTAAAGAAAGAATAAGATGTTAATAATTATTTTCTGTCATTTTGGATTATATTTGTTTTATGAATTTTGTATATATTTTTGCTTAAATGGGCAATGTCTGCTGAAATAACCATCTAAAAATATAAAATAAAGTAATAAAATCAATTGAAATTTTGGATATTTTCTTCAAAGTCATTAACATATATAATATAAATTATTAATATAACTACTTATATTACAAGTGTAAAATATGTGCAATAAATCCTTCTACACATCCACACCTTAATTGTTGGATTGAACAACATATAAATTCATCTACTTGCTGTTGTGAAATCTTCATAAAATCTTTGCTTCAATCAGTAGCCCATCTTCAGTCTCCCAGTTTTGTACGTTCGTATAATTTTCAGGATCGCGTCTGCATACTCTTCTGCGTTTTGGGCAAGAAATCGTGTTTGTTCAATGTCCATTTTTAGAGCAGAGTTATGAGCTGATTAGATAACCTGTATGAGGAACTAACAATCAAAGCATTATATACTTTCACTGCTTATATACTAAAGTCTTCTTTTCAACCATCATCCCTAGCACTTCTCTCACCACAACACAACCTCTCTTCTCCGCTTCAAGAGACTCTTTAGCGAATTCTTCTATGGAGGCGAATTCTTCAAGAGCATGAGATCAAGCTTATAGAGCTTGTTTGCCAAAGTGATGGAGATGGCTGATTTGAGATTCATTTCTTCCTTAGCAAGGGTTGCTGCAGCTGGGGTTAAACGGACACACATGAAGTTGATCATAGCCTGATTTCATTGCATTCAATGGCATTGGTTGCATTTGAATGTGGAAGAGTTCGAATATCTCTGGGTAACAGTAGATCATTGTGCGGATGGAGCGATTCTCCGGGAGTGCAAGATAGGACAGCATTTTGATAGAATGTGGATGGGGATATAGTGTTTTGGCTTGGAAAGTAGTAGTGTTTTCAGTTTCTGAAGAAAACGGATTTTGTTTTGCTTCACATCAAGATTGTCTAATTTAGGACTACGAACAATCTTAGGAGCTGAACACGAAACAGAAAAAGAGATATTTCTAGGCTTCTTCCTACTAGTTTGACAATCTCTGTCAATGCTTCTTAGCATCCATGAAGGAGAGGATGGGAAGAAAGCAGAACCGAACAGAATTTTGTTTTGCGAAGAAACAGAAAGGCACATTAATGCCATTTTTTTTCATATATTTAACGTTCAGTGATATCAAAATGAAGATAGGAGCATGATTATGTATCCTCTCCACCTGAAGGAATAAAATATCGGTATCGGTATCGATATCGGGCTTTTAAAGTTATGGATATATCGGGGATATTATCGATATCGGTGGATATTCGGTAAAAAATTTAAAAAAGGATTTGCTACTGTAGCTCGAGCTACACCAATTTCTTCTCTATCGATGGAAATATCGGTCCCTGTTTCGATATCGGTCCCTCCAAAATATGGATATATCGGTGGATATGTCGATTTTAAGTTCCTTAAACCAACAGTCAACAAGGAACCTAGCTATGTCTTGATATTTGTTTTGTACTTAATTTTCTGTATTAAGTGTATTCAATAAAATGTTTCTTACTGAGGTCTCATCAAAACTGATTTTTTTTTTTTTTTTTTTTTTTCCGTTTTTCAGCAATCTTAGTTATATAAATCACCATGTTAATACCAACATAATTATCATAAATTATGTTGCTAATGCATTTTAAAGCGGGCCATAAAAATGGGCTTGGATTGGGCTCTAACAAAATTCAATAGTAGTGTTTCTATCAGCTTTATCAGCCCAATCCAATTTAATAATTCGGCCCAAATACACCCAAAACAAAGAAGAAACACAAAGGCCTGCCAACATGTTGTGACGTTCTCTAGCACGTCACCACCTTTGCATAAATTAGTGCTGAATTATACAAGTCAACGTTGACATGGCATGCCATGTCAGCCAAGAGTCTTGACGTGCCCAATCAGACACCAGTGATGTAGCGTACCACGTCAGCAATTGTCAACAATTTTCTGCCTTATTCAAGACCCAACGACACTCATTCTCCCATCAGTCACTATCAATAATAAACCCCTGAAACCAAATCCCAAGTTAGACTACTAGGCTAGGCTAGGTCATTATACAGCTAGACTAGTTGACATGTTGACTTCTTTAATGCACCATTACTAAAGACCAAGAAAAAAAGGAAAGTAAGTATCAGAACATAGGACTTGATGATCTTCAATTAGGGCCACGCTTCTGGTGCCTTTTTCGCTTCTAGTTCATTTTCGGCTTCTTGTGTCTTCAAGAAGACAACTTAAAGAATGATTAACACGTAAAATGTTAACCCACTCAAAAGCAAAAGCAATGGTTATATATTTTATAATTAACCGATCGTCTTTTTGCTCCGATCACAACTTAGTAAACCACTTCCTGATGAGAGAGCAGTTCTCCGTCATGAATAAAGCGATTTGAGCACAGTGTGCATATGCGTTGGTAGTGGGGGTAGGTGTCATTAAAGTGATCCTCCATCGCCTTCTTTCTTTCAAAAGGCCTTACCATAGTGATAACACCAGTAAGTAAAATACCCCTAACAAATAAATTTGTCTAATGTACACATCATTCTATCATATTAACAACAATGTCATTATACAGCTAGGCTAGTTGACCTGTTGACTTCTTTAATGTACCATTACTCAAGACCAAAAAGAAAAGGAAAGTAAACATCAGAACATAGGACTTGATGATCTTCAATTAGGGCCACGCTTCTGGTACATTTTTGGCTTTTAGTTCATTTTCGGCTTCTTGTGTCTTCAAGAAGGCAACTTAAAGAATGATTAACACGTAAAACGTTAACCCACTCAAAAGCAAAAGCAATGATGATATATTTTATAATTAATCGACCGTCTTTTTGCTCCGATCACTAGGGGTGGGCGTTTAATGGATCGGTTCACTTTTAGGGTGAACCGATAAAAAATCGATACTATTCGGTTTTTGAAAAAATGATCCGATCTGATAAAATATGCAATTGTCAACCGATCAAAAATCGATTGAACTGGACCGGTTCGGTTCGGTTCGGTTCGGTTTTTTTGGTTTTGGGCCTATTAGGCCTTCATTTATAAAATCTGTTATGGAACTATGAACATAAATTCAACAAACAAAACAACAGACAAACGGAGATCAATAGAATCAACAAATAAGAGATTGCCAGAAATCAAGAGAAAAAGTAGAGCTCAAACACCATTATTCAAGTTTACTTCTAATAAGAGAAAATCAAAATCCTGATGCTCAATTGGAGAAAATCCTAGATTACTTCTAAGTTCTACATCTATCTTATTAGCAGATACAGTAAAAACAAAAATAAGAGATTGCCAGAAATCTACACCAGATCCCAACAAATACAATACACCCAAAGGCCAAAATATAAAATAAATCTATCAATAATAAAAATAAAAATAAAATATCTCTATGAAGTGAAATAGTTTTTCTTCTGGATTGCTGCCTGCTGTGCACCTTTCTCTTATCTAATTCAATTCAGAACAGACATCCAGTTCGCATATTCACTGCAAAACATTAAACAAACATAAATAAACAATAAAACTCGCGTATTTAGAACAATAGGAGAGATTTAAAGAGTTCTCATATTTAGAAAAATAGAAGCTTTTAAGTAGAAAAAATAGAAAAACAAACATAAATAAACATCCAGTTCGCATATTTAGAAAAATAAAATCTTTTAAATCTATGAAGAAATTTAAAGAATTTTAAATCAAAGCTGAAACGAATGAAGAGGATTGATGGATTAAATAAAAAAGTGGAAATATTTGAGAGATAAGAGTAGATTTAGAGAAGAGATTTTGTTTAACCAACCTGAGCAAAAAGCCAAAAACGACGAAGCAGAGAAACAAAGAGGCAGGACAGCGGACAAGAGAGACAAACGGCGGACGAGGACAGATGTCGCCGAACGGTGTAGTTGAGAGATTTAGGGTTATTGTGTTAGGGATTAGACGAAGACAAGAGAGAGAGATAGGCAAAGAGGTAGAGGCTTCAGGCTTTGTTAAAAAAATTAGGGATTTTTTTTTATATACACCGGTTTTCGGTTCGGTTCACCGGTTTGAACCATAAAATCGGAAACCGAACCGAAAAATCTAATTTTTTAAAAAACAAACCGAATTGAACCAGTAAACAAGAAAAAATCAGAAAAAAACCGATTGGATCAATTCGGTTCGGTTCAATGGTTTTTTGCCCACCCCTACCGATCACGACTGAGTGAACCACTTCCTAATGAGAAAGCAGTTCTCTGTCATGAATAAAGCGATTTGAGCACAGTGTGCATATACGTTGGTAGTGGGGGTAGGTGTCATTAAAGTGATCCTCCATTGCCTTCTTTCTTTCAAAAGGCCTTACCATAGTGATAACACCAGTAAGTAAAATACCCCTAACAAATAAATTTGTCTAATGTACACATCATTCTATCATATTAACAACCATGTCATTATACAGCTAGGTTAGTTGACCTGTTGACTTTTTCAATGCACCATTACTAAAGACCAAGAAGAAAATGAAAGTAAACATCAGAAAATAGGACTTGATGATCTTCAATTAGGGCCACTCTTCTGGTGCCTTTTCGGCTTTTGGCTCATTTTAGGCTTTTTGTGTCTATAAGAAGGCAACTTAAAGAATGATTAACACGTATAATGTTAACCCACTCAAAAGCAAAAGCAATGATGATATATTTTATAATTAACCGATCGCCTTTTTGCTCCGATCACGACTTAGTGAACCACTTCCTGATGAGAAAGCAGTTCTCTGTCATGAATGAAGCGATTTGAGCACATTATGCATATGCGTTGGTAGTGGGGGTAGGTGTCGTTAAAGTGATCCTCCATCGGCTTCTTTCTTTCAAAATGCCTTACCATAGTGATAACACCAGTAAGTAAAATACCCCTAACAAATAAATTTGTTTAATGTACACATCATTCTATCATATTAACAACTATGTCATTATACAACTAGGCTAGTTGACCTGTTGACTTCTTCAATTCATCATTACTAAAGACCAACAAGAAAATGAAAGTAAACATCAGAAAATAGAACTTGATGATCTTCAATTAGGGCCACTCTTCTGGTGCCTTTTCGGCTTCTGGCTCATTTTAGGCTTCTTGTGTCTGTAAGAAGGCAACTTAAAGAATGATTAACACATACAATGTTAACCCACTCAAAAGCAAAAGCAATGATGATATATTTTATAATTAACTGACCGTTTTTTTTGCTCCGATCACGACTTAGTGAACCACTTCCTGATAAGAAAGCAGTTCTCTGTCATGAATAAAGCGATTTGAGCATAGTGTGCATATGCGTTGGTAGTGGGGGTAGGTGTCATTAAAGTGATCCACCATTGCCTTCTTTCTTTTAAAAGGCCTTACCATAGTGATAACACAAGTAAGTAAAATACCCCTAACAAATAAATTTGTCTAATGTACACCTCATTCTATCATATTAACAACCATGTCATTATACAGTTAGGTTAGTTGGCCTGTTGACTTCTTCAATGCACCATTACTAAAGACCAAAAAGAAAATGAAAGTAAACATCAGATAATAGGACTTGATGATCTTCAATTAGGGCCAATTCTTCTGGTGCCTTTTCGGCTTCTGGCTCATTTTAGGCTTCTTGTGTTTGTAAGAAGGAAACTTAAAGAATGATTAACACGTACAACGTTAACCCACTCAAAAGCAAAAGCAATGATGATATGTTTTGTAATTAACCGACCGTCTTTTTGCTCCGATCACAACTGAGTGAACCACTTCCTAATGAGAAAGCAGTTCTCCGTCATGAATAAAGCGATTTGAGCACAATATGAAAATGCGTTGGTAGTGGGGGTAGGTGTCGTTAAAGTGATCCTCAATCGCCTTCTTTCTTTCAAAATGCCTTACCATAGTGATAACACCAGCAAGTAAAATACCCTTAACAAATAAATTTGTCTAATTTACACATCATTCTATCATATTAACAACTATGTCATTATACAGCTAGGCTAGTTAACCTGATGACTTCTTTAATGCACCATTACTAAAGACCAAAAAGAAAAGGAATGTACACATCAGAACATAGGACTTGATGATCTTCAATTAGAGCCACTCTTCCGGTGCCTTTTCTGCTTCTAGTTCCTTTTCGGCTTCTTGTGTCTGCAAGAAGGCAACTTAAAGAATGATTAACACGTACAACGTTAACCCACTCAAAAGCAAAAGCAATGAAGATATATTTTATAATTAATCGACCGTCTTTTTGCTCTGGTCATGACTGAGTGAACCACTTCCTGATGAGAAAGCAGTTCTGGGCCCCCAAAAGTCGTTAGGATGGTAAATTGGACCTGATCACTCCAACCAAAAGTAAACGTTACTTGTAGAGAAGTTCTATACTCAAGAAAAAAAGATACATATCACCCAACTGAAAAGATAGTATTCCATTTCGTACATTCTTACACTTACAGTTATATATGGACCCCCGTGTAAGTACGTTGTACAACAACAAAATGAAAAAAATGGTAATAGCATCTTGCATGCATATCGATCATTACATCTATTCAACCCACAGCTTGCATATATGCTTGATCAATGTTGAAAGAAGAGAAAAGAAACAAACTAAGAAATGGATCGATATTGATTATAGAAAGAAGACGAAGAACAGAAACAAGCAAAAGTAAAGTAAACATATGGATTGATATGGACGTGATGATCTTCAAATCTTCAATTACTTGAGGTGCCTTTTCGGCATTTGGCTCATTTTAGGCTGGTTCATTTTAGGCTTCCGATTCATCTTTGGTTTCTTGTGACTGCAGCAAGAAGGCAAAAGAAAGATTAACGACATACTCAAAATTAAACAAAAGCAAAGATTATATATATATATATATATATATATATATATATATTAGGGTTAATTGCACTAACTTACCCTAAGTATATGCATAATTACACTAAAAACGAAAAAGTTTTCATAATAACACAAACATACCCTCTGACCCATTGACTGACGGTGGTCAACGGTTGGCTACTGTTAGTCAGTAATGGTAGAGGGGCGAAATTGTCTTTTCGTACAGTAAAATAAATTAATAAAGAAAGTAAGTAATTTATCCAATCACAACTTGCCATGCCATCCCATAAAAATTAAAATTAATAAAAAACTAAAAAACTAATTAAAAGAAAAATGAATAATGACTATTAATTAAATTAACTAAAAATAATAATTAAATTAACTAAAAAAAACCCTCAAACACCATCCAATAATCATCAATCATCATCCACCGAATTAATATTTTCGTTGATTTGTATTTTGTTGATGGTTTGTTTTGATTGGGAATTTTTGGGATGAAGGTGATGATGTTGGTGTGGATGGAGGTGATGAATTTAATTGATTTTTTTTTTTTTTTTTTTTGTATTTTATAAATTAAGTTAATTATTTTAATAAATAAATCAATTTCGGGATAACATGATAGGGGTAAATATGTCTTTTCAAAGATTTGGTGGTCAACCATTAATGTAACGGTTTGACCACTAACGGCAGGGGATATTTATGTAATTAAGACTATTTGTTGAATATTTTGCTACAAAGACAAAACTCAGGGTAAGTTAGTGCAATTAACCCTATATTTTATAATTTGTCGGACCGGTTTTTAGCTCCGACCACCGCCACGTGGATTGTTTCCTGATGAGAGAGAAGCTCTCCACCATGGATAAATCGGTTTGAGCAGATGGTGCATGGGATTTGGTAGCGGGGGTGGGTGCCATCGTAGTGATCCTCGATGGCTTTCTTTTTTGCAAAAGGAAGTCCACAGTGGTAACACCAGTACGCAACGTTGGCCGCCATTATTGCTTGTGATTTGAATCGTCTACTCGATAGTGATGTTTAGAAGAAAAGAGAAGGAAGATCGAAAATGAACGTTTTAAGAGAGAGAGAGAGAGAGAGCAGACATGCGATGTGCGTGGTTTTTTTTTTTTTTTTTTTTTTAAGATTATGTGTTACGAACTAATATAACCGCCATAGCAGAAAGAAAGAGCGAGAGAGAGAGAGAGAGAGAGAGAGAGAGAGAGAGAGAGAACAGACATGCGATGTGCGTGGTTTTTGTTTTTTTTTTTTAAGATTCTGTGTTACGAACTAATATAATCGCCATAGCAGAAAGAGAGAGAGAGAGAGAGAGAGAGAGAGAGAGAGAGAGAGAGAGTGTGTGTGTGTGTGTGTGTGAAGCGTGGGGAGGTACGGACTACGGAGCACAGCAGGAACGTTGGGGATGATAATATTACTGGGTTAGCAAATAAAGATTTCATGCTGTGATGACACGTGTGAATCATAGGTGTGGTGAGAATTTGAGATTGACGTTGTGTTAGTTTGGGGTCGGTGATGATAGCAAAAACTCTTGTGCAGTGTCTTGAGGTTGTTATTTGTTCTGGGCCCTACAATTGTGTGAGTTGGCTATAGTGTCTCCTGCAGGCTGCAAGCTACTTCCGGGCAAGTCTTGAATTGTTACGATTTATACAACTTAACGAAATTTCTTTTCGATTTTGATTTTTTTTTTCTTCAGAGAATTGAATTTTGTAGACATTTGGATTAAAATTGAATAATTGTAGGTGGTCGAACGATTTGGTACGTTAAATGGGTCGGGTTGTATCAGACCCAAAGCAACTAGGCTGGAAGTTGATTGGTCGATGTCGACTGTCGTTTGTATATAGTTGTCTGAACTTCGATGACCTACAAAAGAACTTTAAACAGAAATATAATGTAGAAAAATAGAAAGGTGGGGGTTGGATTGTAGCCTCATGTGTACTTGGGCTGAACAATGTATCGTGAAAGTGGCAAAGGTTGATTTCCGGTGACCGGAATGTTTTTGGAGGTAGAGTTTCAGTACGCTATTATAAGCTTTAGTTGAGAGAGAACTCAGAGAGTTTTCTAGTGAATGAGCCTTCCTTTTATAGTTGAAGGTATAGTCCCAACGTTCACTTTATCAGAGTCTTGATTGTGGGCATGATTTTAGGAGCAATATCCTCTCCTAAATGGGCAGTTACCAGCGGTTATCAAGTAGCTTTGTAACCGATATTTTGAACAAGTCAAATACTGTTGGCAGCTATGTTGGGTCGACCCACATTACGGGCTCGGGCAGGATCTTACTCGCAAAGTTATGGGCCTCAGCGCATTTGGGCCATTGGGCTATTTTTGGCTACCACAATAATATTAATCACTTCTATAATTATACAATTCATAGAATTCATGTATAGTATAATGATCCAATTATATATCGTAAGTATTTTGTTAAATTCGAATTTAAATTTTTGACAATTAGATATACTTAATAATCATAAGAATTGAACGGATTTTTCAAGACATTCTTATAAGGGAAAGACTATTTGTTTTTATTTTCTCATATGTTTTGATAAACAACTTTCAATTTAATTCGTTGCTTAATTTTGTTATACTTTTTGATAGAAAATAACAATACCAGTCCCATAATCACTTATTTTATATTAATTTGAACGGAATTAAATTTAACATCATAAATTTTAGCATACAATTTTATATATTAAAGATTGTGTTAAGAAATACTTTAGTGTAATAACTAAAGTTTTAAATTTAAATAAAAATAAAATTACAAGAGTAGTATCTCAATTTATATTCCACTTTAATCTAATAAGTGAAGTGTCGCGACAAACAACCGACGTGTTTACACATCATAATGTCACTATGTTACACATGTGTTAAATAAACGAGACATCATTAAAATATAAATTAAAATAAAAGTCGAGATATTTGATATTATTATCGTACGAAGCCATATATTTTTCAGAAAAAATAAAAATAAAAGGTTGAACTATGCCCTCAATTAACATGAGCAGAATCCAAATATTAATATTAATTGCAAGTTAACGTAAGAAATTTATATTTGCACGTTAATTGTATAACTATTATATAAGCTAACATAGATAAAAATCCAACAAAGGTCCCTTACCTTAGTGGTTAGAAACTTTATATATAATCTCCATTAACCTATGTTACATTGTATATTTTATTACACCATACATTATAAAACCGTATAAGTGTAAAAGAGATCTCTCTCAATATTGAGAGTCAACTTATTCTAATTATTAAAATAGATATTCAGACATCCCGAACTCGTTTGATGTTGTATTAAAAAAAAAAAAAATTATTAAAAAAAAATAAAAAAATCCTCTATAATCTATGTCGATGTTTTGATAAATAAATCTCAAATTAAGAAACAAACGTCGCTTTTATCATCATCATGATGCACCACCACGTCCATGATTGTGCGCAGCCACAACAACACACCGGTCATGACATGGCCCAAAAACCATGCATGTTGGTACTTTATCTTCCAAAATTGCCAAAACTGAAAAACCGTTTCAAATTTCTCTCTTCTCTCTCTCTCTCTCTCTCTCTCTCTCCCCTTCCCTCCTGGTCCCCACCCATTCACGTGCTTGCTCTCTATAACAAAAAAACCAAATCCATATAACACTCAATAATATCTCCAATTCATTCTCAATATTCTTCTTCTTTGAAGAACTCTGCAATTCTCAAAGTCTCAACAATGGAGAAACAGAGAACTCTAGTCGCAGTCTCTGAGCCAGAAGTGCTTATAAACTTCGCTTTCAACACTAAATGTCGCGCTAACATCCGCCTGAGGTCGCTCTGCGCCACGAACCCAGTAGCTTTCAAAGTCCAAACCTCTTCTCCTCACAAGTTCCTAGTCAACCCACAGAGTGGACTCGTTCAACCTCTCTCACAGACCACTATCCAGATTGTACACAAACCCCAAAACCAAATCCCACCCACTTTTCCACGCTCTCCCTCCGACCGTTTTCTCATCAAATCAGCTGTGTCCGACTCGGCCGAGTCCTAAACTCGTTGTTCTTGACCGGGTCGACTCAGAATGTTAAACTTAAGGCCACCTTTGTGGGTCCTTTTCTTCTGAAACACGCGGTGAATTGTGGGGACTTGAATTCTGTGAAGAATATAATCAAGCGGCAGAAATCGATTGTTGCGGAGTTGTCGAAAGAGGATGCTGAGTCACTTTTCCGAGTTGCGACTGAGTTGGATGACTCGGAGAGTATGGCTGGTTTGCTGCTTCAAGCCGGATTGAATGTAGACGACGTTCGAGTGAGATTGAAAACACTAGACGTGAATAGTTTCTACACAGGGCGGAGCGAGTTACACGTGGCGGGGGCGTTTGATCGGACGGATGAGGTTTTGAGTTTGTTGAAAACGAAAAAATTCGATTCGTTGGATTGTAGGGACAAGGAGGGAAAAACACCGTTGCATTTGGCTGCAAGTAAGGGGAATATCAGCCTATCAGGTGTGTGAAGGCGTTGTTGGAATTTGGTGCGGACAAAAATCTAAGAGTATCCACAATGGTTACACCCAAAAACAAGACCCATTTGTTGCCACATCATCAAAAATGGGTCTTGTTTTTTAGGAATAGGTCTTGCCATTTGGATCCACTTAGTTTGGGTTTTATTTTCCTACAATGGGACTAAATTGAAAAAGTAAAAGTGGATTCACTTTTTAAACTTTTTTCCAAACAATCATTACTCTTCTTTAAAATATTATATATATATATATATATATATATATATATATATATACATACATTAATAAATAAATTATATTATGTATTTTAAATATCAACACTTCAATAATTATTTAACAAATTATGATTAATTTTAAATAAAAAAATTTATTAATTTAAAATTATCACAACCGAATTGCATCAACAATAAAAATAAATATTTAAAACAAAATATTGTATACGATTAGACATAGCGCCGGTTTCGGTTTCGGTTCCCCGGTTCCAAACCTTCAAAACCAGTTCTGGTTTTACAGGTTCGTTTTTGGTTTTGGTTCTGATTTTGAAGGTTTGGTTCCGGTTCGGTTCCAGTTTCGATTATGGTTCGGTTCTGACGGTTCGGCTCTGACGGATCGGACAGTTTAGTTTCGATTTCAATCCAATTTATGACTGTTTTGACTATTCAGTTCCAGTTCCCAACCCGGTTTCGATTTCCGAGTCGATTTCTATTCTGGTTCTAAACCTTCAAAACTGGTTCCGGTTTTGAAGGTTCGATTCTGGTTCCGGTTTTGAAGGTTTGGTTCCAGTTCCAAACCTTCAAAAAATTAATGTTTTCATTCAAATTATTTCATTAAAATAAAATTTTATAATTGAAATTAAAATTATTTATATTTTTTTCATTATATATATAATTATTTAAATTAATAATAATATATTGAGATTATAATAATTTAAATATATATATATATATTAAATTTATTTATATTTTTTCATTATATATATAATTATTGAAATTAATAATAATATATTTAAATTATAATAATTTAAATTTATATATTAAATTTATTTATATTTTTTCATTATATATATAATTATTAAAATTAATAATTATATATTTTAATTTAAATTATATAAATAAATATATATATATATATAAGCCCAACCCAATGATTGGGAGGTGTTGGAAACCCAACCCAATCATTGGGTAAGACCCAAATTAAGTTCCAAATTTGAAACCCAATTTGGGTCTACTTTGGTGAAGCCCACTTTTGGGTCTTTTTATTTGAATCCACTTTTTCACCATTGTAAAATAATTGGATGGGTTTCAAAATGGGTCTTGTGAAAGTGGGTCTCTTTTAGAGACCATTGTGGATGCTCTAAGAGTAAGGACGGTAGATCTGCGTTGTACAATGCTGTGGCTAATGGGGACCGTCAGATGGTGGAGATGTTGATTGAGATGGATGCTGACCCCACAATCACGGATGATCTTGGCCGTTCGTGTTTCGATGTTGCTCGTGATAAGGGACATGTAAGATAGTATAATATAAACTATAAATTAAAACATCCTTTATATCAATCATAAATCCTCTTTTATATTTCTTTTTGTAACATTTGTTTGTTTGAATTAAAAATGGAGTTTGATTTGTTCGTATATGTCTTAATTAATTTTGTTTCGTTCAATTTTGGTAATGCTAATCGGCTTTATTGACAAATGATGTTAATTTAATTTTGAATTATTACGATATTTCAAATTGAGGTAGGGGCATGACTTGCCCACATAATCTCTTTCATGTTGATGGGAGAGGTTTACAAATGAGTTAATGTTATTATGTCAAATAGAGTTAATTTTTGATGGTAGCATTTGTCAATTTAATATATCATCACCCAAGACGAGATGGATTGACGAGGTTGGTCGGTAATATATATCTCACATCAACACTATTGAAACCAAACTCCAAATTATTTATATGCTATTTCAACGGGTTTTTACAGTTTGGTTTTCAAACTACTAGAAATTTTATTACACAAATTTATAGAATCGTAGTAGGTTTGGATATTGATCCTTCTCAACTAATCATCAGTTACAAATTCTTCATCAATTTGGATCAATTGCTGTGGAATAAGTGAATTTCCACAATTATTTTATCACAAATTAGAATACGATTGGTCTAAATTGAGGCAATTCTTATCGGTTAAAGAATTGCATCGCTCACAAGACCCTCCCTAAGTTGAGCCTTAGCCACCTGGCTCCAAACTGCATCTTCTTCGACTCTAAATGCAAACTCCACAGCATGGTCAATGCTTCGGATGTTATCCAACAAAACATTGACAGCCGGCCTGGACTTTCAAGTTAAACTTCTTAAAAATTGCAAATGCTTCCTCAAATAGTTGAGCTTCAACAGCAACTTCCCCAACTGCAGGTCCATCAAAGATATCTAGTCTATTAATGTAATCCATGACCCTAGATGGATCAGCCTTGATGGCCGTCAAGATAAGCAGGTTTTGCAGGTTAAAGTTGCCACTGAATGCAGAGTTTTGCAGCACAATCTTTTCAAGAAGCTCAATCAGTTCATGAGGCATGCAGATCAGCAGTCATGAAAGCTTTAACATCAGCAGAAACTTGTTCTGGGCTCTTGCTTACAGGCAAAGCAGTAGACACAACTTGGTCAATAAGCTGTCTTCTATATTCATTCTCGGGATTAAGAACCTTCTACCAAAGATCACCATCCATTCTTTCGACCACATATCTGTAACCAAAGAATAACTTCATAAGCTTTCAAGCACAAGATAACCTCATAAAGAAATAACCAATCTATAAATGAACATTTCACAAACCTGGCTTGTAATTTGATCAAAGAGTTCTTATTTGTAACATTGATGAGTTCATCATCACATTGTCCTCTCCGGTAAGCCACAACTGCCAGGGTGGGATCACGTTTTTCACAATATTTACCCACCACCTTTGAATCATAGTAAGTGTACGTTGGTGGTGAGGAAGTGCTCTGGATTGTTAGGCTCTCGTTATTTTATTTTATTTTTGGGTACAAAATTAAATCGTCATTTAGAATATAAATGAAGTGAACAATAAATCAGTAAACAATAATTAGAAGTGATATCTTACTTAGAGATTCAAAAATTAGTGTATATATATATAATATTCTTTAATTTAACTACTTACTAAATCAATAAATTTCATCTGCACCAAAAATAATCAATTTATATCTCTAATGAGGGCGGATGGTGACACAATTCATATACACAATTTAAAACATTACATTATAATTAAAAAAATAAAAAATCATAGACGACACTACATCGTACGACCTCTAATTAAGCAAAATTTAACAGAAACTTTGTTCAACCCATATAGGTGGTGTTACCCGATGGTAAGAAATATTGCCTTTAAAATAAGGTGTAATGCTTCCATCCCCCAAGTTATATATACCCATGTCTTGGCCTCCTCCGTGTCGATCTCCTCCATATCGATTAGATCTGTATTGTTCTCCAGAATCATCAGTAAAATAGATACAGTTGGGTTGGCAAAACGAATTATCTAATGTGTCGATGGAGATTGAAGAACTATGACCTAAAAATAGTGCTCTATTACCCAACTCATTGATCTTGGTCCACATGTTAGTGCTTAAATCCACTTTGAAAACGTGAAAGTGCAAAGTTGTATCATAAGTATCCAAACGACTTCCTTCTTTAATTGGACTTGATTTCGTTTTTCCTCGCGAGACTACCAAAAATTCTCCACTTGATTCTACGATATATAAATTCATAAAATATTTTTCAAAAATTTTGTAAGGCATTTCTGCAACTTGTTGTGCTTCCATCGGGTTATCGCCTCTAACATCACTAGCCATTATACGACCGCAACAATCTAAAGCGTAAAACTGCCCCTTATAATAAATAATGTCAGAATAAGCACTATACCATGTCTTAATTGTTGTCCAAGCTTTATCACATTGCCTAGCATATGCCAATAACCCGTTAGATCCGTAAATAACCATCAACGTAAAGTCCGACGTCGATAAAGGACTAGATGATAAAACACATTTATAAATGAAAGAAGTGTAAACCTTGCGAGTTCTAAGACCATACCAGTTACTGAAACTTTTTATGTGCGGGAGTTTAATTTGAGCACCGGAAAAAGGATGAACAAGGTTCATACTCAAATCTTGCCAAATCGCTATAAGCCAACCCTTGGAAGAAAAACATCTGCTACCATTAACTTGGTAAGATAAGTTAATTTGACGACGGATACCTTTTGAATTACCGAAGAAAGCACGTATATTGGTGCACTTTTTAGGTGCAAGCATGAGCCATGGCATTTGAGAATCCTTATACATGAAGGTCTTTTCGATTGTTGCAGATGATCGCCATGAAATACAAACCCCGCGAAAAGCAATGAAATCCTCAATCAATTTTATGTGCTGAGAAATTTTCGCCAACAGATTTGGATCAACCTCAGCCCAATTCGCCATTATTGATGTTGATGAACAAGTAATAAAATCTACTAAAAGTTTGAAGATACTAAGGGGCTGATATACGTGATGTATTTATAGTATCACAAAGGTGCACTAGGAATTCGTTTCCTAAGTAGAAAAGAAATTTTAATTTGAATATAATAATGATTCTAATTCCTAGTCGAAGTATGATTTCCTACTAGGATTTGGGTAACTCCAAGATTAATTATAGTTACTACTGAAATTTAACAAAATAATTTACACACATCATTATCCCATATTCGAATCCTAATTAGTTCGATTATAAAGTTTTTTTTTTTTTAATAAATAATTTAACCGAAACCCTCCAAATACTTTCAACAATGAATATCAAAGCAATAATATTCGAACCTGTATGAGGAACAACAATGAATATCAAAGCAATATATAACAATATTTCTCTAACTCTGGGACAAATGTATATACTTCCACTGATTATATACTTTGGTTTTTCATTTATTGTCCTTCTTCGTCTCGAATGATGATTTGTACACTGTCGATAATCATTTACCAAGGTTCTGTAGCGTCATTTGCGGTCCAGAATTCTCCATTTGCCCAGTGACCCTCTAGCTGGCGGTTCTCATCATTATCATCGAAATGAAAATCAAGATCTAAATCATCTGAATCAAACAAATTCTCAAAACCATCATCGTCATCATCGTCATTAGGTTCTTCATTGTCACCATCGTCATGTTTGCCAAGATTATTTCCGTAAAATCTTTGCTTTTTGTTCTCTCGTCTGATCCTCTTCCCTTCCCTAACCAACTGCAACAACTTTTCTTTTATCACCAAAGTTCCATCCTTCTCTAAAAGCACGCCCTTGTCATCAAACGCTTCCACCAACATCACAGTGTTCCTTAAACCTTTCAAACTCACGTAGAATAATTCCGGGTGCCTCAAAATCATCGCTCGCATCTTATTTGGCAGACCGAAATCCTTCCTAAAATGAGTCAAATGGTCTACTAGAGTCTTCTTTTCAACCATCATCCCTAGTACTTCTCTCACCACCGCACAACCTCTCTTCTCCGCTTCAAGAGACTCTTTATCAAATTCTTCCAAGGAGGTGTTATACGGGCACACAGTTGGTAGTTCTCCAAGCTTTATCAAGAAGTTTCTGTGATGCCTCTTCAAATTCAATCCTTTTCGGAGCCTCAAGTGCTTGAATTTTAGAGGCCTGTCTACTATCAACTCAGGTGAATTCAGTTTAGGATCAGGCAAAGGACTTGCCAGTTGTGGGTCCCATGATACAAGCTCGAGAGCCCGACCATATGAGGTGTCAACAATCTTGAATTTTTCTTGATAATCATTGCAAAGGCGAGACCGAAAATTAGGAGGTAGGCCAAGTTCTGGGGCTATGTGAACCAGCTTTGAAAGCAGAAGGCGGTGATGAGAAGAGAGCATGAGAAGCTTCTGGAGCTTGTTCGCCAAAGTGATGGAGATGGCTGATTTGAGATTCATCTCTTCCTTAGCAAGGGCTGCTGCAGCTGGGGTTAAACGGACACACAGTTGATAGCCTGATTTCGTTGCATTCAATGGTGTTGGTGGCATTGGAATGTGGAAGAGTTCGAATATCGTTGGGTAACGGTAGATCATTGTGCGGATGGAGCGATTCTCCGGGAGGGAAAGATAGGACCGGCATTTTGATAGAATGTGGATGGGGATATAGTGTTTTGGCTTGGAAAGTAGTAGTGTTTTCAGTTTCTGAAGAAAACGGATTTTGTTTTGCTTCACAACAAGATTGTCTAATCTAGGACTACGAACAATCTTAGGAGCTGAACATGAAACAGAAAAAGAGGTACTTCTAGGCTTCTTCCTACTAGTTTGACGATCTCCGATAATGTTTCCCAGCATCCATGAAGGGGAGGATGGGAAGAAACCAGAACCGAACAGAATGTTGTTTTGTGAAGAAACAGAAAGGCACAATGCCATTTTTTTTTTCAGATATGTGATATCAAAATGAACATAGCAGCATGATTATGTATGCTCTCCACCTGACAACAAAAGTTATATAGGCTGTTAGTAAACGTTGCTTCTCAGTAGGTCGATGCAAATTCCACAACACAAGTGCATAATCATTCTACAACGAAATTTAACAGAACCCACTTATATTCTTAATAAAATACTTACAAAAGAAGGCTTAAATCACATATCAATCGTACAGACTTAGACGGATCAAATGTAATGAAGTTTTCATTTGATGCATATGCAGAGAAAAGAAAAGGAAACAATAAAAGGGGATCAAAAGTCATATAGGTTGTTAATAATGGCTGCTTCTCAGTAGATTGATGCAAATTCCATGATATGAATACAAAAACGTTCTACATCAAAATTTAGCACAACCCATTTACATTATCATAAAGGTACTTGAATGAGAAGGCATAATAAATTATAGATTTAAATCACATATTAATCGAACTAGACAGATCAAAAGTATTGCATTTGATGCATACACATAACTCACAGACAAGAAAAGGGGTTTCAAAGCATTTGACTTCATATTATCAAACGGTCAGGCTGCGATAGTGTTGATTTATAACAACAGAAAAAGCTGACAACTTACAAGGGCGAAGTTGATGTATACGATATATTTCACGTGTTGTTCGCATATAAAATGAAAAGATGAGAAGTTCAATGAAAATGCAAACAAATAGGTGTAGTAGTAGTATCTTAAAAGTTTAACAAAATCAGCTAGACATTATCACAAACACATGGTGAGCAACCTATGAATAGCATTTGTTTCTCAAATTGAAAAAAATAAAATACAAAATCAAGTTGGAGGGATGTGTGATTTCAGAGAAAGAGGAGAAGAATTTACCTAGGACAGCCGAGGTAAACAGTAGATACTGCAAAACAATAAAGATGGATTCTTTTTTGGTGGTTTTAGCTGGTTTAGTAGTTGCTCGCGAAGCTAAAACACTGATAACCAGAGAGTTGACACTTGACACCAAATGGCGGGGATGAGCTTTTATTTGGCTCGTTCTTGTTCGCATTTGCGGCTATTATTATCATTTTTTGAAATTTGGTAAGATTTTTATTTATTTGAAATTTCATTTGAGAGTAATTAATTTATATATTTCCACCACAGGGTAATAGGTTTGGGAGATTTTTACTAATTTTATTCTTCCAAGTTATATGCAATTTTCATTCTAGTTCAAGTATAATCAAAGAATTATCTTTATTTATGTCCTATTTCTTTTTTATTTAGTACTATTTTATTTTCTTAATTTTGTTCATCAAAAGTTGTATGACAAATCTCAATTCCACTTCAGTTATAACTTATCAAGCTACTATGATTCAATTGTCAATTAGAAAACAAATGAGTTCAAACTTCTATAAATTGCCAAATTGGTTTGTAATCCCAATTGAATCTTCATTAAAAATAGCTGTGAAACAAAGTGAATAATACCAAAGATCAAGAGCTATTTTTATTTGTCACAATTTCCTTTCACTAGATTTCCCATTACTACCTCCTTGGCAGTAGAAGATAAAAAAAAAAATGAAGAGAAAGTGGAAACCAAACTCAAATTCTTAAAAGAATTTGGATTTTTTCCTCAGAATCAAAAATTTTAGTTAACTTATGTCAATGGCAATGCTTCATCTAGACTATATTTTTAAGTTACAAGTGTGCTATATATTTGTTGCAGCCATTCATTTGGTAGAATGACACAAAATTGGTCGGATTGCAGCTTTGAAATCTTCGTAGAATCTTTGCTCCGAAAATCTGCCAGCACGCTGTCTTGCAGCTGCAGCCATCGTCAATCTCTCCGTCACTGGCATTCTTATAAGTTTTAGAATGGCATCTGCATATTCTTCAACACTTTGGGCAAGAAATCCCGTTTGCTGGCCATCTTCTTCTAGAACAATATCCATTTTTGGGCCAGCGGAATTATGAGCTGGAGATGGAAGTGAAGTTTATGAGAAAGCAATGCATACGAAAAAAGCATCTATACAAGATAGTATATTGAGTATGCTAATCGGTTTAACTAAGAAATCTTTTAAAACGCTCACCAATGGGGATGGCTCCAGCAGCCATGTATTCGACAACGCTTATGCCAAAGTGCTCATCTATCATAGAATGGATTCCTGCAACAGCACCTCCCAGAAGTTTCACCAAGTCTCTGCAGATTTATAATAGCAAGCCAATTGGGATTTGCATATACGATTTCATGGGTTTATCATAAGAATAATTGGTATTTGGCAGTGAAAAACAACAAAGATAGTGAAGTTGAATGGCACAGACCTGTACATCACGTTCTTATGAAATTCCACATCCCCGTCCACCTTCAGTTCAACTGCTTTGTCTTTTAAATTCTGCAATCGTTCTTCATCTGATTTATTTCGACAGCTACCCACGAACAGGAGTTTAGGTCTAGGCAGGTCCTGATCGTGTTTCTTTATGGCGACTGAAAAGGCCTCGAGTTGAAGAGGATGCGCCTGATCAACAAGAATGAAATTATAAAGAACTGTTACAACTAACCGAGGCCCTAAATATGAGCCGCTATAACTGCAGTACCTTCCATTTGTCAGTTTTATGTGAATATGCCCACCTTCTCCGGACGAAATTGCGCAACAGATATAATAGCTGGACGTTCTGTTGGTCTTTCCAGCGGAAGTGCCTGTTCAGATTTTAAAACTCGTAAGAAATCACTTGCGTTTACCGTATAATGTTGATATAAACAGGGAAAAAAAAAAAAAAAGCATATTGCAAATATACAAGTCGAGATATGGAAAAATGGAACTGTTAAATAATAACGCGAATAAGATCATTCAAGAACACATATTTGATTGATTCATAAAAGTAAGAAGCAAAAGGATACAAACCTGAAGTCCTGAAGTATCACAAGGAGGATAGACTCGCTTTATACGGTCTGGTATTCTCCATAACTTTTCAATATGGGATCGAGTCCATGAAGAGTTGACCATTGCCAAGTGTGCACAGGAGCCTACGAATCCATACATCCAGCTAAAGAACGTATAATAGATGATTTTGCAGCGGGAAAGCCAAATGCTGCCAGAAGAGACAATTTCGTTAGGTACCACGAGAAGGGGAGAACAAGCCGAAAAAGTAGCCAAATTCTATTAAACAAGAAACCCAGAAGATCGCTTAGGCAGCTTAGAATAAACACGATAAATAAACTAGACCTAAATAGAACATAAAGATGCCCCAAAACTGAAGTTCAAAAACCAGCAATCTCCGATAGTCAGTGAATTCACTAATTTCAAGTTGGTATTGTACGGCGTATCTCGAACACAAACAGTTCATCCTCAAATCACAAAAGCATCATCACGTTCTAACTTTAACCAATCCTTCACAATCATTAACTCAAACACACAAACACAAACAGATCAAAGCAATTCTAACCTCCGAGTAATTAAGGCGTCATTGTTGTACATAGAGCTTCGTCCACGAACACGAGACAACATATCTAAACTTATGGTAGGGTAATGAGTATAGCAAACAACTATGCAGCCAAACAACCGAGCTAGAGGATATGTAAATGCATATCCGCTAGTATCGAAATAATACAAAGGCGTAAACTTGCACAAAGCTTCCCACGACAGATAGATAGAACCAAAGCTCTGACCAATCATAGTGAAATGCGGATAAGTACTTTCTTCGATCCATTTCCTTCGACACAGATGCACTACCTAAGCAATACGAAAATCAAACAACCACAGAGAGCAAATAAATAACAACGAAAACATAGCATATATTTCACCATTTCATAAAAATCATACAAGCTCCTAGTATCAACTGAACAGAAAATACAAAAAATTTATAACAAATTTCCCACAACAATGATATATAGACTAAACAACAGTGAAAATTTTAAGCTATAGTGTTTGAAAACGAATGATGCTAAATTTCTAACTTCACATGGTGATTCCAAATTTCCAGAAAAATTGATTGAATCATCAAAACTCCAAAAAAAATTAAAAAATCCCAGATCACAAAATAATTGAATCAACCAAATAAAGCTAGATTGAAATACTAAAAATGAAAAACAGACGTGAAAAAAACTCCAAATAAACAAAACAAGAACCTGAGGTGGGTGGAGGAGTTTGACGCCGAATCGATCGATGGCGCGAGCCGTCAAGGACTCAGGAGAGGCGTCGTGGTCGCCTGTGTAGACGATACAGTGGAGATCGGGGCTCTCTTCTTGGATGGCTTTGACGGCGCACCATAGGACTCTCTCGCCGCCACCGCCATCGTTTGTGTACGGATGGAAGAACCCAACAGCCCGTTTGCGGTTTCTTCTAGCGTTGATTATGTGGTAAGCTAAGGTCACGATTGATGCTACAACTGCAGTGATTAGAGACCATATCAGGATTACAATTGCCATTAGAGTTTGGTTTCAACGAGAATGAACAAGGGAAGACCATAACAATGTATATGACTTGGTACGTGAAGTAGTGTACTTTAATTTTACGAACTATTTAAGACTTCTTTTTTATTTTTATTTTTTTCTATTTTTCATTTTTCATATTTCCGTCTAAAAAAGTGAGCTAATTATAGTAGAGATATAAAAGGATTAATATAGGATAAATTTTAGGTACTTTTAATCAAATTAATCAAGTAAAAATACACAAATATTACCGAGATTTAGATAAAAGAACAACCAAATTTGTATCCCATTACAATTGATTTTCAAAATTTTAAATTTCAAAATTGAGATCTTTTTAGTGTATTAAATTTTTAGCAGTTTTCACTTAAAACTATTTTAGATAAATTGATGTAATTTGAATTGTGATTTGGGTGAGGAGCCAGACAGGTTTTTTTTTTTTTTTGCTCTAAACTCTTCAGTAATATGAAGAAAACGTAATCGAAATTTTTAAACCCAACAAGATCGTCTATTTAATAGCTCTTAAAAACACATGTTTTAGGCATTAACAAGTTATTCAATCAATGGAGAGCTTATTCTCTCTTCAGGAAAATGAAAAAGACTACCTTCAAAAGAAGTAATTGTGTCCACAAATCACTTTATAAGAAGTTTTATACTTTTATTAGATTAATAATTAGATAAAACATAAAACTACACAACCAATTTAACCCCACTTTGATTCTCAATGACCAATAAAATTTAAGAATTTCAAATTGACAAATTTTTATATGAAACAGATAAAAATGCCACAACCAACAATTCTTTTACTCAGAAATCAGTTAATAAAGCTTAGTTCATCGGACTCTAAATTGAATACCATTGAACAAAAACATTAACGGCATGAAAAGAACCCTTAGTGAAGAGGAGCTTATATATATATCACAAAGAGTTAGATAACGACCAAGTAACAAAACGAGTAGGGAATGAACAAGCGAGAAAGTTTATCGAAAGCAAAGCCAGAAAATATCTAATTGGAACTTAATGGGTATGGAAATGTCCGATATTTGTACTCCATCGTTCAATCTGACAATTTCAGATCGCAAGAAAAAAAAATAGTACAAAATGCAGTAAATCCTCGGCATGCTTTCTACGAGCAGCAGCCAAAAAAAATGCCTCTGTGCTAACCCAAAAAATATTACAACACATATCAACACACCTGATACAGAAAAAATGAAGCATTATTTAAACTAGACATTCGACCCATAAAGACAAGCAAAATAAAAAATGGAAGGCGTCAATGCCTGAGATAACTTCACTCAATTAAGAGCCTGAACAGCTGCTAGCTTCTTCCTCTTCAACTGCCGAGGATTTCACGTCTAATTTGAACTATATGGTTTCAGTAGGAACCCATTGGTGGCATGCCAAAAGCTGGCATCGGAGGCATTCCCATGCCACCCATGGGTGGTGGTGGACCGTAACCTCCTCCCATTCCGGGTCCTCCCATTCCCGGCATTGGTGGTGCAGGCAAAGCAAGAGGCAGCAACTGAGCATACATATTCTGCAACAAAAGATAAACACATCAATTAAATAACTTACGACTTGAAACTCAAAACCCCAGAAAACAAGGAAAAATACTGCCTACGACACATTAGAGTAAACCTAAACTACAGCAATGATTAGAATTTATAACAGTGTGTACTCAATTTGAGGCCTCAAAGGGTCTAATTACCTGTTGTGCAATTACATCCTTCTCTTCCCTCTCTTTAGCCTTGACTTCGTTTTGGGCCTCGATTCTGTCCTTTACAAGATCATCAACTTTGCCTGTGTATTCACGGATAAACTGCAATGACAGGAACAAAGGTAAGAAAAAGAAATCAAGCACAAGGTTTGAAACTTCATGAAAAGGATGAGCATTGCAGACTAGCATTAAAGTGTTAGAGATCGCTACCACAGCACTGTAACAATAATGATCAGTGCATAAAGGCCCATGTAATTTTAGGCACCATAACAAATGAGAATGATTAGAGATTATGTGAAGAAATCACCTGCAACAGATATGGGAAGGCAAAATCAATCATGTTGTTCATCCAGGCAAGTTCAAGGGCAACGTCAGGTCGAATTAACTCGTAACACACAAAGAGGCATGATGCGAAGCATTCCTTCTTTCCCTGCAAGAAAATCAGTAAAAAGATCAACTCAAATTCAATAAATTTACGAAAATATCAATGCCACACATAAAACAGAACTATGAACAACCCTAGTCAACAACAAATAAGCAAAATATCACATAAATAACGAAAAAGATAATCACCATCCTAAAAGTTAATTGTTTACCAACTCCCAACCACTAACTTCAACCTTTAAAGGTCCTTGCTATAGAACCAACCCAACTGAATACTAGATATTAACCAATTAAAATGAAATGTAAGATCCTATCATACTCTGTTCAGTTAACATTGTATATGGGCAAGTATAATAACTTCTACACTCGAATAATATGTTAATAAGAAGCAGACAAGTTATCGACTGAGTGACATACCTGTTCAATGAAATAAACAAGCAACTCTTCTGCAAGTTCACGGTCACCAGATTGTGAGGCTGTTTCCATGGCATCTTTGTAAAGATTGTCTTTCTTTGACAGTGCAATCGATTGCTTCCATCTGCCTGCTTTTTTGTAAATGTAAGCAGCAACACGTCTCATTTCCAGAAGCTCATGTTTCTCAATCTGTTCAAACAATATCCAAAAAAGTTATAAATTGGACTCTCTTTTATATGTAGCGAAAACAAAAACAAAAAATATATATATAAAACCAATGTCGAATTTACTGCAGCACACCTTCTGTGCAAGGCCTATCTGATCAAAGTTATCATGCATATCAATTGACTCGCGCAACCTCTCATAGTCTTCTTCCTCAATGTAAATTTGATTCAAAGCCTCATTCACAGCAGAAACATTGTTGCTTTGAACTGCTATCATATATGGCTTCACAAGGAGCAAGTGACCAGCCTGAAACCACAGAGATGAGACGACCTCACAGGGTTAAGAGATATGAGAAGAAACTCAGTCTAATTTTATATGGACAAAATCATATGCTAGCTTAAGTACAACCTTTCGCATAATGTCGACAACACGTGTATGGTCCACACGAAGTGCGAGCACATTGAGTAGATCATTGATGAGATCAGGATGTTCTTGCAAGTAGAAGTGAACAGCCTTGTAATATAGCTCCACATTAGCAACTTTGACTGCGACATCTTTGAATTGCATGTGATCCCATGCTTCTGGGGAATGATTCATGATAGTAGTTGCAGCATTATCAAACTCGCCATACTGAATGTACAAATAGGTAAGTTCCTTCCAGTGCTGTTGTTCATCACAAGCTCGTATAAGCTTGGGAATATTGAGACGGGTGGAGAACAGTTTAATGTGCTCCATAAGCTTCTCAGGACGATATCTGGCATACAGAACTCCCAGCTCGGTGAAAATTCCCATATGTGCTCTTTCCAGCCCTAAACCACTTTCCATGAGAGAGATTAATTCATTGAAGTATCCTCTGTTCTGGTAAAATTCACTGACCTCTTCCAAGTCATCCACCTACAAAATTCAAAATAACAGATGTCAGAATACCTGAGACAAACATGTATGTATATGCTCAACCAACAGCAAATCGAGCATATATCAATTGAAAAACTAAGAGTGCCACAGATAAGTGAAGGCAATAGCAAAACATGGGGCGAGTTTGAAACTTCATGCCCAGGTTGATCCATCTTTCAAGCTTCTAAATTTCTTCCAAAGCCAAGATAATCCAGATATTAAATCTATAACAGAAATTGCATTATTGTTCTCAGAAGGTTTTTGGGCCCCACGGAGCTCAATTCATTCAATCTTCTAGAATTCTGAGCGACTAGACATTATAAAATACACAATAGCTTATAATAAACTACCAAGTAGGTATCTGAAAGAAAATATGTCACCTGTACAATAATGTTGAGCCCACATATTTGAGCTAAACGGAACTCCTCTGCATCAACACAAGCAAAGCAAACCTCCTTCCACGTCTTTGCACTATTAGCTTTTCGTGCTGCATCAACAGCACCTTGATATTGCTTCAACTTCACAAGTGTGACAGCCAACTTCGCCCAGTTAGATATAAATGCATATATTATCTTCGCTGCCTCATAAAGGGCATCGTCATACAGGCGATCACCAACAGTTTGGAGATTAGCAACATTTGGCATGAGAATAAATTCTTCAATATCACCCAGCCTATCAATCCTTGCATATGCATAAATGAGCTCACTGTCCACCTTGGGTTCTTTTACCTTCTGCCTGACCATCAGAAGGTACCTCACCAAGTCATGGTACACATCAGTATCCTCAGCTGCACGAATAACATCTAAGAATTCAGTAGCATCGTCAGCACGGATAAATGACTCAATTGCATCGCTCACAAGACCCTCCCTGAGTTGAGCCTTAGCCACCTGGCTCCAAACTGCATCTTCTTCAACTCTAAATGCAAACTCCACAGCACGGTCAATGCTTCGGATGTTATCCAACAAAACATTGACAGCCTGGACATTCAAGTTAAACTTCTTAAATATTGCAAATGCTTCCTCAAATAGTTGCGCTTCAACAGCAACTTCCCCAACTGCAGGTCCATCAAAGTTATCTAGTCTATTAATGTAATCCATGACCCTAGATGGATCAGCCTTGATGGCTGTCAAGATAAGCAGGTTTTGCAGGTTAAAGTTGCCACTGAATGCAGAGTTTTGCAGCACAATCTTTTCAAGAAGCTCAATTAGTTCATGAGGCAGATCAGCAGTCATGAAAGCTTTAACAGCAGCAGAAACTTGTTCTGGGCTCTTGCTTTCAGGCAAAGCAGTAGACACAACTTGGTCAATAAGCTGTCTTCTATATTCATTCTCGGGATTAAGAACCTTCTCCCAAAGATCACCATCCATTCTTTCAACCACATATCTGTAACCAAAGAATAACTTCATAAGCTTCCAAGCACAAGATAACCTCATAAAGAAATAACCAATCTATAAATGAACATTTCACAAACCTGGCTTGTAATTTGAACAAAGAGTTCTTATTTGTAACATTGATGAGTTCATCATCACATTGTCCTCTCCGGTAAGCCACAACAGCCAGGGTGGGATCACGTTTTTCACAATATTTACCCACCACCTTTGAATCATAGTAAGGGTTGGTGGTGAGGAAGTGCTCTGGATTGTTATTGCTATCAATGATGATTTTACCCAGAGCATTGTGGACATGAACGTCCTGGCTTCCTTCACTTACGAGATGCTCCAAGAACTGAGTAAGTAAACGAAGACGATTCCTGACAACCATAAACAAAGCATGAGCAAATGAGTAATATAAAGCCGGAAGCAAAGAACGGACTGAAAGGGGAGAGGATGGAATGAGAATCACCTCTTCTCACATTCATCAACAAGAGGCTCAACTGGAAGCAAAGAACGGACTGAAAGAATAAGGCCTTTAATAAAGTCTTCAGGACATTCATCATCTAACAGCTGCCCCACAACCAAGGGAGCATTTGCTGGGTTCACCTAAAAAGAGAAACACAACTCTCAGATACTCATGAAGTAGGAAAATGAAAAGGATTGTATACGCATCCACACATTGTTCAAATTGACAAGTCTCATACCTTCTGAACATAACCTTCAATGTAGCGAAGCATGTTGTTTGTGTAAAGGTAGTGTGTAAGATCTGGAACATAACCAAAACGATCACAAACATTAATCAGCGGCCTGGCATCAGGAAGCTTGGCTTCCATCAAAAAGTTCTTTGTCTTTTCAGCATCATAAAAATTTGATTCCCTTGTTACTCGCTCCACCTCCTTTATTTGACCAGTTTTAGCAGCTGCCTCTATGTATTTGAAGTGTATATCAGGGTCCTCACTGTCACATGATACAATCAATAACAAATTAATGACTTAAATTAATAAACATTCAAAGTTCAAACAAAATACATTGTACCACAAAAAACAAAATGAAGTTCTTCAGAAAAATCACTTACCTTGAACTCAAATATGACCCAAGGAAAAAGTACAGCCCTTCATATGATTTGAATTGTTCAAAAAGTTTTATGCATGAATCAACACCCAACTGCTCACAATATTCCTTGGCAGCCTGCACAGATGTACAAGTTAGCCTAGCTCTATATGCTAAAATATTATAGTCATACCACAATTCATCATCTCATACCTGCACAATTATCTGAAGGTTTCCCCTTAGATTAACCAGTAAAAGATCCTTCATGCACTCCAAAGCCCATTCTCGCGAAAGAGTACCAAAAAACTCCACAAGTGACTGCAAAAAACGACATATTCATCAGAAACTATACAACCCTTGATCCGGTCAAGGGATTTAAGCATCGCAAATATATACCTGTGGCTCAATTGCATGAGTATTCACGATGACACGCTTAATATCTGGTAACTCTGTGTAATGCTGAAAAGATAGTTATCTGTTAAATCGTGGTAATACCACTAAAAGGGACAATAAACAAACATAAAGATATCACTAGTATGTATTACTTGCAAAGCTCGCACGTAAAGGCCAGCTTTTTCACAAAGTTGGGCAATACGAGGACGATCATAGTGGCTGAACATTCCATTGGCCAAAATAGCATCAGCTACATTAGGAAAAGTTACAAGATTGATTTCCAGGACCTATTAAAGAAAAGAAATATTATGAAATTAAACATGAGTGCAGACATAAAAATTACATAAACCAAAAATATAAATAAATAAAAAATAAAATTAACCGACAAGGCAACAAATAAATCAAATAACCTTTGTTTGAAGAAAACCATGCTCCGGTAGATTTGGCTTCAAAACATCCAACAGGAAGGCTGTTGCTTCACGGATCAAGTTCCTCTGAAGAAGTCAGTAACAACAATCACAATTAATAAAGCAAATAGCATTGTGCAACAATATCACGAATAAAATATGACTTCAAATTAAACATATTGATGGATAAATATCATTTGCTCCAAATGAAGCAAAGCAAAATTCTATAATATGACAATATCACCAGAGATATATTAATACAGTAAAAACTTACTAATATAAGCAAAGCTATGGTAACAATACCTGAAGAAAAAGATCTGTAATGGTATTGTAGTCAAGTGGACAACCTCCCTCCATTTGAGACATCATTAATGCAAAATTAACAGCTCCCTGCAATCAGAAATTAAATATTGACTTATTTACCAGTAATATTGACTTATTTAGAAGTAAATGAACAGTGTATTCATATGAAATTGCATTCATCTAAAATATGATTCTACAGCTAATTTTTATAATGCCTTAGATTTGTTAAATAAAAACCATAAAAAGAAAAGAATAAATGAAAAACATTTCAAAATGAAACTCTTGCAAAATTTGATTACTTCTACGGAGACAACAAAAATACAAAATTCAAAATATGGTGTCATAAATGTATTATTAGCTGCAACCTTCAAAGACTTTCACATACCTGAGGATCTGTACGGAGTATTGTTTGCAGAAGAAACAAATAGTCAGGCGTATACCCAACCTAAAACAAGAAGGGAAGAATGCACTTAGACCCCATGGCTCAGTATTCAGCCAAGAAAGGGAAAAAAATAAAGAAGGAAGAGAAAGCTTGAAATTGTCAACACAAACATGCAACTTACCTGCTTTGAGTAAATCAAAATTTTGTCAAACTCCCTCCGCTCTGCAAATGCAGCAACTACTTTTGGGGTTGCTCTGGCTTTAATATATATTTTCAGTGCAAGATCATTATCCACAGTCTACAATATCAAAAGGACTAAAAATATTAAAATAATCAACAAATTGAAATTAGCTAGAATTTGTAGAACAGGCACTCAAGGCAATTGACGAATCAATACTATCACATGTTTCCCACAATATCTAAAAAACACTCATTACATAGGTTTAGATATCTCATTCAAAAAGGAAAATAAATAGTTTTCATTAACTAAATTTATGATAGTTGAATTGTGCTAGACTTGACTTTTTTTCAAAATCTTGATTTCATTTATTCTGCTAGACTGCTGGAATCCAACATTGAATTTTTGATGCAAAAAGTTTGTAGATTTCTTCTCCCAAAATGTTTTTTGCCAAAAAACAGAGTAATATGATTGTACCATCTATTATCATGTAGTCTCATTCAGGATATAAACTATTCATGTGTACAAGCTAACAAAAAGTAATTCACTAAATAAAACATTAGTTTCCAATCTCAAACTGCAAGCCAAACCTTCACAAGGTCTCCAAGTTCCTCACTACATTCCAACTTGTCCTCTGCCAACCAGTTCTCCAATAAATTCTTTTTGTTCTGGTTCACGACAAGGCGAGACAATTCCAATGACTCAAATGCATTGAGCTTTCCTCTTGTCAAAAGTGTCCCAAAATACTGCAACAATGGTGGTGTTTGCCCAGCTTGCACAGGAACACTCTACAACAATGAAACAGGGCAGAATTAAACCATTACTGTTCAATTCTTATCACTGAGATCCATATGAAATAATGAATCAAGTTCTGATGGATGCAATATTGAACACAAGGGACATTTAAATTGCAAAAACCAAATATAACCTGAAACTTGGCAACCGTGTCAGGTGTGCGGAGGAGTCCTTGTGGTGACTCTGCAGCAAGCTCAGCAGCCTCTTTATACTTTGTTTGGGCAAACAGTTCTTGGAAACGCTGGACTACCTGAAAAATCCAAAATGGCATGTCACTAACTTCTCAGTAAAAATCTATATATATGGATTGGTAAAAATCACTGCACAGCAATCAAATATAACAACTTACCAGATTCTCAGCACCAGGAAGATTTCCTCTTTTGGCCAGATTAACTGCAAGTTCCAAATTGTTTAACTGGAACAAACAATAATCAGAAGTGATTTAAAAACAATGCAACCCCTTTAAGCAATGTGAAAAAAGAAAGTCAGCTTATCCACATACTTGGCCGCTCACAAAAGGCACTATTGTTGCTTCATTTACAGTAGCCAGTAACACTTGGCCCCGTCTATTGATAGAATAAAAACCACCCACTGATGAAGCTTCAGATGTCAAAAAGATTGGATCTGGACTAATCCTATTTCTGTATACAGCAGCAGCTGTCTCCAAATCATAAACAAATAGCAGCCCAAGCTTGGTAATAACATAGATCAAATTGTATTTGTGCGAAATCTGCAATTAACAAATTCAAAGGTTAATATTCATCTGCAGTTTACCAAAAAATAGTACAAAATACGCACCAGTCATACCTGCATTGCCACTGGAAAGTCGTCAGCAAAATCAGGAGGAAAGAAAAGATCGGCCTGTTTCTTTGTAAATGATGGCTTTCCTGTTAACAAATTTTCAATGTCAGAATACAGATAGATAATAGTTCACAATTCAAATAAGGGTAAATTACTAGATGTGATTCAAAGAAGAATCATTGTTTATCATTAATGACAATTTCAAGTTTCTCCAACATAATTCAGTCCAACTCCAATGGTTCTATACAGGATGCCAGTCAAGGTTTTGTTCTAGAATCTCCTGCGGCATCCTAAATTTAAACTGGGACAAAATCTTCCATGGTTGCAGAATCTCAGAATCCAAACATTAACAATATTCTTGTTTACCACTACCACTCAGGCTCTCCAATCTCACAACTTTATATGAAATTTTGGCACAGTTGAAATATCATACATATATATTTGGGTCCATTTCTCTCAAAACAAAATTTTACTACTGAAATTCATTATGATATTGATTCAGGAACTTCTTTAAACCTAAATCTAGATAAATTTGAGCACCTTTTAGTTGAATATATTTAACATCATAAACAATTTCCAATTTACCATCCTAACGACTTGCTTAAGCTACTCAATTTTATTTTGGTACGTAACACAGCTCCAAACGTTTAATCTCATGCCTGAGAGATCTAACAATAAATACACGCCCGCAATTCGTTTTGAACCTGATCACTCCAATCTTAAGTAAACCTGATCACTCCAATCTTAAGTAAACGTTACTTGTAGAGAAGTTCTACAATAAAAAAGCAAAGTGCCCTCTAAAAGAAAATGGACCGATGCAAGAGTAGAACATATTAGAGAAGGTTGACCTGGCTGAGCACCAAGCTCAATAACATGCAACTTCGAAGTAACCTGCCCAGCATTGAAAGACTTTGTGGCAAAGGAAATAAGAACAGAAGGATTCTCGTTCCCAGGAACCTGCTCAACACAAAAAATAGATAAGTAATCCTAAATGTAACTACAAGAATTTACTTAATGCAACGGGTAAGAGGGAAGTTATAGGTGAGAGAAATCCCCACACCTTCAATTGGGCAAATGCTGCAGCATGTGCTTCAAGAGCTTGACTACGCTGTTGATCCACAGAGAAAAGTTGCATGTTCCCTTTAACCAATTGTGGTCTCTATAAACCAAGTGGAAGTTGTGGAACCAGGTAGTCAACATTAGAACACTAAGGAGAATGTAGAAATAATTCTAAAAAGATAAATCTTCAAACATAACAATGAACTAAAACGGAAAAGAATAAAAATAAATTTGAATAGAGGTGTGTGCAAAAGAAAAATCAACACGTACCTCTGCTGCACCAGGAGCAATTCCAATCAAAACTAACCACTTTTCAGTTGGGTCACACCTGTAGTTTATTATCTGATTGCTAGCCAAATTAGCTGTTCTGTCAAACATCTTCACCGGCTCGGAATCACCTGCATAGAAGATTGGATGATAACCATACACTAGCAAACAATTTGCCTGAAAATGGAAAACTACTAAGGAACAGAAGCGGTGTGAATCTTAAGGGAAGTGACTGCAAGAAACTAAATTAGGTTGAAGGAAAGCATATTACCTTCAATTGACCAATGATACACCGAGCTCTGAGTGACCATGCCCAGCATCTTTGGGCTAATCCACTTCCAAAAGGCAACCTACAGGTAGAGTATGTTTAGCTTTACAAAAATGACTTTGATTTTAAAGTAATATATATATATATATATATATATATATATATCCAACTACAGTATAGCTCAATGCGAAGGAAATAAACACGCTTTCAGAGAAAAACGGGTCTCACTTGCTCAGGCATCTGATGCGATTTTATTTTTGATTTCAACTCAATGTTAAATATTTGTAAGTGATCCTGAGTAGTCCCCGGGAGTTGTGCTTCAAAAAAAAATCACCATTCGTATCAGAAAGAGTATATAAACATAAACAAAAGACATTTAAGGGCAATAAATATATATATATATATATATATATATAACACAATTTATTACATAATCAATAACTTAAAACCTCAATTACTTATCTAGAAACACTAATATTTTACAACACCCATATTAGGTTATTACTTTATCAGCATTTCAAGTGTACTTGATCTTTTAAGAACAATAAAACAAACCGCTTTTTGTAAGCAATAAAAAGAAACTCCCAAAAATCTGAATATATTCATATCCTTAATGAAAGAAATAAGTTACAACAAACAGTAGGCATGCTGCGAAAGATGACCCAACCATGTCTAGAAACATTAGAGGCTAAATAGATTTCACTAATTAATATCATCATAGTAACTAGATTGCCTATCAAGGATTAAAGAATAACATCTACAGTGCATAATTATGGAGTACCATTGTTCAATCAACTAGCTGGCACACTAAGCACTGATTTCAGGCTAAAAAAACAATATCAATACACAGTAACTGTCTCCGTGTAAACCTATTAAAACATAAATGCCACTTTACCATGTGAACAAAATAACAAACCCCAACCTTCCAAAAATAAACCAAAAAAAAAAAAAAGCTGGAAGAACCTACAAAATATTTGGTTCATAACTTGATTCACAATTCAAAATGTCTTAAATAATACCAATGTTCGAAAAAATGCACCTAGGCGCTAGGAGGCCTCCAGCCGTTCTGATTAGGACAAAATCGGCCGTATTATACGGTGGGTAAAAAAACGGGTGATTTGGCCAATTTGTCGGTCGGTTTTGCCGATAAATCGGTCTAGAGGGAATCAAAATCGTTTTTATATCCTCGTTACACTCTTTAAAATTTGAATATTGAATTTTTTTGAAGACATTGAATATTGGTTTTGTATATATGAAAAACAATTAAAATAAATAAATAAATTTCCGGCCGCCTAGGCACTGCTCTGCCGCCCGACTAGCGCCTAGCGTTTACTAGAACACTAAACAATACTACTAAATATTGATTTACATTTAGAACGAAAAGGTATTTGTACCAAATTACATATCACAAACTACTAAGAAGAATTCTAATGCAATAGCTCTTCACCTATTCCCAACCAGACAAAAAAGGTTTCAAGTAAAGCTCTTATTGTAGCATGACCAATTTCAATGTACAAGGACCGTTATCCATGAGAACAAACTTGTAGACATAACAAAATCCAAATGGACTCTATGTAACCTATATACACAAAAATGGACAATATACTCTTCTCAAGCAGATAAACAAACCACTCCGCCTCATAGCAAGAGAGACGGAAAAATTATCTAATGCGTCAGGACTTTAACTGAATATCTGAATACAAACACCCTTAATCTAAACAAATAAACTATCAAAAATCAATTTTCGTAACTCAAGAGCCTGAGCCGGTGCAAATCAATAAATCCTACCTTTCAAAGCAAGGATCCTAGAATTGGGATTCATAAGGGCGGAGTCCGCAGTGATGGGCCGCCTCAATGGCTGCATTGGCATGTTCATATCGATAATCACCACGCTATTCTGAGGAGAAGTCTCACGGACGCATATGTACTTGTCGGATTCCATCGTGACGTTCGTGAAAGTTATGAATTGCGGATTGATCCCAATACTTGGCAACTGAAAGACGAGCACACATCAGATCACGAAATTCATCAAAACTTCCAAATCACATCAATTTTTTTTACTAATTTACAGCATTTAAAACAGTAACTCAAGCCAATGTGTAAGATAAACTAATAAAAAGTACAGATCTGAACAGATACAATTCACGTCAGATCTACTCGGACTTGAAACACAAACTAAGTACGTGCGAGAAATCAAGCTGAGTTACAATAAACATTAAATCGACTTCGAAACAAAATATAGCAACAATTAATTGTTATTCGTATCTAAATTTAGCAAATATTAGAAAACCAAAACTGAGATTTAAATTTCTACAAAAAATTATCGATTAAAAAAAAACAGAGACAGAGAGTAGCGATAGCGACACTCACAGTCATGACCTCCTTCATGGAGATCGGTGCGTTGGCAGCCGCCATGGCAGATCAGATCGGTCGCAGGAGAATTTCACGATCTAAAGGTCGAGATTGAATCTTCAAATTTCGAAGGAAGCTGATTCGAATCGCTGCGAGATCTACAGCAGCGATTGAAACCACGAATAGAGATCTAGAGAGAGAAAGCGAAAGAGAGAGAGAACTGGAGAGAAAAAGAAAGAGAGGTCTCTTATCTAAGGCACTACTGAGAACCAAAGCGAAAAAGAAAAAACAATTGTAATTTAAAAACAAAAATTAAAATTAAAAAACCAAATCGGACACAGAGGCTAAGCAAAGGACCGAGACGTGTTAAAATGTGCGTAGTGTGATTTGCGCATCTGTTGGCATTGATGATTTTTATAGATGTCGGGTTTCGGCCAATACCCGACCCGGATTGTTTTTTGTTTTCAAAATTTTATGATTAATAAAGTTTTTAATATCTTTTGCTTTAATTATGATTAGTTGCTAAGATTTGAGATGGGTTTTTTAATTAGGTTTAAAGTCATGAAATTATGGAAAATGTGATCGTGAGAATTTCTTACCTTTCGATCAAGTCTATAATGTATATAAGATATCGTGCAATCACATGGATTCACGTGGTATGAATTAAATGTAAGATTCACTTTCCATCGAAAATTTGAAACAAATTTTATAATTTTTCATTTACTTAAATGTTAAGTCATTTTAGATAAAATGGGTTGGCCCATTAGTTTGCCTCTAATATTTACACTGCGAAGTTGTGGGTTCGAGTTTATCAACTTCTAAAATCCTAAATTGTTATAATATTTCACTATATATATATAGTCATTTCCTTAAATGTTAAGCGGTTGTTTCTTTTTTTTTTTTTTTTGTCTGAAAATTGAACAGTCCTGAATTTTTATGAAAACTAAGGGACTAAAATCTGAACCTAAATGACATGTTTGTTTGTTTTTTTTCTCATATCTGAACGTACTGTCAATATGTTTGTTTTTTAAAAATAAAATTGTCTGAAAATAAATAATTTTACATTTATACCCATACTAATTAAAATAGGTAATTTAACATGTACCATTCTTTATAACATTTTGTACATTTTTCTAAAATCAAAGTTGAATTTAACAAAATAAAAAATTCATCAAATAATATAATTTTGCATGTTCTGCAAACAAAGTTTAAATTCAATTTATTGTCAAGAAAAAAAAATTCAAGTTCAAGTTCAAGTTCAATTTTGTATATTGTCCACATTTTTTGTGCATATAATTCATGAAACCATTTTTTTTTTTTTTTTTTTTTTGGTTTCCTGGATCAAATGCACTAGAAACCAAATAAAAAAAAAAAGTTCTTGAATTTCTTACATACAATTATTTTTATAACATCTTCAAGCCACAAAATATATTCAATATGATAGACAAATTTATTGAACACTATACAAATAGTTAGATTATAAAAAAATAAAAATAAAAAAATTCTTAACGGGATTTGGTAGGAGAGAAATTCAATTGTTCAATCCCTGAAAAATTCTATTATGAGAAGTAATTAGGATTTTTTATTTTTTTTTAACCTGTTTTAAATAAGAAATATGTTAAAAGAAAAAAAAATTATGCACCATATAAATTTAAGATAAATTTGGAAATATATCTTCTTTAGAATGATAGACTTTGAAGATAATATTTTAATTGTAATCCAGTGATTTAGAATTAAGTTAAAAGTTAAGATTTCTTACTTTTTATTTTAAGTTGTTTGATCACTTAAAAAAAATAAACAAAACAATTTAATGAGTTCAATTCAAACCCATTAAATTTGAAGTGAAAAAAACAAACGATAGACTTTAGTTTAGTGAAGATGAAAAAAAAATTATCTATTAATTTATTTTGTTTTTGTTTTTGTTGGACCAAAATTAAGGCACCTTACATGAGCCCGATTGATCTATGACCTGATTTCAATGCTAATATTTAAAAAATATATAAAAAAAAACTATAAAAAAATTATTTTATTTTTTTTTATAATTATTGTAACTCTATTCTATTGTACATAATTACATATTATGGATTTGGTTTGAATTTGGTTACAGAGGAGATGTGGTTTAATGTGAAAAAAAGGCCAGGTTGTCTATAATGGGTCATCCAAATCGGGTCAGATAAGGCCTCTTAAATTTAAATCCAAGGCCCATAATCTGACAAAAAGGTGGCCCGCAAAAAAGAACTTTCTGGTGGTGTTTACCGGAGAATAGATGCTTAATGCTATGGTTAATGTCTATGGCACGTCATTCTCATGTTATTGGTTACTTTCAAAAGGTATTTTTAGCGATCATCTCTTAGTACATGTCGTTGTGTACCTCCCTTCCATATTGTTGGTGAATTCGAGTCGCACCATGCGAATTTTAAAAGCATGCGTGAAGGGTTTTCTCCCGGTTTATAGGAATAGTTATCAGGACCACACATGTATTGTCTAATTTTGGTAGATCATGATAGTCATATTACAATAGTTCGTAATCCTTAAAAAAAAATTAAAACAATTAAAAAAATAATAATAAATTCAAGGTCTACTTTTTTTTTTTTTTTAAAATCCGACACCAATCCAGGTCAGAAGATTTGCTAAAACCTAATGACATCAACCCCTACAAGCATAGCTCGGAGTACAACTCTCACGATAAGGAAAGGGTATCCCATATTTTGCGATTTAGTGGTATACCTTAGCAAGGAAGCTTTCGCATATCTAAACGTACATTTGTTGCTTAAACATTGTAAGTCAGTTTTAAAATACCATAATTACGGTGCTTACCGCTATAATTAAAAGAAATTTTTTTATAAAATTCTATATATGATGAATTTTTATTGGTCGATGATGATATGTTTACATATATATATTTATTTATTTATTTGTACTATTACAGATTTAGGAGTTTGTGAGTGGGAGATGTGACTCCATTTGCTATCTCATTAACTTAGATGTCACGCAAATCGTAATACACAAAAATGGAAGAAAAGAAATGCAAGTTTACTTTCTCTTTGTATCAACCAGTCTTGTTGACTAAATATTCAAAGCATAACTGCCCAATATGCTATCAGTCTACTTTTCTCGGAAAAGCACTTAATTGGTTGGTAGATGTTGCTGCTCATGTCATCACTTATGTAACACAATGAAACTATAGAAAAAAGAAAATGTTCAAAGGGAGGGATTAGGCTTAAAGTGCTTAATGGAAAAGCACTTGGTAGATGTTGCTGCTCATCACTCATGAGTCATGAAACACAAAGAAACTATAAACCAACTATTGTAGTGGTAATAGCCTAGTGTGCACAAAAGAAAATGTTCCATGTGTTATTGAATGATTTGGAGTATAGAAGAAGAAAGGGAGGGATTAGGCTTAAAGTGCTTATTGGAAAAGCACTAGGTAGATGTTCTCTGCCAGCTGTGTCCTACAAGACTGATTGTGTGATCCAACAAGAAAGCAAAAAAGCCAAAAGCTCATGGATTCTGCTGTCAATTGACATTCTGGCTTCTGCTTCTCCATGTTCTTCCCTCCATCTTGAAGGAGAATAACATATTTTCAATTGACATTTTATATGTCAACTATGAGGAGCACATTAAAGATTCCAACAGACTTTTTTTTTTTCTTCTTTTAAGTATTGTTATAACAGACTGTTGAGTGTTGATGACCCACCACTAAAATATAAAATTATTGTTCAATTTTCCTAAGAAAACAAAGTTAGTCAATCTGAAATATCGTTACGAGAAGGTGAATGAAATTTATCTTGAATATTAATACGAGCAACGAACAGGTTCATGTCTAACATATACAAATTCTGAATATAAGGCTAGGATCTACTTGGGTTACAATTCATTCTTTGAAATTCAGAAAAATAAAACACGAAAAGAAGATTATATATATACAAGAAACTGCTAATCTTTATATTAACACAACAAAAATGTGTTATGTATCATTTGGCTACCAAACAACTTCGAAAAAAGGCTGAAATTCCAGCTTCTTGTGTGCCTGCAAGTCTATGCGAAAACAGCAGAAGAAGCAGAATTTGCCTAACTTAATCCGAAAATTTGTTGATCTCTCCTAGAATTAAAGTTATTCACAGAACAAAACGACCCAAATGGATTACCATAACACTTATGTCATCCATGGATCCTCTTCTAACAGACAATTCAGCTAGCTTTTTACAGGCCGAAAATGGCTCTGGCTTGTCTACTCCTACGCATAGAGGCCGAACAATATCTACTGCTTCCTGATTAGAAACCTGTAACGAGAAAACGAATGAACACAAATCAGAAACAAGTAACTTGTGATCGAAGAAATCCTGTAAATTACATGAAATTTAAGAGTATGGTTTTGAAAATTTTAATTTACCTTGTCCCAAAGACCATCAGAGGCAAGGATCAAGAACTCGCATTCTGGGTTAATTTTTACAACTCTGGTTTCAGGTTCTGCTGTAACCCATTGTTTGTAATTTCTATCTCCAATTCCTCTCGACACAGCTAGAGATCCCTGAATTCTCCAAACACCACGGCAACAATCCACATAACCGCTCTGAAAATATCGAAAACAATGTCAAAAACCAGTCATTTGGCCTAATTACAAGCTGATTGTAAGTACTATAGTAGATACTTTCGGATAAATTTTAAGAAACTACAAGATAGTTGTGTGACATTTTCAAATCGGAGTATCAATTGTTAGCTACAATATCAAGCTTTTATGTTAACCTCTACAAATTTCACATATTAACTTTATTGTGAGTACTATAGTAGATAGTTTTCGATAAATTTTCCTAAACTAAAAGATAGTTGTGCCACATTTTCAAATCGGAATTTCAATTGTTCGCTACAATATCAAACTTGTATGTTAATCTGTACAAATTTAATCGTTCAGTTTCACATATTAACGGTAACTATACATGCAAAGATTGTACATATCCTTTAAGAATTTCAAGTGAAATTTGTGATAGAAGTTAAAAAAATTGATTTATTTATTTTTTCTACTTTTCATTGACTTAACATTGAAGACTGGAGACTCACCAAGGCTTCGATTCTTTCTTTCTCGTCTTTCCTCGACGGCCGGTGATCAGAAGTGAGCGCTTCCGCAGCACCACCGCGGCACATGACGGCGCGACAATCACCGGCATTTGACACCACCAGATCGCCATTTCGTATCAATGCAGTTACACAACAAGCTCCACCACCGTGATTTTCTTTCAAAAACTCTGCGTCTGTTGTCAAGTAACCATTTCTAATTGAACTCTCAACATCTTCTTCACATCTACCGGAAAATTCTCTCACAATGTTCTTCTCCAAATTCTTCGCCGCAAATTCTGCAGCTTTCGCGCCTCCGTGTCCGTCAAAAACACCAAACAGAGCCTGTAAATTTCCGCACAAACATTCAAGCACATCAGATCTCGATCAGACAAAAAAAAAAAAAAAAAAAAAAAATTGAAGCTTCAAAAATCTTGACAGGACTGTGATATGATTAATGCTCGTAAAAATTTTAAATTTTACAAAATAATAATAAAAACAATACCTGACTAGAATCTCCTTTAATGTCAACAACAGCAGAGTATCGATCCTCCATTACACAGCCTCTCTTTCCTCGCTTACAATAAACCGAGTAGCTCTCTCCTTCAACCACCACCTCATCCAATCTATCTTCGCCACGTGGCGTATCCAGTTTGAAATCTCCGAGTCCCGCCGTTGATGGTATGTCTAATCTCATCGGCCTCTTCCTCTTCAACACCGAACCATCGTCGTTCACTTTGTTTTGAATCAGATGCGACAGCGACGATGACGGAGACGACGATGACAGCGTGGATGCTTGCGACTGAGGTGTTGGTGGTGTGCCATGGATTCTCGGAGATAACGACGACGGCGGCGACTTTCCAAATAGAGTCGAAATCCTCGTCGACGGCGAAAAAATCGGCGAATTAGGTACTGCCACCGCACACGGCATTTTGCTTTTCCGTTCTTTTAAATTCTTCTTCTTTTTCTCTGTTCTGATTCTGTTTTCCCTTTAACGTTTTTGGAGTAGTTTTTGTTTTTTTTGTTTCTTGTGTTATGAGTTGTGACTTTGAAGTTATATATATATATACACATACATATGTTGAAAGAAACAAAAGATTAAACGAAAATACGACGCCGTATATGAGATTTGACTTGGATTGACTGACTGACTAGCCGACTAGGTGGTGCACTTTTGAGTTTTGAGAACTGTTAAAATCGAAGGGGCGATTTTTTCTTTGACCATGGAACGTTGTTGACCGGGTGAGATAGAGAGAGATTTTGGTTTACAACACACGCACGTGAAGGGCGAGTGAAATCTACAGCCAATTTAAATATGGAATAATTTTTTGTTGCAAAAGGCAGAGAGAATATAAGTCCGGTGTTTTTTTATGACTAAAAAAATAAAAAAATAAAAAAACTCTTTCAACGGTCAAACACGTTAAAGCTTGGTGTAGACTGGGTCTTTTTTTTATTTTTTTTCTCTTTTTAATTTTAATTTATTTTTTGTGTGTATAAATTAATTTAGTCATGGGACACGTAGCGAGTTCTGGTTGGTCCACGTTTCTGGTCAAAGTTTAAATAGGTTCTCAATGTCTAATAAAGTAATAAGTAATAAATAGTCGGTGGTTGTTTGTGCTGTTACTTGCCGGCCCGGTAACACTTTGTCGGCACGGCAACACTTTGTTGTTTTAATTGTAGACCGAGTAATTCTTTCTGGTTAATCAACCATTATTCTCTTTTTAATTTTAATTTATTTTTTGTGTGTATAAATTAATTTAGTCATGAGATACGTAGCGAGTTCTGGTTGGTCCACGTTCTGGTCATAGTTTAAATAGGTTCTCAATGTCTAATAAAGTAATAAGTAATAAATAGTCGATGGGTTGTTTGTGCAGTTACTTGCCGGCCCGGTAACACTTTGTTGGCCCGGCAACACATTGTTGTTTTAATTGTAGACCAAGTCATGCTTTCTGGTTGGGGAATGCTATCTACCTTTTCTATTTGCCTTCCCCATTTACCTTTCACACTCATTACTTGACACGTGTATACTTTTTCATATAATAAAAAGCTCTCACTTTTTTATGCAAAGGTTGTTTACATCTTTACCCTTGATGGTTGCTTATATTATTTCATTAATAAGGACGTAAACAAACTTTGTAGCAAAAAGCGAAAGCTTAGACAAATGGGGAAGGCAAATAGGAAATGTATATAGCATTCCCCTTCTGGTTAATCAACCATGATTTGAATATAAGATTTTTTTTTTTATTAGTTGTGTGTCTGTGTTATTGTGTTGAATAATGTAATAGATCAAATTTCGTTAATCTTTATTCGGTTACATGAAAATATGTAAGTAATCACATAGATTTGGAATATGTTTAGACACCTGACTTTTAGGTTAAATTGGTTGTATATCTCTATCTACCCTTTTTTATTCGGTAAGATATCCGAATTCCACATTGCTCGTAAATAAATAAAAGTTCTAGAGTCGAAAGACTTTTTCAATGTTGTGGCTTGTGGGGGTGCTTTTGCCGTATAATTTGAACTCTATATCTCTCTTGTAAAATCAACTGGATATCTTAGTAGTTAAGCTAATAATCACAAAAATGACTACCATTACTATTGGTGCAATCGTGTTAAATATCCAAACAAAAAATGAAACCAAAATGACCAAGACCACGATGTAAATCAGACGTACATGAACTCAAAATCTTGTATACAATGATTACCAATTCAATTCATGCATGATAGATATATTCAAACATAGGCCGGTCACCGGTGGGCTACTTACAATTAATACAGTGATTTTTCTTTTATTGAATCTCATTTGGATTTGGTAAAAATTTGACATTTCCTGTAACTTTCTTCTATTGAATCTCATATCACGGCTCATGCAAGCACATATTGCATGCATGAGAACTGGGTCAGACAAAGCATTCTAAAGAAACTACATATGAATTTAATATATATATATACATGCTAACTGCTTAGAAAATTTTAGAATGTTTAGAAAATTTGACAGAGTTGTATTCTATGTGCTGATCTGATGACTAATAATATAATGCATGCACTTCACAAACGTTATTTGAAATTATGATTACAAAGTCTTCAGTACCTAACAATCATGACTTGAAAATATTAAACAATAGAATAAACTTTCCACAATGGCGCAAAGCAAGTAGCAGTATACCTACCGAGAAGAGTCTAATTACTGGCTAGCTAGAATATTTCAATTTTCAAATAAATAATTTTCGTATCTGAATTTTTTTTCAAATTATTTTTGAAATATATTTATTATAACTAATATAAATCAAAATGGCTAATTAAATTTCTCTTGATTTCTTGATTTGAATTAACGAGACTTTGCATATCACCTCTTAGCGGAGTTGATAGTGCACCTTCCTTCCATATAAGTGGTGAGAAGTTTAAATCCCACCATACGAATTCTATAAGCATGTGGGGAGAGTTTTTTTCTCGGGTTATGGGAGTAATCATCTCCCATTATGAGAGTAGATATCTAGACCACACATGTATTGTTTGATCTGGATATATATATATATATATATATCCACAAAATTGAGTTATGTATACGACATATATATAATGGTGGATATTCTTTTCATCTACTTTGGATTTGGTATAAATTTGAATTTGATATCTATTTTCCACAGTTGTAAAAATCCATCTATCCACAAAATGACTACCATGTGCATTAGTGATAGACATTATTCAAACAACAATGAATTATATGCACAACCATGTCACAATGAATATTCTTTTAATCTACTTTGGATTTTTTTTTTTTTTTTGAAAAGATCTTCTTTGGATTTGGTATGACTATGACATTTCATTTATACACATATATATATAAGCTTGAATTATTTGACATTTATTTTTGTAGACGGCCATTTATATATTTAACGGTGAATGCATGGCATGGCTATAGTATTATTATAATTAAAGAACCAAAAAAAAAAAAAAACAGAGTGGTTTTTGCAATTTGTGTGCATGAACTGGGTCAGACAAATCATTATTATATAAAGAAGTAATTAATGGTATTATATATAATAATGTATAAATTTCTTATAATCTTTGAAAGTTCTAGAAGCTAATTATGACTAGTTTATACAGTTTACTACATTTTATTTTAAATTAATTAAAATTATTACAACGTCTTAACCTAAAAAAAAATAATGACTTAAAATATATAGTACTATACAACAGAAGAAACATTCCATGGCTATTATAGTAATATTAATATATCCAAATCCACCCGTTATATAGCATTTAGAACAAGAAAGCCTTTAGCACATCACCAATTAGTAGAGTTGGTAGTGTATCTCCCTTCCACATAAGTGGTGATGGGTTCAAATCTCATCATGTTTATTTTACAAGCATGTGTAGAGAGTTTTCTTCATAGATTGTGAAAGTAGATATACGGGTCGCACATGAACTCCCTAGATTGTGGGAGTAGATATGGTTCTTGTAATATTTCAATAAATAAGTAAGGAGAAAGCCCTTAATTTACTAGCTACCTATAATCAATACCATTTTACGATAAATTGTGGTTCGGTCTGGGTTTGATAAGCTTGGATTAGAGACCGGACCGGACTATATGGTTTTTATTATAAAACTAGACTAGTGGACCGAACCAAGCGGTTTGGTTTGATTTGGTCCGGTTCAACGGTTTTGGGCTTTATTGCCCACCCTTATAGCATCTCCAGCAGATCCCTTAATCAAGCCCCTTAACTTAACTAACAGAGGAACTACAATTTTAACTGCTCTAAGAGATCCATTAATGACTCATTTAATTAGAATATAGTGGAGCTCACTCCCTTAATTAAGGATTGGCTTTAGCCCCTCTTAATTAAATAGGCTCCACATATAAAAAATAAATATAGTTAATAAGTATATAAAATAATAATAATAAAGAATGAGTGGTTGTTCTTTTCTTTTATTTTCTTGGGTTTTTTGCTCTTCACATCTCAGCTGCATCTTGTTGGATATGACATGTATTCCCATGTTTACCGAACGAAATTCAACCAATATGGAAACTTCTTAGAAATGTGGGAAACGTTTGGAAGTTGGAGATCATGTTTAAGGGAGGTTTGAAGACCAAATAAAAACTAAAGAATCGGATTCCGGAAGGAACCGCAGTGTAGACCACGGGGCGGACTGCAAACAATTCCAATAACATTTTCGAGGTGTAGGGCGTGGGTGGCCAACCGTAACCCAGTCCGTGGTAACGGTGTTTTTTTGCACGGATTAGGAAATGTTTTCTTTTGGAAGTTCTTACATAAAGGAAACGGAAAAGGAAAAGAGTTCTTACATTTGGTACAATTTATTTATTTTTTTGTTGCTTTTATTTTCTTTTTCTTTCTATCATTTTTTTATTTTTTTTTACATTTTCCATGTCCCCAAACACCAAATTTTCAGATTTCAAAAACTGACTTTATCACCAAAACATTCAATTTCATACTCATTAACCCACAAACAATTTCATTTCATCAACACAATCAAAACCCACCAACAATTACATTTAATCAACATAATCAAAACCCACAAAACTCACTAAACACAATAAAACCCCACTAAACACAGCCATTTTTTCAAATTTGTAGATTCTGATTGTGTTAAAAAAATGATAGAAAGAAAGAAACAAAAAAATATACCGATTTTTTCAATTTTTTAAGTAAATATTTTTAAAGAGAAACAAGAAAAATCCCACAACCATTACTAATTAATTTTTAAGAGAAACAAGAAAAATCCCGTCCAAAGTTGGTTATTGGTATCTCTTCACATCTCAGCTGTATCTTGTTGGATATGGCTTCGCATCCCAATTTTAATTTATTTTATTAAAATAGTTCATCTATTATTATAATTCATTTTTTTTTATCCTTAGTATTTTATTTATTTTATAGTTTTAATTTATTTAGAATCAATAATTTACCAATAATTAAAAGAATAAAAAAATTAAAAAACATGTCTAGTAATATTTATTAATCAATTATCTTTGTATAAATTTAAATTGAATTCATTATAAATACAAAACAAAATTTCTTATTATAAAATTAGATTGTAATTCATTATTTTTAAAATAAATATTATAATTTTTCATTGTTTATGTTGTTTTCTTGTTATTATTTATTTTTAATACCGTGTTTCTTGTTTTTATTTATTTTTGAATGTAAGATTATTTAGTTCATATTGTATAAGTGTTCTATTTGTTTTATTTTATCTAAACTTCATTATACCATTGATGTTTTTTTATATAAAAAACTTATTATTTCTTTTAAACTCATTTTATTATGATCTTAACTTTTAAGTTTATATATATATATATATACAGTCTTTCTATTATCAGTTCGAACTGACAAAAATTATATCAGTTCTTTGTATGTGGGTCACTAGATTTAAATACTTTGACTGACAAGTGCATACAGCCAAGTCAAAGTATTTAAATCCAGTGGCTCACATGTAAGGAACTGATATAACTTTTATCAGTTCGAACTGATATAACTTTTATCAGTTCGGTTATCAGTTCGAACTGATAATAGAATTTCTGTATATATATATATATAATTTTTGCTTCTGTTCAGGAATTCCGCAGTTGATTTTGCGCGAGTCTCCATGGATGGATGCTCTGAAACCAATTTGTTAGAGTTGAATTTCGGTAAACAAGAAAATAAGAAGTAGAAGAGAAGAGAAGAGAATTTGGAGGAGAATTCAGGAGAGGAGGGATATTCGGTTATAATCTTTGATAACCTTTTATTGAATTCAAATAGACCTCTTTATAGGAGGCCTTACAACTGATAACAAATAACAACGCTAAAAGACAGGAGGTAGTGGAGTCGTGGAGTATTACCAGCGCCCACTACATACAACTTATTTAATAATAATTTAAATAGCAAAAACAATCAGATAACAACCAACTAAAATAACACCCACTATTTGGTGTCTCTTACGTGCAGCACATGCACCCTTTCTTGCGCTGGACGTACATACCACGATTCGTATCATTTGAACACTCTGTTAAAGACTTAAAGGTAACAATATATTATATATATATTGATCATCAAATGAATAAATAATTCTATATTAGCGTTGTCAGGTATACATATCTAGATGTTTTATTAATATAGAGAATTTGTAGACGATAATGGATTGGAATTTATATGCAAAGGTATTGTATAATTAACTTGAGTGTGTATATACTATATACTATATATATTGTTTAAAATTTTCCATATGTCTGAATTTTTGAACATTCATTTTCTCCTCATTGTGCATCGACGTTATAAACTCAGTTTATTTCGGTCTACACCGTAACCTTAAAAGAAATCTGTTTTAAATTTTGTTTTTACTTTTGAAGGAAAAAGAACTACTAGGTTTATTTGGACGAATGAGAGTTGAGTTTAAATGCATGATTTTCTTTGAAATGTTGTAATTGTTATGTTACTTGGTGTGGAAGGGAGGAACCGAGGAGGGCAGACGAGGAAGGAGCAGCTGGGGACGTAAGGGTACCAGTAGCTGGGCCGAAAGGGCAGGATGATCACCGGAGACCACCAGTCCAGTGGCGCCCATGAGGGTGTTAACATGAACGAGTCCAGGTTCAGGACTAAGAGTTAGATGTCGTCTCTTTGTGTCTCTTCTATTATAGCTCTCTCGAACAAAGGAGTTGGGCAACAACCATAAATGTCTATGTGCTATATATTATATATCTAGCTAGGCCTTGAAGCCATAGCATTAATTGTTATTCAATAGTAACAAATAAAGGCAGATTTTATATGACACCTGCAACTCTGCAAGCGATTCGAACTTTAAATTGCCAAATAATTTGTGCTATTACTTCATGAGAGGCTGTGAAATTCATCAATAACACCAAAGACAGTTCGTGATCCAATCAAAAAGTAAAGGCGGATGGATGGATCATTTATTTTTTCATATATTTTATATTCTGGTTCAGCTTTTATATATGTACTGTATAGTTATTGATCGAGTTAGTTAAAAATAAAAATCAGCTTTTATATATTTTTTCATAAAAATCAAAATTTTGAAAATTAAAAATAAATTAAAAAGCTAAAAGAAAATAATTGTATCTGATCATATATAATTAACTACCAGCTAAATCCTTTATATCTTCACGACCTTCCATTTATGTACGTTACTTGGGAGAAATTTCCAGTGTAATATCGCCATTAATATCATATCGGATACATGTATAATCAGGGCCGGTCCTGAGATTTTCGGGGCCCAAGGCAAACTATAAAATATGAGGCCCTTGATACTCTATGTATATTTATTTGATTTTTTTTTTCTCTAGTAAATACTTATAAAAATCAATATAATAACTCAAACTCAAAACTAAAATACAACAAAATAGCAACAAAAAAAAAAAAAAAAAAGTTAAAATTTTTATAATTGCATCAAAGAATATATCATTTAAACCTTACTCGTTTCACATTTTTAGCAACAAAAGTACTAATTAAGCTTACATGTTTTCGAAAAAGGAAAAAAAAATGAAGTGTATTGATTTAATTACCTTCAAAACAACGACTTTTGAATTTTCGTATAAAAAGAGTATTGAGTTTTTTTTTAGAGATATAAAAGATGATTATTTGTGATAAACACGAGTGTTGCTAGGATTTAACCCATTGCCACCCTTGATCCAATGTTGTTGTTGTAAGAATGATAAATGAGTTTCTATTGGTGGGCCTTTAAAAAAAAAAAAAAATTATATATGTATAGTGGCTCATTTTAAAATTTATTTATGGGTTGGGTTTCCATTGGTGGGCCTTTAAAAAAAAAAAATTATATGTGTATGGTGGAACTTTTTTAAAGTCATTTATAGGCCTGTTTTATTTAAAATCTTAGATAGACTATATTATAAAATCGTTTTTTTTAAATACAATTTGGGGGCCCTTTACAATCGGGGGCCCTAGGCGGTTGCCTCACTGGGCTCCCCCTAGGGCCGGACCTGTGTATAATCAATTAAATAAGTTATGTTTTTCATAACGTATGTATGTGACAAGTGACTTCTGACTTCGATCGGATCGATTGGATATTATAAAATGGCTTTCTCTTTCATAGTAATGGAAAAAATAACACCAAAGACAGTTCGTGATCCAATCCCCGATAACTTTTCTATTCTTATCAACTTTAGCCATAGTGTGACCGAAATACCATTTATATGTATGTTTCTACTTTATCTCCCCCAGTAGGTTTTTCACTCTTCTCTATTTCCTTTAGGTTTCTCTTTACTCCTTTTCCAAATCTCTCTACATTGTTGAGAGAGAGAGAGAGATACTCAAAGAATTGGAAGAGAAAAAGTTTGGAGTTAGCAAGTTATTCATCTAATTAATTAAAGTTATAAACTAGAAAATAATTATATTAAATACAGTACATGAAAATACCATTAAGAGCATCTCCAATGGTATCATCAAAAATAGGAGAGTAATCAAAATTTGATTATTTACCCAAAAAACACTGTCCAATGGAGTCACTAAAATTTAGCAATAGCAGTTGCCAATAATCAAATTGCCTCTTCAATCATCAAATTTGAAGATTGACTTTCAATCATCAAATACAAACTTAACCCAAAATAAATGTTGTGATTTTATTCTTTCTCTTTCATCTATGAATTTTTTTTTTTTCTCTTTTTTTCTCTAATCATCTATATATCTCATCATTGTTTCAACCTAAAAATTTCAATCAGGTAAAATTCGTCTCTTTATTATGAATGGATCAATATCCATATCATATACAATCTCTTGTTTTTTTTTTTTACCCTATTCAATAGCATGTATTCAAGGTGTTTGACAAATTGTTTGTGTGATTTTATTTTGCAGGAGACTAATAGCCTAGCACACATTTGCATGTAATCTTTTTTTTTTTTTTTTTTAAGGGCAATTTATTAAAGAAAGAACCAAAGCAACGGCCCCAAAAGGCTACAAAACAAGAGGAAACAACAACAAAAAAGCAAAGAAGCACAACATGAGCATATAAAGCTTAACATCTTTGATATGATTATGATATATTTATATATATATATATATATATATATATATATATATATATATATAAAGCTTTTTGGAGCAGGAACAATGAAACAAAATGAGAGGGAACAATGAAATAAAAATGAGTGGGAACAGTGAAAAATATGTGGTGGGAGTAGATTTTTAATTTAGATAAAGTAGAATTTTGATTTTGATAAAGTGTACCATTGTGGACTACACAATCATCAAATTTAACAATCCCTAAAAACAATCATCAAATGCTGAGGTGGCAACTTTTGAGGATCCAAATTTGATGATACCATTGGAGATGCTTTAATAGTTACAATGAAATAAATATCTTATTACATGTTTTCAGATGTTTATACTTAAACATCATAGTCAAGACTACGGACCAATTAGGACATGTTCCTGCTTCAAAAAAAAAAAGAAAAAGATGCAACATATATCTATTTCAAATCTTAAAGTGACTAAATACTATTTGTATTGATGAGATGACGTTGATTTGGTGGTAAACCCTTCACACCTATATTATGAGGTTGTGGGTTCGAATCCTCCCTGCCTAAAAAAACCTCGAGTGAGTTCGAGTCCTCTCCGCCTAAAAAAACCTCGAATTTATGCTATAAATACATACATATATATATATATATATATATATATATATATATATATTACGCTACTTGAATTAGGTAACTAAATTTTAGGACATATATGATATATGGCAATTATAATTAGTCTAGACATTCCCAAATCCTAGGAGGATTAATAGTCTAAATCATTCTTCGACTAGGAATTACATTTGAAGAAACGAATTCCTGACTATTTGTATTGTTAACGTCTCGGGGTATACTCTTTTATAAAAGATAAAAAAAATTATTTTGGTATATTAGCCAAATCATATATTATGTATATATATATATATATATAATTATATATAGAAGAAACCCATCAATATTTGGACAAGACCATGTTAGATACTAATTAGATTTTGTATCTTCCATTTTGGTACCACTCTCCGGTTTACATCTTGACTCATATATATTAGTGTTTAGTGCATTTAAATAATACCATATGACGTGAATAATCAATCACATAAAAATATATCATGTCACATCATCTAATATTTAATATTATAAGTGAATTATAGGTCTAGGCATATAATAAGAAGCATTGAAGCATAGATTGGCATGTGAAAACACTTGGCATTTAACAACCGGGAGTCAAACATTAGTATGGAGGCCACCCTTCAGTGACTTTTTTGGCCCCTATGAAAAAGAAGAAGCTGGAGCTAGGTAGTAATTTAATTTAATTTATTTTCACTGACAGTAGGCGAAAACTTTTCCAGTGATGTACAGGACTTGTGGGTGCTACGGACTTTAATTTGTAAGTAATTTTACTTAGTTGTACGTGTTTTTGTGAAAGCACCTATGGTTAAATGTGGAAGCGCTTCATGAACAGAAGCAACTTGTGGCGCATGCTATTCTGACAATGTGTTGTTGTTTGTTGGTTAACATTAACAGGAGGAGCTAGCTAAGGTTTGATGGGTTGATTATTTGGAGCTGATTTTGAGACTACTTGTTTGGGAGGTGCTTCTGAAACTGCATCTGCTTCTGCTTCTAGAATAGTGTTTTCATCTTCTAACCATAACTAATTAATTTTGAAAAGTAACAAGAAATTAATCCCGCCCAAAGTTGGTTATGGGTATTTCTTGTGTGTATATATTTCAATCACAGCAATTATTGTTCTTTCATTTTCTTTTCTTTTTTTTGGGTTTTTTCTCTTCACATTATCACATCTCAGCTGCTTCTCTTCTCTAGAGTCTAGACTCTCATGGCGAACTTGAACATCAACAGTCCACCTCCTGATCATGATCACCTTATGTTTTGGTGTTTTTTGTGTAAAACATCATGGAAAAAACAGAGTGCTTTGGAAAAGCACTTCAGCGATCGACACAAGCAACCTACAGAAAAATGCACCACATGTTACAACCTATTCCACCACTATGGAGAATTTCTCTCTCATCAACAGCAGGAGCACCCCAATCAAAACGGTGGAAAAAGAAGGTAATCGATCATATCATACCATATGATTACTCTAGAATCATCTATTATTTTATTATTAGTTTATTAATTGATAAATGTTTTTCTTGATTTTTGGTTGCAGGCACAAGAAACCCAAACGTCAACCTCCTGCCAATTGATTTGATTGGAGATTGGACTTTCAAGCATATCCCCTTTTCTTGATTCTTCATCGTCATTTCTCATCTGCTTCTGATTCTGATCTGCTCTTAAATGTTACATGCAAACATATGCTGCATTATAGAGTGTTATGAGTACCGTTGTTCTTTTCTTTTCCCACCTAGATCTATTTTGTTTTGTAATTGGGGATTTGACCATAACCATTTGATTCGATTCTTTCTTGCAATTTAGATGAGTGAATCATAAGGTTAATCAGTTCTTAATGTAGATTGTTGTTAAAGAATTGAATGTGTTTGGAGCTTGTAGAGATTGATATGCAATAATATACGGGACCAATTACGTACTATATGTACTCTTTGTCTTATTGTATCTTTTGTTTATATGGACATGCAACGTATTGTGATAGTGTGATACTGTGATAACTTAGTTTTCTTCACGTAATTATCATGAGTTATCTTGCAATTTTTTTTTTTTTTTTTTAAGTTAATCTTATATCAACTTAAATAGCATTAAATCTGCAGTCCATGTCCTTTGAATCAATAAATATAATGAAATAATTAAAAACCTTCATCTTCTCTCTCCTCACCATTGATCACCATCACTCTCTCTCTCTCTTTGGGTTGGTTGGTTGGTTGGTGTAGTTCAATTTTGTGGCGGCGATTTCCGGTAGATATTTTAGGGTTCGATTTTGGTGGGGTTTGTGGCGGCGATCGAGGCTGGGTTTGTGTTGGTGGGAGGGGTTTTTGGGTTCGATTTTGGTTGTTGGAGGGGCTGTTGGGTTGGGTTTCAGTTGTGGCCGGGGGTTTCTGGGTTCTTCGGCGGCGGGGCGGCGGCTATGATTGCTCGGTTATTCAGCGGCGGCGGTGGCGGCTATGGTTGTTGGTTGTCTTGGAGATCCATCTTGGATCCACGAGATGGATCTGGTGGAGAAGATCCATTTAGTGTTGAAAGCGAAGTTTATAAGCACTTCTGGCTCAGAGACTGCGACTAGAGTTCTCTGTTTCTCCATTGTTGAGACTTTGAGAATTGCAGAGTTCTTCAAAGAAGAAGAATATTGAGAGTGAATTGGAGATATTATTGAGTGTTATATACTTATATATATGGATTTGGTTTTTTTTATTATAGAGAGCAAGCACGTGAATGGGTGGGGACCAGGAGAGAGAAGAGACAAATTTGAAACGGTTTTTCGGTTTTGGCAGTTTTGGAAGATAAAGTAAGTACCAACATGCATGGTTTTTGGGCCATGTCATGACTCATGACTTGTGTGTTGTTGTGGCAGCGCACAATCATGGACGTGGTGGTGCATCATGATGATAATAAAAGCGACGTTTGTTTCTTAATTTGAGATTTACTTATCAAAACATATAGAGGATTTTTATGTTTTTTTTTTTTTTTTTAATACAACATCAAAAGAGTCTGGGTCTCTGGGATGTCTGAATATACGGTTTTATAATATACGATGTAATAAAATATACAATATAACGTAGGTTAATGGAGATTATTTATAAAGTTTCCAACCACTAAGGTAAAGGACCTTTGTTGGATTTTTATCTATGTTAACTTATATAATAGTTATACTATTAACATGCAAATATAAATTTCTTACGTTAACTTGCAATTAATATTATTAATATTTGGGTTCTGCTCATGTTAATTGAGGGCATAGGTCAACCTTTTATTTTTATTTAATATCTCGACTTTTATTCTTATTTATATTTTAATGGTGTCTCATTTATTTAACATATGTGTAACGTAGTGACATTATGATGTATAAACACATCAATTATTTGTCGCGACACTTCACATATTAGATGAAAGTGGAATATAAATTGAGATACTACTCTTGTAATTTTATTTTTATTTAAATTTAAAACTTTAGTTATTACACTAAAGTATTTCTTAACACAATCTTTAATATATAAAATTGTATGCTAAAATTTACGATGTTAAATTTAAATCCATTCAAATTAATATAAAATAAGTGATTATGGGATTGGTATTGTCAATTTGTGGAAATTGCTAAAAATGACCACATAAAATATAGAAATTTTGTTTGTAACCACAAACGAAAATTTAATTGTTAATAACCACTTTTTTTGAGAAATTATTGGAAAGCCCTCATATAAAAAAGGTCCCCAAACACACACACACACACACACACTCTCTCTCTCTCTCTTTTCTCTTTTTTTCTTTCTCTCTCTTCTGGTCTCTCTCTCCCTGATCTCTCTCGCCGGCATGCTCTGAGGGTCGCCGAGCGTTGGCGACCTTTTAGGCTTCGCGGCAGAGCTTCTTCGAGCGACGCCGTCCTTCACGCCCAGCCACCGTCGTGCGTCGTGCCATCGGAGCTCCCCCTTCGTCGGGCGGCGCACGGATCTGTAGAAAAACAAACAAAAAGCCTAAAAAGTAAAAAACCTAATTTAGGGAAGAAGGTTGGGGAAGAAGTGAAATTGGGTATGATTTCAAGTTTCACGTAACCATTATACTCATGATTTCAAGTTTCACATTTCATTTTACTCATGATTTCAAGTTTCAACATTCAAGTTTTAGTCATGGTTTCAAGTTCGAGGTTTAAAAAAAAAAAAAAAAAAAACTAATTTCAGGGGTACTCTTGTAATTTATGGATATACATTGAATTTTTTTTAAAAAGTGGTTATTAACAATTAAAATTTCAAAAGTGGTTACTAACAAAAGTTTATTGTTTCAGATGGTTACTTTTGGATTTCTCTCTTGTTGTTTTCTATAACAAAATTAAGCAACGAATTAAATTGAAAGTTGTTTATCAAAACATATGAGAAAATAAAAACGAATAGTCTTTCCCTTATAAGAATGTCTTGAAAAATCCGTTCAATTCTTATGATTATTAAGTATATCTAATTGTCAAAAATTCAAATTCGAATTTAACAAAATACTTACGATATATAATTGGATCATTATACTATACATGAATTCTATGAATTGTATAATTATAGAAGTGATTAATATTATTCAATTTTAATCCAAATGTGTACAAAATTCAATTCTCTGGAAAAAAAAATCAAAATCAAAATCGAAAAGAAATTTTGTTAAGTTGTATAAATCGCAACAATTCAAGACTTGCCCGGAAGTAGCTTGCAGCTTGCAGGAGACACTATAGCCAGCTCACACAATTGTAGGGCCCATAACAAATAACGACCTCAAGACACTGCACAAGAGTTTTTGCTATCATCACTGACCCCAAACTAACACAACGTCAATCTCAAATTCTCACCACACCTATGATTCACACGTGTCATCATAGTATGAAAATCTTTATTTGCTAACTCGGTAATATTATCATACCCAACGTTCTTGCTGTGCTCCGTAGTCCGTGCCTCCCCACGCTTCACTCTCTCTCTCTCTCTCTCTCTCTCTCTCTCTCTCTCTGTGCTATGGCGGTTATATTAGTTCTTAACACAGAATCTTTAAAAAAAAAATAAAAAAAAACCACGCACATCGCATGTCTGCTCTCTCTCTCTCTCTCTCTCTCTCTCTCTCTCTCTCTCTCTCTCTCTCTTTTAAAACGTTCGTTTTCGATCTTCCTTCTCTTTTTCTTCTAAACATCACTATCAAGTAAACGATTCAAATTGCAAGCAATAATGGCGGCCAATGCTGCGTATTGGTGTTACCACTATGGACGTGCTTTTGCAAAAAAGAGGGTCATCGAGGTTCACTTCAGTGACATCCACGCCTGCTTCAAAATTCCATGCACCATCTGCTCAAACCGATTTATCCATGATGGAGAGCTTCTCTCTCATCAGGAAGCGGTCCACGCGGCGGTGGTCGGAGCTAAAAACCGGTCTGTCAAATTATAAAAAATATATATATATAATCTTTGCTTTTGTTTAATTTTGAGTATGTTGTTAATCTTTCTTTTGCCTTCTTGCTGCAGTCACAAGAAACCAAAGATGAATCGGAAGCCCAAAATGAACCAGCCTAAAATAAGGATGCCGAAAAGGCACCTCAAGTAATTGAAGATTTGAAGATCATCACATCCATATCGATCCATATGTTTACTTTACTTTTGCTTGTTTCTGTTCTTCGTCTTCTTTCTATAAACAATATCGATCCATTTCTTAGTTTGTTTCTTTTCTTTTCTTTCAACATTGATCGACCATATATGCAAGCTGTGGGTTGAATAGCTGCAATGATCCATTTTTTTCATTTTGTTGTTGTACAACGTACTTACATGGGGGTCCATATATAACTGTAAGTGTAACAATGTACGAAATGGAATACTATCTTTTCAGTTGGGTGATATGTATATTTTTTTCTTGAGTATAGAATTTCTCTACAAGTAACGTTTACTTTTGGTTGGAGTGATCAGGTTCAAAACGAACTGTTGGCGTGTATTTATTGTTAGATCTCTTAGGCATGAGATTAAATGTTTGGAGCGGTGTTACGTACCAAAATAAAATTGAGTAGCTTAAGCAAGTCGTTAGGATGGTAAATTGGAAATTGTTTATGATGTTAAATATATTCAACTAAAAGGTGCTCAAAGTTGGTTAGATTTAGGTTTAAAGAATTTCCTGAATCAATATCATAATGAATTTCAGTAGTAGAGAAATGGACCCAAATATATATATGTACGATATTTTTAACTGTGCCGAAATTTCAAATGAAGTTGCGAGATTGGAGAGCCTGAATGGTAGTAGTAAATTAAACAAGAATACTGTTAATGTTTGGATTCTGAGATTCCGCAACCATGGAAGATTTTGTCCCAGTTTGAATTTAGGATGCTGCAGGAGATGCTGGAACAAAACCTTGACAGGTGTCCTGTATAGAACCATTGGAGTTGGACTGAATTATGTTGGAGAAACTTGAAATTGTCATTAATGATAAACAATCATTCTTCTTCTAATCACATCTAGTAATTTTCCCTTATTTGAATTGTTATATGCAAGCTTGTTATACAATTGTGGAGTTTGCATTGACCGTGCTGTGGAGTTTGCATTTAGAGTCGAAGAAGATGCAGTTTGGAGTCAGGTGGCTAAGGCTCAATTCAGGGAGGGTCTTGTGAGCGATGCAATTCTTTAACCAATAAGAATTGCCTCAATTTAGAGCAATTGATCCAAATTGATGAAGAATTTGCAACTTATGATTAGTTGAGAAGGATCAATATCCAAACCTACTATAATTCTATAAATTATTATGTTTCTTCATTGTTGTTTGAGTGAATAATTCTCATCATATAAGACCCATGAATTGTGATGGAGAATAAAAAAAACAAACAAGTAAATTAGTGATGGAGAGACTGACAATGGCTGCAGCTGCAAGACAGCGTATTCTGCTGTCCTTGTATCTTAGTGTATCCTGTTTCAACTGTAATCTGATCACAAATCAAACGCTCACATAAGAAAATCACTTGCATATTCTGTAAACTGTTATTTTAGGTGTTGAATTGATGGAACTCAGAATTTGAAGGAAGGCTTGCTAGCCATTGAAGATGATTCGAAGAGAGTTCACTCTTGATGAAGGGGATGTTGAAGCACAGAGTGTAATATTAATGCCTGACCATTCAAAGAAAGATGCAAACATCCTGGAGAACTCATTGTCTCGTAAATATCCGGAAATGGGATTCTATGAAGCTCTACAGGAGAAAAAGAGAAGCTCAATATCGAGCTGCAACGGTCAAGAACTAACAAGGATGTCAAGCAGTGCCAACTGATTGAACATCTTATCGACGTTACAGAAAATGTTGTCAATGAGCTTCCAGGGAAGAACTTGAAGAAACTTGTTGTCAATGAACCTGCTTATGTGATATCAGGGTGAGTGTTTCTGGCAAATTTCACTAGAGATTTTTAACTAATTTATTTATAAATTTATTCCAGTTGTTGAATTTTCGATTTCAATGGCGTTACAGTTATGTGACCAATGCTAACTCTGGGATTAAAACATGGAAGAACAGGTTCAATCTCAGTGGCAAACTGATCTTTTCAATTGTTGCGAAGAGCCTTGTTTAAGTAAGTTTCGATATATAATAATTCTCCAAGCACCGAGATTATGTAATGTTACAAAGCTATATAACATTCCAGAGCTAGTTCTATAACATTAAATAGTCGCAATCTCGAAATTTTTCTTTCCTGACCAACCTGTCTAAAGATTAGCATCAATTGTGTTTATTTATACTTGAATTTCTTCTCATTTTTCTTTTTTATTTTTCCTCAAACAGGCTTGAAACCCTGTCTTTATCCTGGTGGAACATTTTCCAGGGTAGCTAATGTGTTGCATACAATAGAGATTTTTCATTAACGAATTTTTCGAATACGGTAATTAACCAATTAGTGAATGGAAAATTGATCGTTTGCTAATGACAGGTTAATTCAATATTAATTTGCTTGCAGGTTGCCAAGGGAAAAAGATGATTCAATATATGCAGAGTGCTACAATGTATATATATATTAATAGGAAGAAAATGAGTGTGTATGAAGCAAAAGTTCGTTTGTGGAGATTTGTTTTGTAAGAGAATCCATCGTTTGCACGGCTTTTTGTGGATTTGGAATTCCAGGTCATCGTTGACCTTGCCACGTCATCACGTATTTGCTGCATGTCATCACCTGACCTAAAGTCAGCACTGATCTAAAATAATTTTATTTGAGTTCCGATATTTTCTCCCCTACAAAATTGTTTAGTGCACCCCTTTTTTATATGAACACCCTATTAAAAAATGAGTTATTTTTGTTTAGGATTCAAATCAGCGGATCAAAAGGATAAAAAGGTAAATTAATAATTAACGAATGGATATATGTTTATATGTGGTGGAGAGAGGGTAATACTCACCCTCTTCCAGGGGTGAGCAAAAATGAACTATCGAAAAAATTTACAACGTAAAATTTTGTAAACACACCCCGTATATTATTAATTATGTCATTTCTTTTAATTTTAAAAACTAATTATAAATAAAAAAATTATAAAATATTTAAATTGAATAAATATAATTAAAATTGCAGCACTATGAAACCCCTAAACTAGCAACAACAACCGAATGAACATGTCCAGTTGTCCACCATTTTTGCACAAGTAAAAGTGCTGCAGCGGGCACAAGTCTATCCAGTTCTCCCAACCACTTTTTGATTTTGACTATTGTATTTCTTTATTTTTTTTTTGTGAATATTTTTGTATTTCTTTATTGTTTTTCTTTTTTTAATCCGGTGTTGTTTGTTAACAATTTTTTTTTTTTTGAAAAACATTACAAGAATTAGAACTGTCGGGATCTATCGAGAAACTCCTCACACATATTTGTAAAATATGCATGTGGGATTTGAACCCCTCACCACTTATGTGGAAGGGATGTGCATTACCAACTCTACTAAGAGGTGATGTGCATAGTTTGTTAACAATTAAAATAGTAAAATAGTTATAAAATTATTGTGATTAAACTATTAATAATTTAATCTAATGGTAATATTGGAATTTCGAAAAGAGTTAGGCTATATATATAAATTTAGGATGTACATACAATTTTAAAGGAGTATAAATATAGTCACTTTTTTATTTTGTATCTCCACTCTGGACGGTCATTTTTGATTGGGCACTTTTTACTTGGCCCATGAGGCCATGATGGGTTTGTACAGCCTGTTTCAATATTAGACCCAAAATTTTGAGTTACCAGAATCCTAAGAGGATTATAAGTCAAAATCATACTTGACTAGGAATTAATTACTATTTTATTCTAATTAAAACTCCTTTTCCACTTAGGAAACGAATTCCTACACGGTATGTGCACCTTTTGTGATACTATAAATACATCACGTATATCAGCTCCTTAGTATCTTCACACTTTTAGCGGATTTTACTTGTTCATCAACATCAATAATGGCGAATTGGGCTGAGCTTCATCCAGATCTGTTTGCGGAAATTTTTCGGCACATAACATTGAACGAGGATTTCATTGCTTTTAGCGGGGTTTGTATTTCATGGCGATCTGCTGCTGTCAAAGAGAAGTTCATGTACAAGGATTCTCAAATGCCATGGCTCATGCTTGCACCTGAAAAGTGCACCAATATGCGTGATTTCATCAGTATTTCAAAAGGTATCCGTCGACAAATTACCTTATCTTACCAAGTTAATGGTAGCACATGCTTCTCTTCCAAGGGTTGGCTTATAGCGATTCGGCAAGATCTGAGTATGAACCTTGTACATCCTTTTACCAGTGCTCAAATTAAACTTCCGTGCATAAAAAGTTTCACTGATTGGCATTCTCTTCGAACCAACAAGATTTACGCTTCTTTCATTTGTAAATGTGCTTTATCGTCTAGTCATTTATCGACATCAGATTTTACATTAATGGTTATTCATGGATCCAGAGGGGTATTGGCATATGCTAGAGGGGGTGATAAATCTTGGACAACAATTAAGACATGGCATAGTTCTTATTCTGACATTATTTTTTATAAAGGGCAGTTTTATGCCTTAGATGCTTGTGGTCGTATAATGGTTTGTGACGTTGGAGGCGATAACCCGACGGAAGCACGACAAGTAGCAACAATGCCATATGAAATTTTAGTTAAATATTTTGAGCGTTTATATATAGTAGAATCAGGAGGAGAACTTTTGGTAGTTTCACGAGAAACAGCGGATTCAATGTCTACTTATGATCCAACTTCGAACTTTCACGTTTTCAAAGTGGATTTAAGCACTAACACCTGGACAAAGATCAATGAGTTGGGTAATAGAGCACTATTTTTAGGTAATAATTCGTCGATGTCGGTGGAAGCATCGGAAAATTCGTTTTGCAAGCCGAATTGTATCTATTTCACTGATGATTATGGAGAAGGTTATCGGTATGATCGATATGGAGGAGGCAAAGATATGGGTATATATAACTTGGGAGATGGAAGCATTACACCTTATTTTAGAGGCAATGTTCGTTACCATCGTTTAACCCCACCTATGTGGGTTGAACAATATTTCTATTAATTTTGCATAATCTATCAGAGGTTTTTTTTTTATTTATTTTAATTACAGATTTTTTTCCCTTTTGTTTAATGTTTTAATTTGTGTTAAATACCTAAATCCAAGTTTGCTGCAAGATCACCAACGTGAATATATACAGAGTACTTAACGAGTCTAAAAAAAATTGCATAACTTACACGACTTATCACATAACCTAGCCTACAGGACTTATCACATAACCTAAAAAAAATAAAAACATATGTTATATATTAAAAAAAAAAAGTTGAGATCAATAAGAGCATTCACAATGGTGGTGGCACTATTCAAGACCCATTTATTGCCACATCACCAAAAATGGCTCTTGAATAGTAAAAAATGGATCTTCTCATTTGGGTCTCATTTTCCCACATTGGTGTTCAATTGAAAAAGTAAAAGTGAATCCACTTTTTAAACTTTTTTCCAAACAATCATTACTCTTCTTTAAAATATTATATATATATATATATATATATTCAATAATTATTTAACAAATTATGATTAATTTAAAATAATTTTTTCACAGCCGAATTACATCAACAATAAAAATAAATATTTAAAACAAACTATTGTATAAGATTAGACATGGCACCAGTTTCAGTTCGGTTGGGTTCCGGTCCGGTTTCGGTTTCGGTTCTGATGGTTCGGTTTCGGTTCCGGTTCCGGTTCCGGTTCCGGTTCCGGTTTCGGTTTCCATTTGGATTTTGATTCCGATTCCGGTTTCGATTCCGGCTTCGGCTTTGGTTTCGGTTTTAAATTTCGGTTTCGGTTTCGGTTTCGACTTCGGCTTCGGCTTCGGCTTCGGCTTCAGTTTCGATGGTTCGGTTTCGATTTCGGTTTCGGTTTCGGTTTTGGTTTCGATGGTGGTTTTGGTTTTGGTTTCGATTTCGATTTCGGTTTCGGTTTCAAAGGTTCGGTTTCGGTTCTAGGCCTTCAAAAAATTAATGTTTTTATTCAAATTATATAATTTATTTAAAATATCAACACTATCAATAATTATTTAACAAATTATAATTAATTTAAAATAAAACAATTTATTCATTTAAAATTAGCACAACCGAATTACATCAACAAAAATAAATATTTAAAACAAAAATAAATATTTAAAACAATTTATTCATTTAAAATTAGCACAACCTTCAAAAAATTAATGTTTTCATTTAAATATTTTTAATTTCATTGAACTAAAATTTTATAATTGAAATTAAATTTATTTATAATTTTTTCATTATATATATAATTATTGAAGTTAATAATAATATATTTAAATTTAATTAATTGAAATATATATATATATATATATTAAATTTATTTATATTTTTTCATTATATATAATTATTAAAATTAATAGTTATATATTTTAATTTAAATTATATAAATAAATAAATAAATAAATATATATATATATATATTTAGGGGCCCAACCAAATGATTGGGAAGTGTTGGGAACCCAACCCAATCATTGGGCAAGACCCAAATTGAGTTCCAAATGTGGAACCCAATTTGGGTCTACTTGGGTGGGCCCCACATTTGGGTCTCATTTTTCGGGTCTTATTTTATACCATTGTGGAAGAATGATTGGATCCAAAGTGGGTCTTGAATAGTGCCACCATTGTGGATGCTCTAAGTGTAACTCTTATAACTATCTTTACCTGATCTTTAAAGTCAATTATGGGTTGTTTGTTTTTTCCACTTAAAACTTAATGGGTTTGACTTTAATTCATTAAGTTTTTTATTTTATTTTTTATTTTTTTAGTGATCAAATAATTTTAAAATATCAAAAAACAATTTAAAATAAAAAGTAAGAAATCATACTTTTAATTTAATTCTAAATCACTGGATTACAATTAAAATATTCACTTCTAAATCTATACTTTTAAAGAAGATATATTTCTAAATTTATTATAATTTAATATGATATAAAATTCTTTCTTTCTTCCTTTTCACACATTTCTTATTTTATTTTAGAAAAAAGAAGAAGAAAAAAAAGTCTTTACTCATAGTAAATGGATATTGCACTTGCATTATTTTTAACAATAATGCTAGAGGACCCAAAAAAGTGACCCAAATTTTGGACCCAAACCTATGTGGCAACGTCATACATAACATGGGCCCACGTCACTCTTCCTAAAGCTCCCATGTGATGTTGCCACATAGGTTTGGGTCCAAAATTTGGGTTATATTTTTGGGTCCTCTAGCATTACTCTATTTTTAAACCTAGATAGATATTGCCTCAAATAGAAGTGAAGCTATCATCATCTATCAAATGAATGAGGACACGTGGCATTCAATCAGGTCACCATTCCATGCTTGTCAAAGTTGTCATAACATACCCGACTCGTGTCATCATAAAATTACACTGAATCAACCTAGGAGTCACTGGTATATTCCACACAAATCTACACGTGTCAATCGATTGTCAATTCGTTCTTCTTATAAAATCCCCGTCACTGATACTCCAGACATCACCATTACAACACATAACAATTGCTGCATGTTAGTGTTACGGAGGTTTGATCGTTTGTGCTCGGTATCAGGTGTTGTATTTTGGAGAAGTACTTGCAATAATCGTTTTACTTCAGGTTTTGACTTCAATGAAGACGAAAAAACTCAAAAAGAAGGAGAAGGAGAAGAGAAAATGTCTTCAAATCAACAGAGAGCTGAACTCGACGCCAAGGCTAGGAAAGGCGAGGCGGTTGTTCCCGGCGGAACCGGCGGTAGGAGCCTTGAAGCCCAGGAACACCTTGCTCAAGGTATCTATAAATAAAAATCTCTACTATGGTTGTCACATACATATTTAGATGTTTTATTACTATCCAATATATATATATATATAGATCATCAAATGAATAAATAAAAATAAATCTTTATTAGGGTTGTCAGGTATACATATCTAGATGTTTTATTAATATAGAGAATTTGTAGAAGATAGTGGATTTGAATTTATATGCAAATTAGGTATTGCATAACCATATGTCTGAATTTTTGAACATTCATTTTCTCCTTATTGTGCATCGACGTTATAAACTCAGTTTTTCTTGGGTCTCCACTGTAACCTTAAAAGAAATCTGTTTTAAATTTTTTTTACTTTCGAAGGAAAAAGACCTACTAGGTTTATTTGGACGTATGAGAGTTGAGTTTAAATGCATGATTTTCTTTGAAATGTTGTAATTGTTATGTTACTTGGTGTGGAAGGGAGGAACCGAGGAGGGCAGAAAAGGAAGGAGCAGCTGGGGACGGAAGGGTACCAGGAGCTGGGCCGAAAGGGCGGGATGAGCACCGTAGACCACCAGTCCGGCGGTGACCATGAGGGTGTTAACACGAACGAGTCCAAGTTCAGGACTCAGAGTTAGATGTCTCTTTGTGTCTCTTCTTTTATAGCACTCTCGAACAAAGGAGTTGGCAACAACCATAAATGTCCATGTACTATATTATATATCTAGCTAGGACTAAAAGTGATAACATCGCCACAGCATAAATTGTTATTTAATAGTAACAAAAAACAATTTGCTCCTGTTTACATTTCTTGTCATTTGCTCTTCTGTTTTAACTTTTAATTTAACATTGGCATATTAAAAGATTAACTACCTTTACCTCAATTGAAATCTATGGAGTCTGCAGTTAATTCGAAAAAAAAAAAACTGGATTCAACCTTTTTACACGTAAAAATAATTTTACTTATGCTCTCTATAAATTAAATTAAAAATTACACAACCTATTATACAATAATAATTAAATACATTCTTTGAGAAAAGAAATGCAAAGCGACCATCGCCAATCTTGTGCAACTCTTGAATCACTGGTTCTACATGGAAGATCAGAAGAAAATGAGGAATGCTTGTTCATGGAAACCGGGCACTCGTCAGCGGAATAGGGAAGAAGAAATCAACTTATCGATCTCGCCGATGGCATTCATGTGAGTGGTTGGAAATAACAAGCGCAAAAGAGGAACCAAAGACGATGAAATCAACTTTGGTTTGATTTTCTCGACGGTTGTCTTGATTACAGATGAAGCTGGTATGCTATACCATGTAAGATACCACGAGAGGAGTACTGCTGAATGGTTTTCTCGGTCGTCGGATTCATCGTCAGGCCATTTCCCGGATATTAGATAATTGCCAAAATCATTTTTCAGTCGCTCTGAACATTTTAGAAGCTCTTCCAATCGCTTTTGAAAAGACCCGATAAAGATGGATTGAACAATGCCGCCTCTCGAAGTAGTCAATCTACCTTTCAACAGAGCCTCATTGTAGGCTAGTGCAAGCTGCAACCGAAATAGAATAGTGAAATCTTTTCCAAAATAGCTAAACCGGTTATCAAATCATGTTGTGTCGTGGAAGAGTATAGGAGTGCTAGATTTATTGAAACATACCTTCAAATTGGAGACTGAGAGTGAGTCGGCTACAATGACGTTACCTTTAGTTACCTGATCGGCCATTGACCCGACTATTGTGTACAGTGACAAATAGACCTGTACATATTGATAACAGATGCATTATGATGTATGACATGATAGTCCATTTACACCTTTCAACATTGCCTTTCACAAGAGCTAGACATTTACCTGTAAAAGAGCTGGCCTATCCTTGCTTATGCATTCGAATAATACTTGCAAGCAGAATTCCTGGAAATTAGCATCGAATCTGCAATAATGGACAGGTTGTTACAGACAGCCGAAAGCTCAAAAAATTCGGGACGAAACTAAATACTCTTTGTTAAAGCATCAGTACTATTTAAGAGTCTGAAAAATGCCACAACCAAAAGAAACATAAATGCTTCCACCTGAGCGGAATGTAAAGACAAAATTTAAATAGCACTCTGGGTACTTGCCTGCTACTCCAGGAAGGGTCACAGCAGAGTTGAGCAAAAGCAATTAAGCTAGGATCCGAAGAGAAGGCGCTGACCAACTGATCAACAGTTACGGAACCAAGTCCATTATTATTGTTGGTATTGCGCTCATATTCTCCCAGATTTGTCAAACCAACCACCTGGATCGAAGAAAAAATTTAAATCTACCATATGACTTGGGAGTAAATCAATGAATTGGAATAGGTCAACTAGTGATAAATATTCTGATATTATGACCTTGTGCATGGCTCGTGACAGCAAGGACTGACACCCTATGGGGTCATCCACATATGAACAAGCTCCAACCTTCCGTTTGATATAGAGAACACCAGAATTAAATGGGTCATTCTTGTCTCCAAAACTCCACCAAGGTTTATCTGTTTGAAAATAAGAATAAGAGCCATTTGAGACATCTAAAATTGACATTAGAAAATAGAAAGAAAAAAAAAATCCACCAACCTTCAGGAACAAGCTCTATTACTTGTGGCCAGTATCGAGGCCCACAAACACGAACTGTCTTCAACTGCAAGCAATAAACAATTTGTCAGCCACAAAAGTGCAGTTTATTGGTAAACAGACTAGAGACAGACGGACATGCAAATTAACTAGGATAATTTCCACCGCAAAATATTTGTTATTTAGGAGGTCCATCGTAGAATTTGCAGCAAATGTGGCTCCTTCAATAACATTACATAATCTCTTCCTATATATTTGATCACATTAAGCCTCAAAGCCAAACGTCATGTCTCTGCACGGGTGGATGTTTACTAACAGCGAACAAGAAAAAGAAAGAACAAAAAGTATTCTCAATGAAAAGGTTTAACAATATAGTATTTTGCCCTAGATAAATTCCATTTCATTTCAGGACAAAGGAGAAAGAAGTTCCTAAGATTGTAACAAATATTTCTTCCTGAATCTGTGAGACTTACGATAGCACGTTCTGGTAGAAGGCAAGGGGTGACTTCACAAAAACTTGTTTCTGAATAATGTTCCGTTTCCCTAACAGTAATTTCAAGAGGGGCATACACGGGGAGACCAGTATCAACATCAACAGTCTGAATCCAACGAGCCTCTGCTGCAAGTACATACATATGCCTGAATGCCTAGAAAAGTACCATAAAAACAAATGCATCAGATACCATTCCATGGGAACATCAGAATAATTTCACATAGACATTTGTTCATAGTTTTACAGCATAAACAACACTATTTCTCAGGATTTCTTAAAACTCAATGCTCCACCAAAAATGATATCATAATAATGATCAGTACAAAATGGACTGTGTACATTCAGAATCAGTTACACTGAGTACTTGATTGAGGACTCAATCTATTGGCACTGGTTCTTGATTGGGAGAACGGAAAGGGAGTGAATTTTCCAATTCTTGGGAACAGAAAAGGCAGAACCAGATTTCATGTAATCGAAGCTTTGAAGTAGGAAAGCCTAAGGATGTGCTTCTACAAGTTTCCAAGACTTGCTTCACCATCATCGAGGGCAAAAGTTAAGAGGTTGAAAATCAGTTTTGTGAACTTTAGAATACCCCAAACTCATTCTCAGTCCAGTTGTAATATACATTCTAGATTTCTAGATTTTAGAATATGTATTCCTGATATAGACCTATTAGTATGTCTTAACAAGTTTACTTTAAGCATTTTGATAAGTTGACAAATTTCTCGGAAATATTTTAACATACCTGAAGGTGGCAACGATTGTCATTTGGACCAGTAGGCAAGCGTGGATAAAGAGAAATCAACAAGGCAGCAATAGAACTGTTGCTTGTTGAAAATGTCCGCATTCCACCCCCAAGAAACAAGAAGCCAATGGCCAAGCTTACCTAAAACCATTTCAGAGTAAATATAAGAATGCTAGACAGTAGCAAGACAAAAACCGACTGATGTAAAGCATTGCAAAGGATACAAAGTGTGGAAGCATTCATCTTAAGCAAGAAGCTCACAGGAATAAAAAATTAATCTCATATCGACAATATCATTCAATCAACACATCAGAGGACAAAACCCACAACATATTCATCAATATTTCAAAATAGAAGTTAGTAAATAGAAAGTGGCACAAATCTTGTATGCATGACATAGAACAAGATATAATTAGGTTTACACAGCCATAGGCTCTGCAAGTGATCTAATAGTCAGTAGTCTTAATTTCTTAAAATAAAAAAAATTCCTCCATCAGCTGATTAAGTTAAAGTTAAAGAAGCTGGAAAAAGAATAATCTCAGCAACTGATTAGTGCATTTGGCAGGTCAGTTTGAGCTATACAAAATTTTGAGATATATCAATGGAACAAAAGGAACTAATGAACCCACGTATCCTACTGTCCAAGTCAGCATACTTCATAATTAAATATCACAGAATCACCAATTTATTTGACTTTATCCTTATCAATTGTTAAGAATATATATATTATATGATTTTATAATTTAAGTGTATATACACAATCTCAAGAAAGCTATAAACAAATTAACAGATAGTATTAGATATTATTGTAACTTGTGGAAAATCTTACTGCCATCTGGATTCCATAATTTGCATGTCCATCTTGGGAATTTCGACTGCGGAGAAATCTCAATAACCGAAAGGTTTGTAAATGTCCAGAACCAGCCATAACCTATTCCTCAGAATATCCATCAAAGAAACTTAGCACAACTGTTATTTACATCAAACTAAATGGAGAACAAAATTTCTATGCTTTTACGTACCACAGACAGGGAAAGAACAATTAGGTGAAGGCATATTTCTAATGTGCACCGATCAACATAACGAGACAATCCCTTTGGAAACGCCTTTCCGCTTATAGCAGAAACAGGCTTGATCTGCAGACATTAAACAATATAATTTTACTACTACTAAATGGTTAATATAGATTGAGAAGCATCATGTTGTAAGCAGACCTCATTTAGGAAGAAGATAGCATATTCGTAAAGTAACTCTTGGACATTTGCATTCTTTGTACCAGCAAACCTCAACCCTGTCCATGATTAATGGTAAATGTAATGGATGTTATAGATGAATTTTAATAATTTACTGCAAGTCAAATGAATATTCAATGAAGTACAAATTCTGAAAAACAACACTACAGCAAATCAAAGAAGATATTTGATCCCAGGAATGTGGTGACTTTTGCCCCAACAGCTTACAAGCTTTGTTCACTCTCTCATAATTTACCATGCTTGTAACAACTCTCACTTCAATTGCTTATATACTTTTTCACCAACTTGCAATATTGAAGCTAACATTCTATATTGTGAAACCTTCAGTATCCTTGAAACTCCATGAACTGGATGCTTCACAACTGATAGAGCACTTATACTTCTACTGATGTTCCCTTTCCCCACAAAACATACATCCGATAAGTTTTTGTTTTTTTTGAAAAGAATACATCCGAAAGTTTTGACACTTGACAATCATAAAATCAAGCACCGAGTTTATTCATAATTTCATAAGCTGAAATCCTGTGTTTAATCTTTTTTATAAACTCTTGTATGTAACTATATACTCATCCTGGTTTTTCAGACTACCTTTTGACAAGCCATATCCTCACTAGATTACGTCAAGACACAGAATTCAAGTGAATTATAACATACCAAGAGAAATACAAGCCCCAGTCACTATATTGACATATGCCTGGACAAATGTTTCCGCATCCATTTCATCAATGTCAATAGTATCATCTCTAAGGCCCTTTACACTACTTTTGACAATTTCAGGAATCTGGGACTGAATCCATTCTTCAGAGGGGTGAACCCTAAAACAGAAAAGCTTATCAGTTTAATTACAAAGAGCGACTTAAGAGATAGTAGAGAAACTAACATGACCAGCATTACCTACTCCACATTATCAAATTCCGAGCAATGACACGAAGCATTATAAAGTCAGGCCTCACATACTGCAAGTCAAAATGCGTAGAAGGAATGGAAAGCCTAGACGCAATTGCCTCTGATTCAGTCTGTCATTAGTACATAGGGCAAAGTGAGAAACTTCTGATACACGTCTATGAAATGTGAGATATTTTGTACCGAAGAACAATCACAGAGGAATGCACTACTTGCAGAAATTTAAGAAAGATATAACTTAGTAACCTCTTCACCTTTAAGAACATTAAAGAAAGAGCAATTATGGCTCCAGGTGCAGTGACATCAACATTGACCATGGTTCCATCCATCATCTACATAACATCAGTTCCCCAAAGAAGAACCTCAATATCAAATGATTGGGATTTTTTTTACATAAAGTGCTATTACTCCAGAAACAATGTCAAAAAGTAGTGAAAAACCGTTTAAGTTAGCAGTAGTTCACACAACCTGCCCAGCACTACGGCCATGTTCATCTGTTGATAGTGACAAGAAATGTGATCTTTCCTGATGAAGAATTGAAGAGAAAAGAAATAATTCAGAGAAACTAGATTATTCAATTAAGCACCACAAAGTAACTAGATTAAGACAGTAAAGTTCTTATTCCACGGTATATAGAACACAGATAGTGCAACATAAATCGACAAAAAACAGAGTGACATGAATTTAACAACATACATTATGAACTTCTTTGCCACCAATGTAGTGGAACAATCGACCAACCATGGTGTCCGTAAAACCAAGTGCATCGTCTCCTTGACCTTCAGTTAATACAGAACGATTAGCTAAGATAACCACCTCACAGACATTTAACTAATATATATAAAATCACTTGTACCCAATGCAACAAGGCCCAAAGCAAATCCTGCAGAAACAGCATGGCCCTCCCTTTCAAGAACGTTATCACCCCCACTTCTACGTCCTATTTCACTCTGCGACATAGAATACTCAACGTCAACTACAAGGCATGTGTCCGTGATAAAAGCGAGAGAATCTTGAAGGAGAATATAGAACTAAAGCCCAAAATGCTGCACTGTCTGTTTGCATAGAGCATTTGTATAATTTAACTTTGAAAGATGAATGGATGATTATTGATAATCGGTAACTTATGATGTAAGAGATCAAGTATACATTCTCACCAGGAGAAGTTAATCAAATAATATTCCTAGGGCTGTTGATCCTAGCAAGTAAATTAAGATGAAATAAGACCATTTTATGATTTTTTTTTTTTTAAACTCGTAATTAAATGCATCATTTACTGCTTCAAAAAAAATGCATCATTTACAAATTTCTATTGCAGACCACTCATTCACAAAAATCCTAAGCAACAAACTAACCCTAGAAGTACTACCGCTTACAATACTTGGAATGATTAACAAATATTAGTATTATATGTAATTGAGCTAATCAGTCAAAATGTAGTATGTAACAGAATCATATTAAGCACTACCAATAGTGAACCATACTTTAGGGCAACCATTCCAAATTTCCAACTATAATTCGTTTTTTATTTTTTATGGAATTTTTCCAGTATAAATAATAATGCTGAAGTTTTTTTTTTTTTTTTGACCATATAAGCAGAAAAAAAAAAAATAATCAATTGAAATGCAACAGGTAAAAAACAAAATACCAAAAGAATCTGCATAGTTTGTGGGTGTGCTGATCCTTCATAAAGAAGTCCAACTGACATTAACGCTGCCGACTGGAGAATCAAGACAAGAGAAAGCATTGTCAAAATCAATATTAGGAAATCACCCAATAATCCTAAATACCATTTCTTGGTAAGCCAATTGCATTTGAAGAACAGCGATAAATGCAATACATGTTATATACTCCATGATGGAGCTGCCAACAACAATAGTACTACTTTGGTACTACCTAGGAGAATAGGACTACAACACCAAAAGCAATATACTCTTAGTCAGGTGGCTATAACCATCAAGTTGAAGACATAGATACGGACTTCAATGTTCTTATTCTGACAAAAAGAATAACTTAATGCAATTTATATGCTCGACAGGAGAAAAGATGCTCATACTGATCTATAAAATTTTATTGCATATTTGGACTTTGGTTTCTCAACAATGACATACATATACAGTAGAATAAATAAGATTTCTGGAGGACAAAGAGTTAAGAGGTGAACATAATGAGTAACAAAGCTAGCAGTGCAATGATCAATACCTGAAAAATTGGTTGTACATCCAACTCTACTGAACGTGGATGCCTAGCAGGTATATGGACATAAAGGGACTGCCAGACATAAAGGTAATAAGTTAATCAACAGTGGTTACAGATAAATTTGTTGACAAGAAAGAACATTAAAATCACGAACAAGAAAGATTCAGAAAATTATGCTAAGGAAATGAAAATTCCATGTCCATTTACAATTTCAAATTGCTGAAAAACACATCTAACAAAATTGTTACAATTACAACATCGTAGTTAGAGGAATTACAATGAAAAATATGCAATATAAGAAGGTAAGAGCATGAATAAACTAGTTCATCCATTCACATGTTTAATGTTTCCATTTTTTTAATTTTTATTTTTTGAAAGTGTTTAATGTTTCCATTAATAAGACAAAAAGAAGTGATGTAAAATTAGATAAAAAAAATATAAGTGACAACATGCTATCACCTTTGATATTGATGGTTGCATGGCCCCCCTATAAGAAGCTGCCAGACCAATCATTAATCCGACAGTTGTGCTTTCATGTTCCTGGAAGAAAGAAGGATTGAGGAATTTTAATAAAACACTGAGGCTAGAAATAAATATTTAACTTTTAGAATTGCAAATAGAAGGCTGGACATTTAACTTTTATGTATGAAGGAGTCAAAATTAGTTAATGTATAAAAAAGGCAAACAGCATGCATAAGATTCTATTTTGGTGCTGTTATCATTTCTTTTTCATTTTTTTTATTGTATGCATGTTTATTGTGCGTATTTGTGTGAGCAGAGAAACTGAGGCAGATTTCTTGAATGCATAGTAGCATAACAGATAATTCAAAATCATTTAACAAAAACAACCCCCCAAAAGACTAGTAAAACATTATTATCATCAATAAGAAAGAACAAGAAAGTGTTATTGTGTATGAAACATTGAAACCTGATCATAATACTTGTATATGTCACTAATATTTAAAGCACGCAGATGTCCATGTAATCCTAGTGCAAGGATAAGTCCAGCATGATCAACACTTGGCTCTTCAGGTTTGTTATATTCTATCCATGTTCTTGAAATTTTTCCCTGCAAATGAAAGGCTTAACTTTATCACCTAAAATTCAATAAGAACAATATTACATTATTACTCATGTATAAGTAGATTGCAAGGTAAGAAATATAGTAAAGGACAAATGCTTTTTTTTTTCCTTTTCCAAGAGGGTAAAAGCATGCAGCAAACTATAACATCAGCAGGGAGCACAAAATGCACTCTAAGATCTTAAAATACAAAGACAAACCTGAAGGGGTGACAGCTTTAGCCCAGCAGCAACAGCATTGTGAAATTCTGGCCAGGTTTTGAGTTCTTGTATATTCCTTATGTTTGGATCCAGATTAACCTATGGGGGCAAATTTATGTGACATGAAGATACAAAATAGTAAAAGTTTGTGCAAACGATAACATTTGAAAGACAAAGCTCAACAAGAAGAAAGCATAGATTACAAGCATGAGTTTCCAAAAAGAAAGTTTATTTTAAAAAAAAAAAAAAAATCAATGAAAGACATTTTTTTTTTCAAAATTCAAAGTACCATTGGTGAAACAAAAATACTGTTGGAAAAACCATATGGTTGAAAATTTTCTGTTCATAATATATTATAGATTTATAGTGGACAGGATAATAACTTAGAAAATCCAGAAACATGCCACATATGATAATAAACACATATGAGCAGGTAAAGAACATAGTAACAATGTATCACTAAAAATTCTTAATATGAACATACAGTTGCATTTTGTTGTGCAGGCAACCGACCTGCTAAAACAAGCTTTGGGGATGTAAAGGCCTGCACAAAATTTAAAAAGAGCCTATTAGAAAAAGAATTGTATCCTATCAATTTAACAGAAACTTTTTCTCCAAAGTAAATTTACATAGAAAAAGAGTACCTCTGTTAAAAGAGTAGATCTTGTTGCAAGAGTAAATGCCCCACGGCCAAGAGGAAGTGCAGTGGTCCTTTGAGCAAGGTGCCACAGCTGAGCCTATACCAACAAAGGTAGAAGCAAAGAAACAGAATAAGACTACGTGAACTTAGAATACAGGTAATTAATTCCTATATAGCTGAATACACTTTTGCTCAATCAACTCTCTCTCTCTCTCTTTGTTGTCTTTGATACTTAGGTTAATAGAGCAGCAAATAGAAATACATAAAGAGGTGTACCTGTTGCAGGTCCTGATCAGAAACACTAGGATTTGCATTTGCAGACGTTTGAATAGCCACAAGTCTTGATGAGCACAAAAGACGTCTAACCTAGTAGACATGCAAAGTCAATTGAAAAGGGAAACATTCCACAAGTAGACAAGAATAATATTAAATACAAATGATTTCAATATAAGTCAAGTACCGTCTCCTACTTCATAAACATTGCATGCACAAGAAAACGAAACTAAATTAGCAATGTGAATGCTATTTTCATCCTTTTTTAGGCTAGCACATAAACGGTTTGATCATTGCAGTCAAAATCTATAATAATTTGTATACTTTTACCAGCCAGTAGCAGAATAATTTCTTACAAGTTTACTCTGCACCATTTTGATACTAATGGTTTGACATGGAGGATCAAAACATACCTCATTCAATCGTAGATCCCGACCATATCGCAGCTGTGTGCTAGAGTTAAAGATATGTTCCATACCATCTGTCATGGACCTATCAACAGAATCTGTATCCTCAAATTTGGTGCTTTCTAAACCATCAGTATCAGAGACAGTGGAAGTCACAGTTACTGGATGTAAATGCAGCATGTAAGGTGTAGACATAGAGGTTAAATTCACATTGATCTGAGTTTCAAGTTCCTTTGATTTGCATGAATGTGCTAAACACGACAATGCCAAATCTTCTCGACCAAGAAGAATGTATGCAGCAGCAGGCCAGTCAGTGGGAGGCGATTCCCGGCACTTATCCAATGCCTAGAAATACATAAACAATCATGTTGATAAGTTGGAGAACTAAGGAAGCAGAATTGGTTACCAGGAAATAAATGCCGGCTAAAAAAGGTTACTATAGACAACTAAGCAGCGACGTTATGAAAAAGTAGAATTGTGAAGAAACAAACATTAGAAATGTAAAAACATGTTATTTTATTACCATCCAATGTAATTCATGCAATCAGAATGATTTCCTGATGCTAACAGATCTAGACTTTACAATCTTGTTGTAGCAGAGTCACATTCAAAGCTTTTTATATATCATAGGTTACCGTAACCCAACTTACATGTCGCAGAGGAAGAGATACACCACAAGGCAGTAAGTCCAACTGCTGCAGTCCAAAATTTTCCCCCACCATTGCCAAGACTGAAAGCTCTTCATTGCTGCAGTATGATCCAGAGGCAATGTTGCAGTAAACGCCGGATGAAAGCTTCTTCCCCATGGGTTTATCGCCCAACAATAAACTATAAAAGGAAACTATCTTCCTTGCCCAGCTAACAACAGAAATTCCATCTTTACAAATTAAAGGTGGAAGGTCACTGATACTAGCAGAAGCATATCCATGTTGCAAGCAGTTTACAAGCCACTTGAATATACTAGGAGGAGTTTTTGAGGAGAAAGCATTCGTGCAGATTCCGACTTTTTTGGAAAGACAAGGAAAATCACGAATATAATGGTCCAAATAGCATTCTTCACCCAGAAGCTTGGCAATATTGCATAATAAATCAGCCAACAGCTCCAAGTCCCTGAACAATTGTAAGTCTTGAATTAAAACACTTAAAAAGAACATTGATCAAGAGATATATTTCGAAATTTAACTCCAAAAAATGTTGAAATAAATTCTTGGTGATGTTTGTTTTAATAAATTTCCTCTTTCGGCCGAGGTTCACCATATAAAAAAACAATAAATCTTGGAGATACCCAGTGAGAGGAGTTTGCCCAAGATGCACAAGGATACAGTAAAAGTACAAGCAAGCAGTATTTATTCTAATATTGAAGTAGCTGTGTTATGATCTTATTGTTGTTTTTGTGTTTGATTCTTTACATTTTATTCTTGATGTACTTGAAGATTGGTGGACTGCTTGTTAACCTTCTATTTAACTCTTACCTTTAAGAATATTAATAAACTTGTCTGTTTCTTACAATATAAAATAGAAAAAAAAAACGAAGCAGAAAAAGTAAAATTAGCTACAACTATTTTACATCATGTCAAGTCCATTTCATGAAAGTAGGAAACAGTATAGTTAGCCCCAAAGTTGCAGCCGAGCCATGGCAAATTCTTGCATCTTATTCTCTCTAATCCTAATACTTTAATATTTTGCTCACTTATATTGTGTGGATTATATTCCTTCGATAGAGATAACTACACATAGGCATCTAAATTTACCGTTTGCGGAGATTGTCCAGTTTTAGATTCTCATAAACTGCATGCAAGGAATCCAAAGTCGCTGTGAATAGCTCTGAGAAAAATGAATCTTGTGAGATTTGTGCACCGTCTACACTTGATCTAGGGAAATCCGATCTCTGCACATCAAGTGATGTTCTGGAGGAAGTCCCAGTAACAAAGTTAAATTTGCAGTAGTTCTTGTGAAATTTGCTGTTAACAAGAAAGTCCCAAGATGAGTTTGCCACCATATCCAAGTGTTGCTGAACATTAAGGGTAGATTTTCTACCCATTTGCATAATAATGCTACAAAAATTGTCCCATTCTGCATCTATATTAGAATTGGACTCCAACAAGTAGGCAGAACCGCCATCTCCCCAAAGAAGAGCAAGAAAATAATTATATAAACTGGAACTGAGTCCCTCAGCCATTGATGTGATGCAATCATTTGTCAATGAAGATGAAGGGTTCCGTCTTAATGCACATCGAAACATCTGGATGTATAAAAATTACAGATTATTAAGATACAGCATTTGCTAAAAATTGCAATTTCTTTTGCAAATTTGCTAACGTAGTAAGAGTGAAAAACGGAAACATATATCACAAGCTAAGTATTGACCAATAAAGGCAATAATTATTGATTTCATAAACATCAAACTTCCTCTGTATGCAGATACAAGTTCCATTAATTATCAATGACTATTGGCAAAGCAAAACTATACTGGAGAGAACAAAAAGCAAGAAAAAAAAAAAAAAAAAAAAAAAAAGAAGATTACTTAGCGTGTATAACTTCCATAAATTAAACATTAAGAAAGTTGCGGAATCATTTACATGAGAAAAAAGGTCTGGAAAATAATAAATTTTACTGATAAACTTACAATTATCATACCTGTCCATTGTTCACTATTACATTGATACGCCCCTCAACAGCATCTGCAAGTCCTATAATCTTCAAGTCATGGGAAACGGATGCTGTTTCTGAGAACTCCAAACCATGTGAAAGATGACCTTTAAGCATAGAAGAAGGCAACAAATATCTACAGAGACATTTCTCTCCTGACTGCAATCATGACAGATATGTTGATTATACACATTTCTAGGCCACTAACAAGAAAAATCAAAGTGCTTAGGTTATACATATCCCAAAGTCACATTCAACAGGAAGAAAGCAAAGAATGAAATAATGCTTGCAGAAATTTTTCAAAAGAGATTACAAAATATAATATCACATTGAATAAATTAAGAATACAATATGAGAAGTATCCACAAGAAAGCTTCTACTCTCCGTTCAGAATATTATGTGTTTCACAGAAACTAAACTTCTGTACAAGTACTACATAAGGTAAATGGTAACGCCAACATAATTCAGATAAAAGAGTAGCTGCAACCTCTTCTTTTTTTTTTTTTGTGCTAGTGAACTCTTATCTAAGACCATATTTTTTCATCAGAAATCACCCTATATAGACTACCATAGCACAAAGCAGAACCAATTTAGAACCAAACATAAATATAATTATATGGGGGACTTGAACCTAAAGACTCCCCTTAGGCTCTGCCAACATATTAACAGACAAAATGTAAAGCTTAAGCAAATAGATAAGTGCCTAAACAATAGGATGAAGCCCTAACAAGAAGAAAGTAGGTAAGACTTTCTATTCTGCAGGGCACCTAATAAACTATAATTTTTTGGATAATTCTCCTATCAAATCTTTAAGATATTGGATTCTTGTAGGTATGATTTTGATATATTTCAGAGCAAAGAATATTGAAGCCCACATCCAACCATGTTGAAAACTTTATTTGTATTGGTAAGATGCTAAGAAAAGTTTCATTTGAAATTTCTGCTTATTATTATTTACTGCCTTAATTTTTCTACGTCAATATCAATGCATTTTTTTTGTCATTCAGTATAATTGTACTTTTGGACCTCAACATACCTATCAATATCACTATTTACGACCTTGATCACTATATATAGTTCTTCTACAAGTAAACAGAACTTGATAGGAAATCAATATGAGTTCAAATGTCCAACACCCTATATTAGTTCCAAACAGAATGCTAGTATTTTGGTCTATGAACCATTGCTGATAAACTAAATACAAGGGTCACATGTTCGCAATGAATCTATTATACTAATAGGGTACACAATTAAAAAATTCTACCATAAATTCTTTTGCCAGTGTTTTCAATTTTCAAATAAAATCAATAGACAAAGAAAATGTAAAACATATGCGACAAAAGAAAATCAGAGCTTAAGTGAAGGTAAAGATAAATAATTAAAAATGGATAACTTAATGAACATAGCCTGTTATGCATACGGCTTACATAGAGGAGAAGAGTGTTGTCTGGAGCTAAAATAATAATGTCTGCATATGGAAGCAGCCCCATTTTCACTCTACAAAGCATAAAGAAGAAAAACTAACCATAAGATTATTAAACAAACAACCAATAAACTATAAAGCAAACAGAAAAACAGAAAATAATACTCTACCTAGGACGTGTTACAATGACTGGCGCGGCAGCAACTGCTGGTATGCTCCAGCTCATGTCATGTTTAATATCAAAGAGAATCTCATTATTTATTTCAACAGTCTGAAGCCTTACAGACAACAACTTCTTTTGTTCGAGAAGAAGAAAGCAAATTACAGGAGCTGCATCATTATCTGTTGCTACAAATACCTGAAAATGTTTGAGTCCACTAAAAGTCAAAATACTTTGCTCTGAATAAAATAATGTAAACCAGCACAGCTGCACCACTAATGTGGCTCTTTAAAATAGTCAAACTAATATTTTTTTTTTTTTTTTTTAAAAAAAAGCAATCACCAAATGATTAATAAATGTAATTTTCCTTGCTAAACATTCGTAAAAAAATAAAGATTAAAAAAAACAGGAAAAAATTAGAAATCGAACTGGCACCTTGGAAGCAGCTGTCTTGGCACCTTTCCAGTGCCATATTCTACGGAAGGAAAATTGTTTTGGCAATACACCAACTGGAACTCTATCAGATAAACCAGCACTTCTCACTTCAAGGTTGGAATTAATAACTTCAGCAACCCAAACAGAATGTTGCATCTTTCCTGTATACAAGGTGACAGGTCAACCATGATGAATTTGGGAAGAGGAGAAAAAGAAAACATTGTGCAGGCAAGAAATCGAGGACATTTTGCTTGTATGGAAGATAATCATACAAACCTTTATTGTATGATGCCATCAGAGGAATTTGTTCACTTGTCCAAATTGTTCTTTCATCAAAATCCTTCATAATGTTTAATTTTCCTCTTTCTTCAATATAAGTAGACTAAAATTCAACAAAGAGGAATTGTTTTTAAAATAAAAAAATAAAACTATTGTAAGTATATAAAAGCTATAGAGAATAATAACAAGAATAGAAGATGCAGTATTGGAATGCAAATAAAAAGCCAAAAAGAAAGCAAATTCTAAGAAATAAGAGGAAAACTCTCTTAAAACCTGTGGTTCCTCTAGAAGATCACTCAGAATCAAATGTGAGGACATTGAAGATGAGTCTCCCTTCATAATATGATTATAGGCACTCGGAAAATTATGACTGTGTTGTGGACTATGCCCAATTTCCCTTCTTGTACGGGATATATCACGTGCAGCTAACGCAGGGCTTGATGATGAACAAGGAAGATGTGTTGGTGAATTGCCTTCAATTGCATGGAGTAGCAGACCAAATGGAAGAGGCCATATTGATGTGATGGTCCGAGGGAGTGTAATTGATACCACTTCACCTGTTAAAATTTGCAGTAAGAGAGCAGGATTTAACTTCAACTCGTACAATATAATTACTAATCTAACAATGGCTTTCAAGATATAAATGGCCAGATACACAACATATTCATAGAATCATAGCATTTCCATATGCAGAAATGAATTTTGAAACATAGCCAAAGACAATGGCCTCCTCTCCAAGTATAACTAGGACTAGCAAATTAAGAGATTTCAATACTGGCTCTAACCTTACCTTATCAGTGTCTGAAACTAAAAATGAAACAGAGAAACTAAAACAATCAATTTATAGAGATATAAATAAACCAACTCTACCAAATTGCATTTAATTTTATAAGTTTCAACTATATAACCTTTCTCTTCAGTTACATCTAAACCATTTAGAAATATTTTTTGAAACTTAAAAAAGCCAAAATCCTCAAACATGAATATTTCACCATGATAATACTATTCGTGGGATCAATTCAATTTTAGGTGCTGACATGGCCAGTTAAGGAACTAACATTGAAGGGGAGAATTTTAATACAAAGAAACGAAGTTCTAGGGAACAAGAACATCAATTATGAACTTTTAGTTATTAATAATCAAATCCTGGTCAGCTCACCTGATGTGTTGTAGATGGTCAATGATTCCATTTGTAAGACACAAAGGAGGGCTTCGGATATTTCACCAAGACGACACCAGCATACCTAGAACATAGACAAAGTAGTGGTTAAAGCAAACTCAAATATTTTGAAAAAGAAGAAAAATAGACAAACATTATGCTGTTCACAGGACATATATGATATAAATTTCAGATACATTATACAGTACTATATAAGACGATCCTCGATCATTAGCAGTAGAATCAATCCACAAATGTCGGCCATACCTATAATTCAGCCTTTACGACACATACTCCATGCAACCAAATGCACAGAGTAGATTCAAGTAATTTACATGACATACGAGGCAGCTAAGATAACTCTTCCATCTAAGCAAAATTAAGCTACACCAGGGTGGGAAGGGCATTGATTTTATATCCATTGTAATAATAAAAATAATAATTATAAACAAAATAATCAATCTCACTTCATGTTACTAAAAATAAATTCACAATAAAAGCAAATTAAATCAATATTATCAGCGAAAACAAAAAATAACTATAATTACCATGATAACTGGTGAAGGTAAAGTGAATCTCTTAAACACACGCGAACCAGTCGTCCATATAATCCTGTCAAGCAAACACAACAAAAAGCTAAAAATTATTACAACGAATTTTTTTTAAAAATGCATTTTCATGAATTCCTGACTTTTCGTAAAAAGCAAAGCTGAATTACCGATTGCCTCTGACAAAGAGCTCGTGATCGCTGCGTTCACTCGGCTCCGAGCTTGAGCAGCCACCGCCGCCGCCGTTTTGATCGACTTCGGCTCGGTCTCTGACGAGTTCAGGGTCGAAGAGGAAGTAATCGTACTTGTCGGGAAGATTATCGGGGGGTTTTCCGTCGAGAGCTTCGGCGATTAAGCCGAACGGCTTGAACTCGCCGAGGACCGTTAAATTTCGAACGCCGATCGACATTTTCTTTAAAATTGATTTTGTGGTGGTGGTGGTGGTAATTGGAGAGAGTTCAGTGAAGTGAAGAGAGAGATACAGAGAAAGAATTTAGATTTCAAATGAAGAAGAGAGTGAAAGTTGAATATAAATTCAGTTCAAATCCCGCCATTTTTTATGGTGTTTTTATGAGTGTGAGCTAAAACCCTAGAAAATAAAAAATGGAGGGGTTTTGCTTTTAAGTTTATTTTATTTATTTATTTATTTTTTAAATAATAATTATTTTTCAATATTTTATCTTCATTTAAAATGACTAAATTTAATATAGTTTAAATTACAATTTTATCATATGAAAATTGAGAATATAAAAATAACCTAAACGCTAGTCCTTTTATTATATATTTCTTTTCGAAACAAACATCAAGATTATGTTAAAATCTATTAGAATCTATCTAAATACCGAGAAAATGTTCATTTATAAGTAAAAATGAAACTCAAATCCGATCAATAGTAGGAAAGGGTGCACAAATGATTATTAGAGTTAGAGAAATGATAATGTTTTAGTTTAAAAATGATGAATTTTAATTTTCAATATTTAGAATTTAGTCAATTTATCAACAGTGTAATGTAAAGATATATAATGAAAGTTAATTAGAACGAAAGTGTCTTATTAATATTTTTAAATTAAAAAAAACAAGATAATTAAATTGGTATATAATTATATTTATATATATTGGGCACAAATAATTCTTAATGGGTCACATTTAGAAGGGGCTCTATAAGAAGGTGATTGGGAGACATTTAGTAATTAGTACCACTCCAAACTAAATCCACAACAAAACATTTTCATCTGTGGATCATGAAGCCCAATAAGAAATTCTCTTACAATTCTGCATTAATTCATCATCTATGACTAATGACTATATAATATAAACTTAAATGTCAAGAGCCGGAGATGATTTTGGTATAGAGCAACTCATTCCATGTATCTGGCAATCCAGGAAGACACCAATGAACACAATCTGCATAAGTTTTCGGGTCCGATTTCCGCTCCGGCAATGGCACCTTCCCTTGAGAAACTGCATAAAAACTTGTATGCGCATCTTTTCTGTACTCAGACAGTGTTGTTATATTGAGGAAGTGAACAGGCAGTTTCATTGATCTAATCACATTTTCTCCTGTCACAAACAGCTGCTGGTTTCTGCCCAATTTTAAATGTGTCAACATGTTTACAATTGGTGTTTCTTCATTGGCACAATTGATTTTATCTGGGTCATTCCAGTCCAAGCTCCTGGAAAAAAAAATATATGACTAAGGTCACTTGTCACGAGTCTACGTGGGATTTTTTATTTTTTTTTAGGAGTTTCGAATACTTAAAAGGAGGTTTCTGATGAATTTCGACACAGATAGACGTTCAAACGTTAATGATAACACTTACCAGCTATGAGTAGGAGACAAGCTGCTGAAGAAAACAGTAGTACGATTGGGATTGACATTTTCTTCCACCCAATTAGCCCAAGTCCTCATAGCTTTTTCGTATGCAGTATATATATCGATTCCATCATTCACAGTCGATCCTTGGTCCAACGATGATCCACGTCTGTTTCGATCATTAATTTCAATGATCGTGATGAAAATTCTTTCAATGTAACATAGTTTGTGATTGAAAAACACTCACAGAAACTTCAGTTTTGGATATGAAATCCACCACAAGTATGTGCTGAAAACAAGGTAGTCCACATCTTTCCAGTTGTGTCCATGCTTTGAGATTGATTCAGGCATCACTACATGGTTTAATGTGCCATCCCACTTCGATGGAGGATCGTCTGCACTAGACTCGACCAAATAAGGTGCCCAGTAAAACTCCAATGTAGCATTGTAGTCCTGTAAATTCAAACAAAAATTGTAAAAATTTACCGCGAAAGAAATCCAATCAATCCAATCAATCTGAAACTACAAGCAAACCTTTATTTTGAAGTAAGCATAGCTGTTTGAAACATAGTTCATGCTCTTCTTTCCAGGTTCAATAACAGATTGAACCATACAAACCATAGACTCCCACTGGTTTCTATGAATGGAATCTCCAACAAACATAAGCCTCTTTCCGCGGAGTTTCTCTAGCAACAATCTTGCATCGAACCTGAACCCGAAAAAATGCAAATCAAAATCAATCCATGAACAACAAATCTATTATCAATATAACTTACTTGGGCAAAGAACAATCTCTAGGCTGCCATCTCCAGTTCTGGTACATAGAATCTTGTCTTCCATTTTTCAAGCATGTGATCCACTCTGTTAGAAACTCACATTGATCTTCTTTGTACAAAGGATGTGTCACATTGTCTAAAATCCACTCTCCTGTGAAGATGTCACATTTTTCAATTCTTTGTTGTTGATCAAGTAAAAGTTCTTCTACTTTTGTTGATGATGAGAAATACTTGTTGAACAGATCACTGTGCAGAAAAAATCCCAGGAAGGATATAAAAAAAAGTGTCGATACCGCTACTACCGGATTGATTCTCTGATTTTCAATGACAGATTTCATTGTCAATGTCTTCAATGGATCAATATGAAACTACTCCAAGAAAATATGATGTTTTTGTGGTGGAGTTGTTGAAAAATTGTTGAGTCGTTGAAAAAAATGGCTGGTAGGCCAACCAATCATGCATTTTCTATATTATTCAGACGATTTTTATGGATCTGTGATTTGTTTGCATATAGTATTGGCATATTATATGTATTGGTATCCAAAGAAGCTTTGAAAGCAATGACACAAGAGTCACATGGCTACAAATTATAAATTAATAATTATTTATAATTTAATGAGAGGACCTTTTTAGAAAGTGATGATTCAGGTGCATACAAAACAAATCTACAATGTTTCTTTTATTATTCAATCATCATTCACATCTGGGAAAAAAATTTAAAAATAATTAAAGGATCAAGTGGAGATTATTTTTGCATAGAGTAACTCATTCCATGTGTCTGGCAATCCAGGGAGACACCAATGAACACAATCGGCGAAAGTTTTCAGGTCCGGTTTTCGCTTGCCTCTAGAAACTCCGTAAAGAGAAGGATGTGCATCTTTTCGGTACTCAGACAGGGTTGTTATATTGAGGATATGAACAGGCACTTTCATTGATTTGGTCACATTTTCTGTAATATCAAAGAGCTGTTGGTTTATGCCCACATTTAAATGTGTTGACATGTTTGGAAATATGGGTGTGGTCTCCTTAACACAATTGATTGCATCCGGGTCGTTCCAATCCAAGCTCCTGTACAACATTGTTAAACATAAATCTGAGCGGGAGGTTTCTGACGAGTTTCAGATATTCAGGATTCATCGGAGCCTATTCGGAGGTCAATGATATTATCTGAAAAGCAAGCAAAAGTATAGGAAGTGAACTAAAGTTATGCTTCAGTACCTGCCATGAAATGGAGACATACTGCTGAAGAAAACAACAGTAAGATTGGGATTGACATTATCTTCCACCCAATTAGCCCAAGTCCTCATAGCCTTTTCGTATACAATATTCAGATCAGTTTCGCGATACTCTGTTGATCCACGTCTAAATTTATCATAGATCAGCAAGGAATATGATAAACTTGAGAGATTAGAATTGGAAAAACAAAAAAACCTGAAAAGTACTTACATAAATTTCAAATCTGGAAATCTTTCCCACCAAGCATACGTGTCAAAAATGAGGTAGTCTACATCTTTCCAATGTTGTCCATGCTTTGAGATTGATTCAGGCAAAATTACAGGTTCTGATTTGTGATCTCCTATCAATGGTTTGCTTGTGTTTCCTGCACTGGACTCAACCAAATAAGGAGCCCAGTGAAACTCCAATGTAGCATTATAGTCCTGGAAATACAAACGAAACAGTAAATTTCACCAGGAAATTATAAAGGGTATTTGATATAGAATCCGATTTTCGTAGAATTTTTTGAATGGTGTTGCAGAGAAAGATAAAGGGACCTGTATTCTGAATTGAGAATTGAAGCTTGAAACATGGTGCAAGCTCTTGTTTCCTGGACTAATGACAGATTGAACCATACAAATCAAGGACTGCCACTGGTTCAAATGAATAGAATCTCCAACAAACATAAGTCTTTTTCCTCGAAGTTTATGGAGCAATAATTTTGCATCGAATCTATTAACAATCCATGAACAAATTCATAATATGAACTTAAAAGAATAGTATATGAATATGTAACTTGTAAGGATTTATCTGGCGGGGATGTTCGGATTTTAACATTCATCTGAATCTGATACGAAATTTTTGGACACTCAAAGAACTTACCTGGGCAAAGAGCAATCTCTAGGCTGCCATCTCCAGTTCTGGTACAAAGAATCCTGCCTTCCATTTTTCAAGCATGAAACCCACTCTGTTAGAAACTCACATTGATCATATTTGTACAAAGGATGTGTTACATTGTCTAGAACCCAATTTCCAGTGAAGATGTCACAGTTTTCAATGCTTCCATGATCATCAGCTTCTGCTTCTGTAGATGAAGAAGAACACTTGATGAATTCATTGTGCAGAAAACATCCCAGGATGGATATCAAAAAAATCGTCGATACGACTACTACTGGAAAGTAATTGAATCTTTGACTGTCAATGTCAGGTTTCATAGTGTGCTAGTCTTCAATTGAGTGAAAAATTGAAACTGTTCATCAAGTGTTTAGCTCCATGAAAAGAAAATTCTGTGATGGTCTGGTGTGGTGTTGCTTTCAAAGTTCAAAACAGGATTGATTCTTAGCTACCTAACACATGATTAATTAATAAGTCAACTTGTCAATTTGTCATGCATTTTCTATTTATTTTTTCTAAATAATTTTTGTCACATATACAGAAGAACCTTACTATGGAAAATAAACAAATAATAAAGATATAAAAAAACAACTCCAAAAGCTGTGCTATGTATACATATAATATTTCTACACGTTTTTTCCGTACAGGATTAACTATGTAATATTACTAGGTTGGATCTGTGACGTTACGGACTAACATGCAAACTCTCCCAAAAGTGACCATGTCACTTGTTATCATTTGATTACATTAATTGAAGAGAGTTTCATTCTAAAATCAACAAAAATCAGAAAACTTACACGTTTGAGCAAATGATGATTTTGGTAGGTTAACAGATTTTCAAATACCTAAGAAGTTACATAAATGTTGGAAATGGAGTTGGAAGATTACAATAAACAATTGATATGCTAAATTAATGTTCGTTTCAATCTAAATCTAACCAAAAATTTAATACTTTGAGCTAGTGTCGGTTAATGTCAATCGGGTCGGTTAAGGGCATTTAACTACGATTAAAAACCTAAGAAGTTACATATGGTCAGAGATGGAGTTGGAAGATTACTATAAGCAATTGATATCCTTAATTGAAGAGAGACTCATCCTAAGATCGACAATGTTTCCTTTTATTATTCTATCATCAACATCTTGAAACAATTTAAAATAAATAAGAGAATACCGAAGAAATCAAAATCAGATGGAGATTATTTTTGTATAGAGTAACTCATTCCATGTGTCTGGCAATCCTGGGAGACACCAATGAGTACAATCAGGATTAGTTTTCAGGTCCGATTTTCGCTTGTCTCTAGAAACTCCATAAAGAGAAGGATGTGCATCTTTTCTGTACTCAGACAGGGTTGTTATATTGAGGATATGAACAGGCACTTTCATTGATTTGATCACATTTTCTGTAATATCAAAGAGCTGTTGATTTATGCCCACATTTAAATGTGTTGAGATGTTTGGAAATATTGGTGTGGTCTCCTTAGCACAATTGACTGCATCCGGGTCGTTCCAATCCAAACTCCTGCAACATTGAGTGGGAGGTTTCTGATGAATTTTAGATATTCAGGATACATAGTTGCGCGTATTCGATCCAAAATACATCAGAGGTCAATGATATTATCCGAAAAGCAAGTGAACTAAAGTTATGCTTCAGTACCTGCCATGAAATGGAGACATACTGCTGAAGAAAACAACAGTTAGATTGGGATTGACATTATCTTCCACCCACTTAGCCCAAGTCCTCAGACCCTTTTCGTATACAGTATTCAGATCAGTTTCACGATACTCTGTCGATCCACGTCTAAATTTGTTTGTTGATCAGCAAGGAATATGATAAAATTTTCTAGGCCAATAAGAGATTAGAACTGGTAAAAAATAAAAAATAAAACCTGAACAGCACTTACATAAATTTCAAATTTGGAAATCTGGTCCACCAAGCATATGTGTCGAAAACGAGGTAGTCTACACCTTTCCAATGTTGTCCATGCTCTGAGATTGATTCAGGCACTACTACAGGTTTCGATTTGTGATTTCCTATCAATGGTCTGCTTGTATCACCTGCACTGGACTCAACCAAATAGGGAGCCCAGTAAAACTCCAATGTAGCATTATAGTCCTGTAAATTCAAACAAAACCATAAATTTCACCAGGAAATTTTAACAGGAATTTGATACAGAAACCAATTTTCTAGTGTGAATCATAGTCCCACATTGCTTGTACACTAAGAGGAAGTGCAATTGATAAGCTATGAGCTAGCTTTTGGGGTTAAGTTAGACCCAAGACCACTTTGACATGTATCAGAGCCGGTGCAGGTGCTATCGAGTGAGCATCCTGCATGTAAAGGAGGGTGTGAATCATAGTCCCAGATCTACCCTCACCCTATGAGCTAGCTTTTGGTTTTGAGTTAGGCCCAGGACCACTCTGACACCTAGAATTTTTGGAATGTTGTAGCAGAGAAAGATAAAGAGACCTGTATTCTGAAGTGAGCAATGAAGTTTGAAACATAGTGCAAGCTCTTCTTTCCTGGTGGAATGACAGATTGAACCATACAAATCAAGGAATGCCACTGGTTAAAATGAATAGAATCTCCAACAAACATAAGTCTCTTCCCTCGTAGTTTTTCTAACAATAATTTTGCATCGAACCTGTCAACAATCGATGAACAAATTCATGTGAAAATGGTCTTGATCAGCATAACTCAACCCCAAAAGCTGGCTCATAGGATGACCACATCGCTTGGGCACTATGGGCTTACCCTATGAGATAGCTTTTGGGGTTGAGTTAGATACGGAATATCATGTGTGGATGTTCGGATTTTTAGGTTTTCGACACTTACGTGGGCAAAGAACAATCTATAGGCTGCCATCTCCAGTTCTGGTACAAAGAATCCTGCCTTCCGTTTTTCAAGCAAGACAACCACTCTGTCAGAAACTCACACTCATCATATTTGTACAAAGGATGTGTCACATTGTCTAGAACCCACTCTCCGGTAAAGATGTCACAGTTTTCAATGCTTCCATGATCAGATTCTGATTCTGGAGATGATGAAGAACACTTGATGAATTCATTGTGCAGAAAACATCCCAGGATGGATATCGAAAAAATTGTCAATACAACTACTACTGGAAAGTAATTGAATCTCTGAATATCACTGATAGATTTCATCATATTTTGCTTATCTTCAATTGATCAGTGAAAACTGAAACCGTTCATCAAGTGATAGCGGCATGAAAAGAAAATCATGTGAAGATCTGGTTTGGTGTTGCCTTCAAAACAGGATTGACTGCTAGCTAGCTAATAACACATCATTATAATAAGTCAACTTCTCATGCATTACATAATTTTATTATTATTATTATTATTATTATTATTTATGTCAAAAAATACATAATGAATAAGTCAACTTGTCATGCATTTTCTATTTTATCTAAACAATTTTTTTTTTTTTTTTATATACATAAAAAATAATTTAAAAAATATACAAAAAAGAACTCCAAAAGCTATGTTATATATATATACACAAGGTCCCTGTCTAGTTTCAAAATTTTGATAATATCCTGGAAGTAACTTAAATTGTTATTATCATTATTAGCATTAGTAACTTTCAGGTGTGGGATTTACGCATTTTTTTTCGTATGAAGTTCCAATTTGCACCTATGTATAATGGATTCAAAATTCACTTTGCACGTACCCATACAAATCAAGATCACGCACCTGTTAATTTTCATATATATATATATATATATATATATTCTTATACAGTCGGAAATTATCCTATCAGTGCATCCTGATAGAATTATATAAGGATATTGAATGTGAGCCACTCGTTTTACATACTTTGACTTGGTATGTATGCACTTGTCAAATCACTGTTATAAATGAGTGGCTCACATTCAATATCCTGATAAAGTTATATCAGTGCATCCTGATAGGATCGGGACCGTTTATACAGTTGACTTTATAGTTTATACTTTATACATATTATATGAATCTGATATAAAAATTCATTGAGAGAGCCTTTAAAGCAAAATTTTACAGGCACAGACACTGCCCATATGGATGGATATTTTAATAAAGTTGAACAGAATTTACGCTAATACAAGCTGTTAATTATTACATTAAAGAAATGTTAAATTAACATTTCTGACCTATTACAAATAATTAACACGTTTCGATCATCAATCTCAAGAAAAACCAATAAAATATATATATGGTTTTAATCAGTTTTTGATATTATCTCCTCTAAAAGATCTGGCCTTGTGCTAGGTGAATTTTTTTATATGGATTTGACTAGAGGACAGTTTGTTGTAAGAAAAAAGCGTACACATAAATCTAAACACAAACAGATAATATGGAAGCAATAAGAAGAAAAAGACAACACTAAAGATTTTACGTGGTTCAGCAATTTGTTTATGTTCATGGAGCGCACCGCACTCAATCCACTACTTTCAGAGTTGATTACAATCACTCTATCTCTCTCTCAGTCTCTCTACAATTTGCTCTCTATCTCTCAAGCAATTTTTCTCACACACATTAGGATTTATATAATGGTGGTATTTATATGGGAGCACTAGAGTTGGCCAAATCCTATTTGGAGTCTATTAATATTTCCTCTTTCTTCACTGTGTAAATCTGACACATAACGGAAGTTCTAGGGTTTACCAACGTAATCCCTAAAGTAGCAAAACTGGAATCCACCAGTAAAGAACGAATGTATGTAAACCGAAAATTGATAATATTATTGAATAATTCTGAAATTGATAACAAAGAGCCTTAAATAGCCTCTTGAAACCCTAAAAAAAGCAAAAAAAACTAAAATATCCTCAAACTAAACAAAAACAACTAAAAACGGAAAAATAAAAAAAAACACAAAATCTTCGGTTGCTCGATAGCCTACTTAAACTGCTCCGATGAGGACGCAAATGACGTCAACCGAGGTACCCGGGTTGCCATGCTATAGATTTCTGAAAACCCTTTCCCAAAACATATTATAATAGGAAATCTGACAACCGAGTCAAAAGTTATGCCCGTTTCTTTGGAGCACCTCTTTTGGATAATTTTCTGTCCATCTCTTCTTCAAACTCTAAAGCCAACTGTCCTACATCAAAATCTCATCGCACGCGGATTTGTGCGTGACCGCTCTAGGTGCCACATCGCTCCTCTAAGCGTACACCTCTGTGACAAACACCACTCTCAAAGCCACTGCAGAAATTCACAGCGCAACACACAGCGTGAAGATCTGATGTCTGACTGCTGTCCAAACCGCTGTCAAAAAATCACAGCACAACACACGACGCTACTCATAATAGGCGGACCACTCTCATACCATGCTGTTTGCTTCACGCTTTGTCTTTCACAGCATGAAGCAATCAATTTCAATCATGCTTCCTTTGTTGACTTTCAATTATCATTCTTCAACAAATCCAACAAATTTAACTTGCTTTTTAATTTCACAAAAAACAAGACTTGACTTTGCTTTTTCATTTTTGTTGACTTTGAAGTCTTCACCAATAATCCCAACACAGTTGCGAGAGAGTTCACACATTTTTCTGTCCAATGAAATATAATCCTCAATTTCTCTAAGATTATAACAAGTTTGGGGTCTGCCGATACCTATGTATATGAGTTATATATAAACGATTTAGATATCTACTCTCACAAACACATGAGAGAAAACTTTTTGCACATGTTGATAATGGCATGGTGTGACTAGAACCCCTACCACAAGTGTGGGAAGAGTAACCATGCCAAATATTTTGAAGAAAGTATCAATATAGTTAAATGTTTTCTTTAATTTTCAACAACTAGAAATTCTATTACAGCTCTGTATTTGTTCCATTATCTCTAAAAACTTGAAAAAATAAGATAAAGGTAAAGGGGAGAACCAAAAGAAGTCTTAATAACTAGAAATGATTTTTGCATAGAGGAACTCATTCCATGTGTCTGGCAATCCAGGGAGACACCAATGAATACAATCTGCATAAGTTTTCGGATCCTTTTTTCGCTCCGGCAATGACACATTGGCATTGGCTTCAGAAATTGCATAGAAGGAGGGATGTGCATCTTTCCTGTACTCAGACAGAGTTGTTATGTTCAGGTAATGAACAGGCGTTTTCATTGATTGTATCACCTTCTCTGCTATCTTGAAGAGTTGCTGGTTGATGCCCACATTTAAATGTTTTGACTTGTTTGGAATCGGTGTGGTTTCCTCAGCACAATTAATTGCTTTCAGGTCGTTCCAATCCGAGCTCCTGTAACATTAATTGTTCAATTACCAAAATTGTTAATATCATGGAGGGTTCTTTTTTGGTCAGGTCGGTCTTGAATTTTTTTTTTTAAGACCAAAGTTACATAACATAATTTCGGTCCTGAAATTATTTTTTCAGGACTGACCTTACTAGAGCATTATTAATATCACTGATCTTCCTTGAGTGAGAGGGAGATCTCAGACAAATTCTAGAGATTCGGGAGAAGCTTTTGATTGTATACTCAACCCAAAACACATCGGAGATCAATGTTATTATCTGAAAACAAAGAGTGAAGGAATTCAAATGCAAGTACCGGTCGTGAAACGGAGACATGCTGCTGAAGAAAATGGTAGTACGTTTGGGATCAACATTTTGTCCACCCATTTAGCCCAAGTCCTGAGAGCTTTTTTGTACACACTATTTAGATGCTTTTCACGATACTCTTTCGATCCGCGTCTATTTTCATCGGTTCAGCAAGGAATTAAAATTGAATCTGATAAAATTTTCCAATGTAACAAAGAGACTGAAATGGAAAAAACAAAATCCTGAAAAACACTTACAGGAATTTCAAATTTGGAAATCTGGTCCACCAAGCATAAGTGTCAAAAATGAGATAGTCTGCACCCTTCCAATGTTGTCCATGCTTTGAGATTGATTTAGGCTTCACTACAGGTTCTGATTTGTCATCACCGATTGATGGAGTGTCCGTGTCGTCTGCACTAGACTCAACCAAATAGGGTGCCCAGTAAAACTCCAATGTAGCATTATAGTTCTGGAAATTCAAATAAAACTGTCAAATGTGAATTACAAACACTATGGATACTAAGAACACAATTCAAATTTCCAGGGTACTTCCTGCTTTCCGTGCAGGATTCCAATAGGTATCGGTTTTTAATTGAAACTTTTTTACAATTAATACCATTTTCTATAATTGGAATCCCGTACGAAAAATGTGTGGGGTCTCATACCTTTATTTTGATGTAGGCGGAGCGTTTTGTAACATAATGCAAGCTCTTCTTTTCCAAAGGAATGACAGATTGAACCATACAAATCAAGGACTCCCACTGGTTCATATGAATAGAATCTCCAACAAACATGAGTCTTTTTCCTCGGAGTTTGTGGAGCAATAATTTCGCACTGAACCTATCAAGAATAAACAGAGTCTATCAGGTGTGGATGTTCGGATATTTTAACATTCATTTGAATCTGATACGGAGTTTTTTGAACACTTACCTCGGCAAAGAACAATCTCTAGGTTGCCATCTCCACTTCTGGTACAAAGAATCTGGCCTTCCATTGGCCAAGCATGAGAGCCACTCTCCTGCATACTTACATTCAATTTTTTCATAAAAGATATTTGTCAAATTGTCTAGAACCCACTTTCCTGTGAAGATGTCACAGTTTTTGAAGCTTTTGTGATCAGTTTTTGCTTCTGAAATTGAAAAGAATGCAAAAATTGTCAAGATGACTAGGCTTGCAAAATAATTGAAGACAGATTTCATTGTGATGATCACTATCTTCAATAATGGAGTGAATAGTCTATATATAAAAGGGAAAATTCTCCAACACACTTGATGGTATACACTTTATCTGATTGTGTCATTACATGTGACGTAAATAACCAATCAAATGTGTTGTTCATGCCACTTTAGATTATGTCATTACATCTATATGGGATGGATAACCAATCGAATGTATTTTCCATGCAACTGACATTGTCATTATATAATTAAATGTGACGTTGATAACCAATCAAATGTATTTTCATGTTACATGGCATGATTTCAAATTTTCAGGGACCGGACATCATAATGCATTGATGATTTTCTCTTGCAAAATGGCATATATTGACAGAGAATTTAAAAGTTAGATCTTTCACGGGCCACACTAATACAAAATAAATAAATTAATAATAATTTAAGCTAATACAACATGCAATATACAAATTGTTTATTTCATTAAAAAAAAAAATATAGAGCCGTGACTTATGACACGCTAGTTTATCAACTATCCTTAGAAAAACCAATAGAACATAGCTAGTTTTTATCATTTTGTGATAGATTGTCTCTTCTATAAGAATGGGATGGGCGTTTCCCATGAAGCCCCATCACCCACGGCCCCCATGGGGTTTTGAGGGACAAATTTTACCTCTAAATGGATTTTAAGGATGGGGGTGGTGGCAAACTTTGCCCCCAAACAAATTTTGGGGGAGGTGGTGGGGGTACCCACCCCCAAACCCAAAACCCCATTTCCCCCAAAATAATATATATATATATATATATATATATATTATTTTATTTTTATTTATATATAAAAAATTTATTTTGTATTATATTTTTATTGCTTTTTGGATTAAATATTTTAATAGTATCAAATTAAAGATTGAAATGTTTGGGTTACAAATTTCGAATTTGGATTTTCAGATTGAAATTTAAAAATTTATAATTGAAATTGAAAAGAAACAGGGGAAATGGGTTTTGGGTGTGGGGGAAAGGGGACCTGCCCACAAAACGCCCCTGCCCCCAATCTCTCAAATGGGTTTTTGGGGAGGTGGTGGGGGTACCCTTCACCGTCCCAATGGGCCCCCACGCCCATCTTAATAAGGAGAAAAACTTGGGTGCATCCGATGCACCAGGCTAGAATTCAATGTTGGTGCATCGGATGCACTCATTGATAGACATGTGTCATTAACTTAATTTTTATTTTATTTTTCCTCTTCTTCGTTAGGATAAGCCCAACTTCTCTGTAGATCTGTGTTTAACTTCTCAGAGATCTCTCTCTTCATCACCCACATCACATATCGTCTCAAATCAGCTACTGATCCATTAAGCATTTTTTTCTTCCTTGAATTTATTTAGGTGATTATTTGCATTAATTCATTTTTCTTGATTCAAATTTAAAGCTCTGGTTTTTTTTTTTTTTTTTTTTTTTCTTAAAATTGTTGATAGCAATATACAAAGTTAGGCTTCGTTATTTTTTTTTTGTTGAGCTGCTGCTTTGCCCTTTGTTTTCTTTTTTTCTCGCGTTGTTTTTTTTTTTTTTGTTGTTGTTGCTCTGTTGTTCTGTTTTTCCCTTCTAAAAAATGAAAGATTTTCTTTTAGAAAATCAAACTTCCAAATTTAACAGCAATAAATTTTAAAAATAAATTTTAAATTTAAATTTATTGACATACAAAACTAATCCAGATTCCATTTGAAGATCTTGCCTTGCAGTGGAACTGTGGAAGATCTGCAAGAACAAAGAATAGAACTAAAGTGATCAAGAGACTGAGAGAAGAAGAAGCGACCATGAAAATCGGTAAGAAACGGTGAGTCGGTAACCATGGAGAATGGAGATGATAAAGAAGAAATGGATAGAGAAACGTCTTCAACCCAGCGGTTCCAACCAGAATGAGATGCGTAAAAAGAGTACATAGAAATAAAATTTTAATTTATTTTTAAATAGTGTCACGTGTCAACTTAACTTTAAATTGGTAACACGTGTCGATCAATGAATACATCCGTTGCACCTACATCAGATTCTAGCCTGCCGCATTGGATGCATCCAAGTTTTTTTCCCTAATAAGATATAGTGATATGTCAACAAATTTAATGTTGCAAGTTTTGATATAAGCTTTTTTATTAAAATATGTTAAATTAGACAATGATCTTGAGATATTCAAATCAGGCTTCCACCAACCATGAACAATATATATATATACATATATTAATAAACAGAAATTCTATTATCAGTTCGAACTGACAAAAGTTATATCAGTTCCTTACATGTGGGCCACTGGATTTAAATACTTTTACTTGGCTGTATGCACTTGTCAGTCAACTGACAAAAGTTATATCAGTTCCTTGCATGTGGGCCACTGGATTTAAATACTTTGACTTGGCTGTATGCACTTGTCAGTCAAAGTATTTAAATCCAATGACCCATATACAAGGAACTGATATAACTTTTATCAGTTCGAACTGATAATAGAAAGACCGATATACAGAAATTCTATACATGATTTAATATTATCAGTTTTTGATGTTGTCATCGAAAAATGCGGTGTTGATAATGTTAAAAACTCTCCACACCCAATTTTTTTAATTACCTAAATATCCATAAATACAATTATTTTTTTAAACCTACTCAGTATAGGTTTAATTATTATAAACCCCAATTCCCAACATGGTGGGACTCGATCTCATGACCACTAGGTGTGGAAATGAGGTGTACTACCATTTCTATTAAGAGGTGATGTGCAATTCCCAACTCCGTTACTCATTCAATATAGGGTTAATTATTATAACCTTAATTCTCATTTGGTATGGGAATCATATGTGAATTTTCAGGTAAACACATATAATTTGCATCATCATACTCATTTATATCAAATACATTCTTATTGTGAAAATGATATTCATTTAAGACGAGATGATGTTCTGCATCACGAGGATGTGGGTTTGAGTTCTCTCCGTCCTAAAAAAAAAATCTCGAATTTATGTAATAGTGTAATATTTCAAAAAAAAAAAAAAAATGATATTCATTTATTAGTTGTTAAGTGTGGTATTTTCATAAACTATTTTTTTTTTTTTATAATAAATTTAAAAGGTTATATACTTAGAAGAGGGACTTTATTAGAAGGGTTAGTGAAGAATACCATTTATTAATTGTAAAATTGAATAACAAATCTGCATGAATATTCTATAAACAAGTAATTCCCTTGCTCCCAGGGGCATAGCTTAACTGGTAGATGGACAAGTTTGGGGTTTGGGCAAATGACTCCCAAGTTAGCGGCTCGGATCCTACCGATGGCAAAAAGCTTCAAAAAAAAATACTTGGTCTAGATAGATGGATAGTAATTCCCTTTTATATTATTAATAATAAAAAGATAGAAATTAAATCAAGATCAGCCGGACATGATTTTTGCATAGAGCAACTCATTCCATGTATCTGGAACTCCAGGAAGACACCAATGTGCACAATCTGCAGAACTTTTCGATTCCGGTTTTCGGTTGGACAGCGGCTTCTTGCCTTCTGCAGGCCATGGGACTGTATAGAAAGAGGAATGTGCATCTTTCCTGTACTGAGACAAGGCTGTTATTTTGAGATAATGAACAGGCAGTTTCAATGTTTGAGTTACATATTCAGTTATGTCAAACAGCTTCCACTTTGCACCACCTTCGAATGGTTTTGTTATTTTTAGAATTGGTGTTGTCTCCGAAGCACAATTTATTGCTTTCGGGTCATCCCAATCTGGACTCCTGTAAATATACATAACATTGCTAATATGTTAGACATTTTGAAATAATAATAAAGGTATCACCGACTAATGTGACTTGGTGGAAATGACAATCATTTAGCCTGGTAATATTCAAGGTTCTAGTTGCCGCAACAACAAGTGTGATGTAAAAAAAATTATAATAAAAAAATAGGTTAAATATCACATTTTTCTAACTTTTGGCTTAAATACAAGGTATTTACAGAAATTAGTGATCCAGTGCAATAGTAAGTCTTTACGTCCATAGTAATGACATTGAGAATGCCGCACGAATTCGATTATACAACATTATGAAACATATCATGTACGTAACATTGTGTAATTGATTTCCGTATGTTTTCTCATACGAGATCTTGATTTATCAGATGCGATAAATAATTTTGTAGCTCTACAAAACGATTTATCAAGTACGATAAACTAAGATTCCGTACAAAAAAACGTGTGGATCATACACCTAATAATAATTATTTATATTAAAAAATATAAAGGTGTCAAAATGATGGGCTAGGCCCAATTGGGCCATTATTTTTTTAAGTCCAACTTGGTTGGATTGCAGGTTAAGTGAGGGTTTGGATATATGCTGGGCCGATTGGGCCAGGTGTGGGCCATAGCCTATTTGACAACTCAGAATAAGAGTAGAGAGGTGGTTTTTATTTTATTTTATTTTTTTTAATTTCAAAAATTTTAAAAAAATTTCTTATATATTTTGACACACAATCATGTATGTATTTTAATTCAAAACAAAACAATTTAGAAGTCAATGACGAATAAATATCCCAAAAAATAACAAGAAAGAAAGTGAACCAGAGTTGTTGCAATTAGTACCAGTAATGATGTGGAGACAAGCTGTTGACGAAAACACTAGTATGTTTGGTTTCAATATTTTCCTCCACCCAATTTGCCCAAGTCCTCATACCCTTCTCATATGCAACATACATGTCCTTTTCTTCATGCTTTGCTGATCTTTTTATCAATCCATCATCATCAAGTTATTAAAATTATTCAGATTAAAAAAAAAAAGAAAAAAAAAAAGAGACACTTAATAGAAACTAATTAAAAAACCTGAAGAACAACACACTCACAGGAATTTTGGAGATGGAGATTTAGTCCACCAGACAAATGTGTTGAAAATCAAGTAGTCTACACCCTTCCAGTTTTCTCCATGCTTTGAGATTGATTCAAGCTTGACTCTTGTCTCTGAGTTGCCAAATCTCATACCTGGAGGGTCTGCACTAGATTCTACCAGAAATGGTGCCCAATAAAACTCTATGCTGACATCATAATCCTGCAAAAAAAAAGTTATCAGGAAATTTAATGGTTTGGTTTGGTTAGAGTTTTGAATTGAATCCAGGAAAAAAAACAAAAGGGTACCTCTATTTTGAAGTAACGAATATAGCTCGAATTCTCCTCGCTCATCGTCTTCTTTCCTGGAATCCCAGATTGAATCATACAAACCATGGAAAACCATTGGTTCAATTGCATAGAATCTCCAACAAACATGAGCCTCTTCCCTCGAATTTTTCGTAGAAACAATTTTGCATTGAACCTGTAACACATAGAACAAAATCATAACAGAAACTACATGAATATGTAACTTTCAGGATTTTACATTAATCCAGATCTAATTTTCAAAACTTACTTGGGCAAAGAACAATCTCTAGGCTGCCATCTCCAGTTCTGAAACAGAGAATCCTGTCTTCCATTTTTCAAGCAAGTGACCCATTTTGTTAGAAACTCACACTGATCTTCTTTGTATAAAGGGTGTGTGACATTGTCAAGAATCCACTCTCCTGTGAATATGTCACAATCTCCAATGTTGTCTTCAAGATCAATACTTTCTTCTGCTTCAGGAAATGAAAAAAACTTGATCTGTTCATTGTACAGGAACAATCCCAGGAGGGATATCGAAAATATCGTCGATACGATCACTACATGAAAGTATCTGAATCTCTTATTGTCACTGGCATGCTTCATTTTAAGTGCCTTCAAGAGACTACTTGAAGCCTGAAACTATTCATCAATTATTACCTCTATCAGAAGATTTTTTCTTGTCAATGGTGGTGGTTGGCAGGTTTGCCTGCAACCAGGATTGAATAATATTAAACAAATTAAGATTCCAAGTCAATAAAGTAAGCTACAATTTTTAAATTGTTATTATATATGTATATAGTACTTTATTTATGTAATTAATATAGTTTTAATTAACCTCTCACATGCTTTAGGTTGGTGTAATATTGTATGATTTGATATATGATAATATGATATGGTCTTAAACTATATTTTGCATCTTTCAAAAAAAAAAAAAAAAAAAAAAAAAAAAAAAACTATATTTTACATATAAGATCTGACAAACACATCTTAATTTGTTTCATTAAAAAAATATGTTGTAACACTATGGAGTTTTTACAATTAATAAACAGAGTTTTGAAGAAGTAAACAGGTATTTTCATTGATTACGGTGTTACGATCACATTTTTAAGAAAATAAAAATAGTTTATTTTTAGTTTAAATTTGAATAAGTTGTTAACTGATAGGATTCTTATCCTATTTAATCTCTACGTTATTATTTGAATTTTTTTTCTATCAATGGATTAACGTATGAGTTAAAATCTATCAAATATGTGTTAGTATTTCTAACATTTTGGGAGGTTCTGGTTTCCCTCGAAGTAAACCGGCATTTTATTTTTGGTTACCAAATCGAGCTTGTATCATACAGATCTTGTAAAAAGTAAAGGTCGATAACATATCACTGCTCATGACTGAATTTCGACTTATATACAAGCGAAACCTGGTGGGAGATTTATAGAAAAAATCAGAAAGTTCAGAAAACGTTTCTTACGAATTTCAACCCGAATATGTCTGTCTGAATAAAAAATCAGGTAGTCTATTCCATAGCTTCCAATAATCTCCATGCTTTGAGATAGATTCAGGCATTACTACATACAGGGTCCATTTTGCCATCCCTCATCGGTCTTCGACTCAACCGAAAAGAGTAGCCAATGAAAATCAATAGTTACATTGTAATCCTGGAAATTCATACAAAGCAGTCAAATTCACCGGTCAATGTATGGATTTATCCAAGAGAAACTGAAATGAATCCGAAAAAATTAGAGATATTTGCATGTGAGAGAGAGAGAGAGAGAGAATTTGCAGGAATGAATCCTTGTAATATATTCAATGCTTCCATTCCTGTAAGAAGTTACAGGATCAGATAATAAAATAACTTGAAAACTTCAAATTTCCATAATTTTTAAAGTTCACTAGAATTATAAGATGTATGACACTCCAGTCCCATTATACACGTGCAAGTAGAAGTAGATAGAAGTGTTAAATGAATTCGAATTCATTTAACACTTCTATATATATTGTTATCACAAATCAATAAAAGTAAGTCGTGAATTATAAAGAGGAAAAAAAAATATATAAATATAAAAAGATAAACTAAACAATATTGAGTACAACAACTCTGTTAGTGATAAAGAGAAAGTTTAAATAACAAATTTAACTAAACTAAAAGAGTTTATTTTTGGTTGAGATATTATTTTTGAATTCGAACCTGTTTGGTTGAGATATCATTTTGAATTCGAATTCATTTAACAAGAAGTGAAGAGAGTTTTCAAAACTATGAATTGATTTGTGTCTGTTGTTGACCTAATAAAATATTATACGAATATTCTCTTGAAATCTATTGAGGGGAGTAGTTGAAACAACTCTGTCATGGACCACAAGTATAACATAAACAAAGTTGACAAAAGTTGCAGGTGTGAAACACTACCAAGAAATTTTTTGGAATCCAACTGTAATTACCCAAATACAAAAACAATTGCAAATCCATAACACAACAAACAATAATGTTATGTACAAGCAAAAAATTGAAAGAACATCCAACACTCTTTTAAGTTTTATCTGACACCAGTCGGATCAGGATCGTTCATATTCATTTTACTTGGCTCATATTATTAAGAACTAAACACTTTTAAGGTTAACACTAAGTTTTTAAAGCATTTAAACATGCTCTTAAAATGTCTTTAGGGTCCTTCTCTACTCAAATCGATCTTAAAAAAAAAAAAGATTCAGGATTGAAGTTATATAACGTTTTGAAACCGATTTCTTAACACTGTGGAACTAAACACTATGGAACTAATTCCACAACGTTATGTAATTTTGATCCTGAATTTGTTATTTTTTTTCTTTTCTAGACTGACTTGACTAGAGATTTATTATTACATTTCATAAAAGGAGTGCATGTGTAGAACAACCAAAAATCAATCAAAATTCAATCCAGAAATAGTATTTATTATTATTCCTTCATTGCCAAGTTTCCATACAAATTAAAGCAGATTTTAAACATGTTCAAAACTGCTAACATTTAAAGATAGTTTTCAAGGGGCAGCATGCCGAGCCAAAACGCCAACAAGTGGTGCCGTATTTGCAGTTGCAGGTTCAGCTTGTTGATAGTTGTTTCTGTCATCCAAATATGCATCGAACTTATCCGGACCCCCGACAATCGCTCCATCCAGCACATTTGGGTTTGGAGCGTCTTTCTTGAGCCAAATATCAAGCCCTTCTTGGCATGTAACTGGTTTATTATCTTTTTTGATTGATACAATTGATGATCCTCTGTGATGAATTTTCTGTGGATAGTTCGACCCGAATCCGACCATGTAACTAATGTTCTTCGGGTTTACTCCTAGTATGTAATCCAACTAACACATTCACGAACAAATTATCAAGATAAAGCACTATAAATACTGTCTAGACATCCGTTAACTCCTACTCTATCGGGGAGAAATCTCCCCATGTACTCATGCTATAAATACCTACAATCAGGGGCGAAGCCAAAAGTTTATTTTTGGAGGGTCAATAATTTTTTTTAAAAAAAAAAACAAAGTATAAAGTGTAAGAAATTTAAAGGCAAATATGCAATTTTTATAAAACATATTATAAACTTTTAGGGAAGCAAGACCATGGCGGCCCCTCTAGGCCCTCCTCCCTCTGCCACTGCGTACAGTGAGATTTGAACTGTACACCACTAAACCAAAAGAGGATGTACAAGTAATCCTATTGATTTTAAAATTCGTAAACGAAAAATAAATAAATAAACCTCCCCTAATGTCTTGAAATAACTTAGAAATTTGTGTTTTAGTCCATAATATAAACGTTTCCAAATTGCGAAATATAAACGTGTAACAAAAATATGAATTCTTTGTTGATTGATCTGGATTCTTTTTACCTGAGACTGGACGAAGTTGTACATGTCACCGGTTGTAACAGGTTCGCTGCATCCGGGGAAATCAGATTGTATGTTGGTGTAATAATCGGAATAAGCTTGTACAAGGAATATGGCAGCAGTGGTGTACTGAAGATTATTCCAGGGTTGGAACCACAATAATCCTCCAGGAGTCCTCTGGATATTATTGTCTCCTTTTCCAAGACAATTACAAATAAACGCTTCGGCATTTGTCTTATACTCTGCCCATGTCTCGTCCGATTCATCGAGACGGCCCTCCAAAATAAGCTGTAACGTTTTCACGTACAAAGATTCAATTAAACACAAATTTAATTAAAATTCATTTTAAAAAATAGTTTTATAATTATGACAATAACAAAAACAAAATTGTACCTTTGCGACAAGAATTTGTGCCCCGGCATACTTGTCATCCCAAGAGAACGAGGATCTGACATCACCTCTATCTGTTTCTTCATCGCGAAGATATTCGATGGCTGATTGATCATTCATAGCTCGATGAAGCCATGCCGCTGCCCACGACAGCTCATCCTATTCGTTAACGACAGATAATTAAAAGGTTGATCGATATCAATTTTTATAAATATTTGTAGTATGAATTGATGATCTTGATTAAATTAAATCAATTAATGTATCAAAATCAAATACACATTAATTTTTTTACTGTACCTTAAAATCACTACTGCTATAAAACTTCGCAATTTCTGGAAAGCTTTCCGAGTACTTGCCTTGGCTGGATTTTGCAAACTCAAATAACTGCAATTGAAATCACAATTATTGATTTGGATAACAAATTGATAAAAGATAAAAATTTACTTACTAACAATTTTCCTTTTAACGAATTTCAAATTAGTATAAGCATAATTAAAACACTATCCCGAAAATATTTCATATGTGGATGTTCACATTAGAGATATTCATATATAGATTATGAAAAGTTTAGGAAAAAAAAAAAAAAAAAATGTAAGGAGAGAATCCTTGTCCATTATATATATATATATATATATACAGCTATTCATGTTTACGTTAGTTACTTACCAGCTTTGCATGTGTGAGAAGTTGAGTAGAATAAGTAGGGTTAGACTTATTGAAAGCAATTGCCGCGGCAGAGAAAGCCGCAGAGGTTTCACCAGCAAGATCTGAGCCAGGATGTCCACCGTCAACAGCGTAAGTTATCCTCGGTGTCGTCATATCTTCCGGCCTCTCCCAGCAAGCATGATCGGTAGCACCATCGCCGACTTGAGCGTATAGAAGACCACCTTGTGGATTAGCTTTGATCAAGTAGTCCGTCCCCCATTTGACAGCGTCCAAAGCGTTTGAGAGTTCTTTCTTCGCCTCAAGTTGTTTCTCGAATTCTATCACACTCCATGCAAGCATTGTTATCGTAAATGCCATTGGAAACCCGAATTTCACGTTGTCTCCAGCATCGTAGTAGCCTCCTACTAGATCAGCCTTTTTGAAAATTGATGATCAATCTTATTAATAATTAATTATGATATGACAATAAAATTAATGAAAAGCAATATCAAACACTACACGTACATACCCGCAAATAGCTGCCGTCTTGGAGGGCAGAGTCAGCACGCCATTGAACTCGTTGATTCGGAGGTAACTTGCCTGATCTTTGAGCTTCAAAGTACAATATAGATTTGGTTAGGGCTGCTCCATAGTCAACTGAAACAACTTCTTGAAGCAACACAACAAAAGTGAAGCTTAGAAAAATAATGAAAAAACTTGTTGAAGACATTGCCACAACAAATTTACAATGAAAATGAAAATAAAAAATTAACTTGTTCAAGGATTTGTGAATTTCTTGTTCATCTGATGGTGAAATTTATACAGGAGAGATTCAATTCACAGCTTATGTTACAAATCTTTTGTTTCCCTATTTTGTTAGTTATATATTTAGAAAAAAAAAATTACATTTAATTATATCATAAAAGCATGCATATATATGTACATGACAATAAAACCTTTTTTTATTATCTAAAATTGGACTGACAGGTGAAAACATCACAAAACATCAATTGAGACATTGTTTCCACAGGTCATGAAGTTTCTTTATATACAGCAGATCTTGTGTGATACTTTTCCTTTTATGTTAGTCCAATTTTAGAAGAAAAATTTGAATCAATTAGCTGCTTTAATGGTGCATTTACTAAGAGCATCTCACACCGCATCTCTATCTCTATCTCTAAAATAGAATTCTAAAAAGGAATATTCCTCACAGATTCCATTTCTAAAATTTTTTCACTTCAACTGGTTCACCACACTCTCTATCCATATCTCTATCTCTATCCCTATCCCTATTTATATTTATATCATCAAATAACTTATATTTTCATTATTATTTTTTACTTCCTTTAATAAATTATTGTTCAACTAAATTTTAACAAATATTATTTTTAATAACATTTTTACTTTTTTTTTTTTTTTTTTACTATTTATAAAAATATAATATTTTATTAGTGTATGGATTTATAATAACTAATTTTTAGGTTCTAACATTTTTCAACTAATTTTCTCAACTTACTTATTTCTTTTCTAACATTTTTCAACTAATTTTCTCAACCTAATTATTTATTTTCTAACTTTTTCAATCAATTTTTTTAAATCTAATTTTTTCACCAAAATACAATAGCACCCAGCTATGGACAACTTGTATCTTTTGTATAATTGTTTGATAAAGAGATGTTAATAATATATGTGGAGGAAAAGGTTACTATTATGAATTATCACATTAATTTAGTATAAACAAATATTTCAATACGTTGTTGTCTTAAAGTAATTAAATTAATTTTGATAAAGAGATTTTAATAATATTGTTGCAAGTTTTTTGTTTTTTGTTTTTTTTTCTATCCTTATTTTGATATTTTTATGTTATTGTAATTTTTAATTTAATATTTTTTATTTTAATACTATGTTTCAGTTTTTATTTTATTACTAACTTATAATTATTAATATGTAATAAGAGATTTTTTTTTATAACATAATAATTTTTTTTAGAGAAAATTATAGCAAAATAATAAAATGAAAATGAGGAAAGAAAAAAAATTATTAATTAATATTCAATATTTGACTCATTATAAAGATCTAGATGAGATATCTCTAATGGTATAATTTTTATGTTAATAAAATTTAAAAATTAAAATTTATTATACATTAATTGAATTTAATGAAAAAGGTAAAATGATATAAATGGAATAAAAAATGTTGAAAAATGAATTTATAGTATGAGATTTGGTATTCTATAAATTTAGAGTATCAATCTTAAAAACTCTAAAAAAATTCTTGGAGACATAAGTTTAGAGTATGGTGGGAGCAACCCATACTCTAACATTTCTTGGAGACATGAATTTAGAGTATGGTGGGAGATGCTCTAATAAGGTATCCTAATGAAATGTAATTAACTTGATTTGTGATCACTGTACATGTTTACTAAATTAGTTGGGAATCATAATGAAATTTAATTAACTTGATTTGCGATAACTGTGTTTACTAAAATTAGTTGGGAATCAAATTATACGGATCCCCCACACAAATCAGAAATTAAGTTTCTATACTAGAAAGGGAACTTGATTCCCTACTCCCAATTAAGGAATCAAGTTTCTTATCCCGATTCCCTTTGTCATGGAACTTGATTCCCTTTCATTGATTAGTAAATGCACCAAAGTGTCACTCTAGAACCACAAACGTTTTAAAAATATAGATTTAGGAGAGGAGGCAAACTCGAACCCACAACCTCATGATCATGATGACATAGCTAGACAGATCAATAATTAATTTAATTTTCGAAAAAATTCTTGAAGTTGTCCATAGTTTTTGTTTGTTTTTAGGTCCAATTGATTTTAAATTTCATCGGTGGAAGATGTTATAAAATAAAAATGTTAAGACGAGAAGATGGTATGATTTTCAATTTTGCATAAACTCGTAGAATAAAATCAAAATTGTTATTATTATTTTTTTTGAAATATTACAAATCAAAATTGTTATTGATATGTAAGATATTTAACAGTCTTAAATAAGTATATAAAAATATAGATATTATATGATTCTATTGAAATACCGAATACGCATACATCTTCACAAAAAATATTTATGAAATTGACAAGATAAGGTTGACCTAGACACCTAGTGATTAACCTCTTTACACCCACACCATAAGATTGAGGGTTCGAGTCTCTCTCCCACCTCTAAAAAAAAACCCGAATTATTGTAATGAAACTTGTAAAGTATTATAATCGATCAAAACAACACCAACAACAACACCAACAACAACAATAATATTAATAATTAATAATGAGAGAAAAATAACAAAATAAAATAAACATCCAATTTCTGGACCCCAAAAATTGAAATGGGCCTGTTTGAAAGGCAAAGAGTATATCTATATATTGTGAAATGGTCAAGACTCAAGAGTGTTACTTTATTGAAAGTGTTGCTTTTCTTTGGCTTGGTTTAGACTTTATATTATATTAATATCTTCAAATTAGCTTAGCTTTGATTACTCCATGTGTCATTTTACACATTTTTCACCAGATAGATGATTGCTTGGACCTCTCATTTAATTATTATCTTTCAATGGAAGGTGACATATTTCTGTTTCAAAATAATATTTTTCTCCTGATTTGAGGTCTTATACTTAACTAATAAATATTGCTTATTTGATTGGTTGGTTTAAATAGGGCATTTAACAATAAGATTTTATTTTTATTTTTTAGTATTACACTATTAAATAAATTAGGGTTTTTTTTTTTTTAGAGAGGGGGAGGGCTCAAACCCGCAATCTTATGGTACAAGTGTAAGGATTTTACCACCAGACCAACCTCATCTCATCAACAATAAGATTTTAATATATAAAAAAAAATTAACAATAATGATCACATGTACACTAGGAGGAAATTCTTATTTATTCTGTAATATTTAATTCCCTTAAAGCATTTATTAGCATTTTTAAGAAAAAAAAAACTACTCATGATCAGATGTTTTCTTCAATGCATCAAAGTAAAAATATTTAAAATAAAGAAAAAAAATTAATGTAAAAACAAAAGAAAGGTAAGCTTAATTGTAAAATGTGTTTTTACATACAATTTTTGTATTGACTTTTATTTTCTTTTCAACATATGGATTATACAATTCAGTATCTTGTACACAGCCAGTTTTTGCCCAACTTGGTCCATTGTTGTTCAAACCAATGAAGCCAAAAAAATTTCGAATGGTCCATCCCTATCATTTCAACCTATAAGAAACTAATTAAAAACATGTAAAAATGAGAGAAAATTACAGAGACTTACAAAAGACAAATTAAACCATTAAAAACAAAAACTGATTCAATGGAAAATCACAAGAAGAAAAATTTGTACGCATTCGTGCATGCGAACATCCGGGGTCACGTGCGAGAGATTATACGGGCGTAGAGGAACTCGTTCCAAGTATCGGGCAACCCGGGGAGGCACCAATGGATACAATCGGCATAGGTTGCTGGGTCTGCTTGCTGTTCTGGGGTTAGCATTTTGCCTTGTCTAATTGTGTGGACAGAAGTGTGTGCATCTTTTCTGTACTCGGAGAGACTTGTTATGTTGACGAAATAGACTGGAAATTTCATGGACTTTGTCACGTTTGATGCTACTACAAAGAGTCTCCTGTCTGTGCCCACTTCGAGTGGTGTGGTTCTGTTCAGGATTGGTGTTGTCTCCAATGCACACTTTACTCCATCTGGGTTGTCCCAATCCAAGCTCCTGCACACCCACACATACACATCGATATGTTACTCGAAAATACGGGTATAAATTTTGCACGACGTGATGTTTAACGTCACATGTTAACGTTAACTATTCATGTCCCTAATGACATGGGAGGAGGGAGGAGGCTAGCAGGAGATAAGGCCCATGCCCTAAAAAAAATTAAAATCCTTTCTTAAAAATTATAAAAAATTTATCTACCGGACAATGTCGGAGTTAGCTTTTCCTTTGAAAAATCTAACATAAGGGGTTCTTTTAACATTAATTCGATTTCAGGGGATGACCGACCAATATGTACAAACCCTATCCTTATCTTTCGAATAGGGGAAAATGATCTTTTCACTTTGGCCCCCTAAAAGTTTTTGTTTTTATATAATGATCCTAAAACTTGAATTTATGGCTCCTTCGGTTCATAAAGATGACAAGAAGCGTCGGTGATATTAATCCAATAATTGATGAGATTAGGTGCCTATAATGGTTTGCCAACCAAAGTTTTTTTTTTTAATAAAAAATAAAATAAAATAATAATAACTAGAAATGAAAAATCTATTTATAATCATGCTTGGAAGACACTGCACTCACTGCAGGCCCACTATCAACCACCGAATTTGGCTTGTTTAAAATAAATTAATGTTTTTGTTTTATTAATCTAAACTATATCGATGTTTTTGTTCTATGGTTCATTAGAGAACATTAAAAATTAGGAAAAAAAAAAAGAAGAATTTATAAGCAAATCGTGGCAAATCTATAAAATAATGAAGAAACCCCACAAAATATATCGATGTTTTTGTTTTATGTAAGCAATAGAAAAGAACCACAAAAAATAAAAGAAAATATGCCTTACTTGATATGAAGAGGAGACATGCTACTAAAGAAAACAGTGGTACGATTTGGATCCAAATTTTTGTCCACCCATTTAGACCATGTCTTCAAGACTCTTGCATAAGCTACCGGCCGTTCGATCTCATCGTATTCTGTTGCTCCTTCATCGAACGATCCTCGTCTATTCCATTCCATTATCGTAACATTAATATCATAACTCGCTCTTAATTAATTTGTAATAGCTAAAAAAAAAAAAGGAGGAGGAAACTTACAAGACTTTCATTTTGAAGGTGTTCATCCACCAAATATAAGTGTTGAAAATCAAATAATCAACACCCTTCCAATTCTCACCATGTTTGTTGATTGATTCAGGCATGATTATACGATTCAAAATGCTGTGCATCAATGGATCATCAGAATTTGACCGGACCAAAAATGGGGCCCAGTAAAACTCCACTGTCGCATTATAGTCCTACAAACTCACATTAAAAGAATAAATTCATTGGGACCATCTCTATGCAAATGCCACCAAAAAAGGTGAAATAAAATATTTTGTCTTGATTTTATAGTATTTAAATGAAAAATATTAAAAATGTTCTTCCAATAAAATACCCACTTCAGAAATTATTTTTAAAAAGTGTTTTTGAGGTAAAAAAATAAAAATAAAAAATAAATGTTTAGAATATTTATCTATGTTTTTTTTTTTTTTTTTTTAACATGTTTTAGAAAACACTACCAAATACAACATTATTATTGCAATAAAGAGGAATTGGTGACTAGAGAAAGATTCTAAAAATTGGCTCAAACACCACCAACTCTATGATTTGTTTTTTTTTTTTTTTTTCCTTCTAAAGTGATCAAATTATACATTTTTAATCATGTTTCATTGCCAAAAATTAAAGAAACCACTATAAAATACAACATTATTATTGCAAAAAGTAGATTTGGTGACTAGATAAAGCTTTAAAAATTGGCCCAAATTCCTCCAACTCTATGATTTTTATTTTTTATTTTCTTCTAAAGTGGCCCACACTATACATTCTTAATCATAATTTAATTGCCGCAATTAAAGGAAAAGCAAACAAGAAAATGACACAAAATGTTGCTTTTTTTTATGTCTCTACTGTCTAGTGAGAGAAAAACAGAGGAAGGGAGAGAAAAATAGAGGAATTTTTTTTTTCTTACCTCAACTCTGAAAATAGCTAGAGACCCTGTCTTGTTCAAGCTCTTCCTTCCAGGTGGAATCACAGATTGAACCAAACACACCATTGATTCCCACTGGTTTCTATTAAGTGAATCTCCAACAAACATCAATCTTTTGTTCCTCAGCTTTTCTAGCAATAGTCTTGCTTTGTATCTTCACAACAACAAAAAAAAAAAAAATCATTAAAAAAACAAGCTTATTAAGATAAATGAATGTTGAAAGAATTTTAATGAATTGAAGAAGAATTTTGTTGAATTTCTCACTTGGGTAGTGAACAATCTCTGGGTTGCCATCTCCAATTCTGATACATAGAATTTTTTCTACCGTTTCTCATACAAGTCACTTGTGCTGTTAGAAACTCACACTCATCTTCCTTGTACAGAGGATATGATTCATTGTCATAAACCCACTCTCCTGTGAATAGATCACAATCTTCTGGTGGCAATTCAACTTCTTCAATGTCTTCTTCTTCTTCTTCAACCACTTGAGTCAATTCAATCTTCTGCAACTCCTCTGTTTTCGTCTCGATGGATTTATGATCGACACCATCTTCTTGTTCTTGGGGTTCTTCAAGTGAAGTTCTTGAACTAATCGAAACTGTGTTTTCTTGGACAGTTTTGATAGTTTCTTGAACTGGGTTCGTGTTTGTTTGTGTGGATTCTTGTTCTTCTGGAGCTTTGCTTGGTCTCGATGAGAATGGAAACTCTGCAATGGACTTGACATCTTCATTGTACATGAAAACCCCAAACAGGAAACAAGAAAAGACCACCACAAAGATCGAGAGATTGTTGTTCTTCCTGTGCTTCATTGCAAAAGATTCACCGGAGAAAAGGTGAGATTTCCGGCGAGATGGCTGCATGAGAGAGAATCGAAAGAGAAAGTAAAGTAGTGGTGAGAAAACAGAGGAGGGGAGAGAGATGGAAATATAGAGAAACAAAAATTGAACAAGAAATGTCAAGTGAAAATGAAAGCGAAATAGAAAGAGATGTAGACTTACAATGCATTAGACTTTTTTTTTTTTAAATTTGATTTGTTTAATTGGGATTTGGTGAAATGGGGTTTTCTGGAAGAAACTAATCTGGTAGAGTAGAAGGAGAGTTGTCTTTCTCATACTTGGCTTTCATTTTTATTGAATTTTAATTTTCTTAGTAATACAGTTGTTGTTAACTACTTTCTTCATCAACTTCACTTAAAAATAAAAAAAGAGAGAGAGAGAGGAGTGAGTTCAAAGGTTTGCTAACTTGGTCTTTGTCTCTCACCTAAAGAAGATCAACATTCAACAAGATATGGTAGACTTGCTGTTGCTGTTGCTGTTGTTGTTCTGTTTTTGATTCTGGAACAAGCTTCCATGTAAAGCACAGTGTTTTAGCAGATGCTGCAGGCCCTGAAAAAGAAGACACGGAGAGAGAGAGAGAGAGAGAGAGAGAGTCTACCATGGATGGACCGTGCATCTCTTGTTAGGATCGTGACACGTGGTCAATTTTGCCGCATGGCAATATTGCCATTATTGGATTTAGCCATTTAGGCTTTTGAGTGTTCTAGCAGGCCCTAGATTAGGAATCGGACTATATTGGATTTGAAAACATAATTGGATTGTAAATTTTAAAATTCAATGGATTGGATTAGATTTTACATCATGGTAAATCCAATAGATCCAATCCACCGTACACCTCTGATAAACATGTATCTCCCATTACGATCCAACAGAGAATATTTGATGCATCCTACTGCATTCAAGATTTTTCCCGTCAGGATATAAATTTATTCAAATAAGAGTATGAGTCTACCATGCAACAGTAGGATGAACGTGCATCTTCATTTACAATTGTAACAAGTGATCAATCATAACTGAGGATACTTCGGTGCATCTCGCTGCATCCAAGATTTTTCCTCTTAAGAGGGTTATAGATTTTGAGGAGTGGGATACTTTTGAGTTTTGATGATGTAATCAAATCAGATGGTTGAAAGTGTATCTCTGGTGATGTATCATGAAGAGGGCCCTCATATTCTTCTTCTTAATATTTTTAACCATGTTTGTTAAAATATTAATTTGATTTAAGAGAGATTAGATAAGTTTCCATTATTTTAATTGTACCACCCAAAGATTATAGTAGAGACAAAAGTCAATAGAAAACATACATAGTAGGTGCCTAATTAAATAAATTATATATATACGTACAAATTAAATATTTGCTCAACAAAATGACAAGTGAATTGTCAATTCTTTAATCTTTGATTAAATATTGTTGAAGTATTTTTTTACAAGAATCATATCTGGTAGTTCCAACTGTTTTCAGTCTGAGCCCCACTATCTGCATTTCCTTTTCCAAACCAAGCTCAGATCCCATATTTTTCAACCATTACGATTAATTTCAATTAATTATATCCGATAATTTTAGTGTTCTTCACAAGTTTAAGCTTAAATAATCTCTTGTAGGTATCAACAAACATAATTGATATCTTTTATAGTTATAAATTTAGGAGGTTTAGATATTGAACTCCACTTTGTTTCATATTTTTAGGTCTAACTGGTCACTCTATTTTTGTTTTTTTTTTTTATGTGTAAAGAGTTTTCTTATTGATATTGTAAGAGTAGATATCCGGATCGCACACATATTATTTGATCTCAATAGGTCTAACATATCTATTATAATACTTGTCGTAATACTTTAAAAAGAAAAAAGAAAAAGAAAAAAGACTTGATTATTGTAAATCTTTATTGAGCTACCACTATTTGGACTCATTCAAGTCTTTATTTTAATTACAACAATCATTACAAAATTTTACCTAATCACCATCCCAAATGTCAATGTTTTAAGTTGGTGCAAGCTAATAATCCTCATATTATAGAAATTAAAAATTAAATTTCATTATAATCTCCAAATATTATTTTCAAACCTTCTCTACAAACATTACCATGTGAGCTTTCTTTGTCTCCAACAACTATGAACAACCCACAAACAAGAGCAGTTGATGCATAACTAAGGTTCATAATAATGATTAAAAATTAATTGTATTCTTTTGGAATTAACTATCTCACAAGAAAAAAAATAAAATTAATTAATCAAAAAAATAATTATTAGTAACTTTATGTTTTAGAAAAGTAAAGGCTAAGGAAGCCACGACGACCACCACCACTCCTCTTTTTATTGTTTGTGTACTTGGTCATTTCACTTTGGTAGTTTGATTGGTGTACCGTCACTTTTTTTCCAAGCTAAGGAAACTATACATGGTCATCTGACAGTGAGTTCTTCAACAAAAATATTTTTACACTTCATACCCACATATATCCAACTGTCAAAATCATTAGTGTAGACACTTTTTCTTTTTCCCAAGGACTCATACTGGGATTTTATAGGAATCTATCTTGATCAAATACTATAAACCACGATATGGAGTTTAGTTTGATAGTTATAGTTGCAAGTCTCCTATGATTAAGTAAGAGGTTTAGAATTTGAAGCCGTAGTAGAGATGATATACCTCTTAACACGAATGGTAGTACACCTCCCCTTCAGCGTAGTGATGTGGGTTTGAGTTTCACTATACGTATTTTACAAACATTTGTAGGAAGTGTGTTGTGGGACTAAATATTCGATCCGGAGGTTTCCTGAATTGACCGTTCGGCATCAGATTAGAATGTATAGATATAATTTAATCATTTCAACAGCATAGCTATCTTTAGGATTCAAGCTTTTTGAAGTTTAAACATATATGCTTCACAATTGAAAAGAATAAATATTGTCAACCTTTATAGGCAAATTGTCTATTTGACCATTAATGTGTGCTACTGCTGCTTTGAAAAGAGAACCATAATTACTACTAATTAAATTCACTTTTTAATTTTACAACTGAGAAATTATTGATGATCTAAAGACCAAGAGGTTGGCCATTGTTGCATTTGTTTGGAAACGCTTTTGATGTATAAGTCCTTTTTTTTCCATGTTGTAAAAAACACTTGGAAGCACTTTTTGAGAAGCAGTTTTAAGTGTTCCTATAATCCATTTATTCGAATAATACTCTCATTTGCGCAAATACTGATCTAAAAAAAAATGTATTTGTTTACAGTAAAATACTAGAACTACAAAACAGATCAAAAGCACTTTTGGGTATATGAAAGCGCTTTCGAAAAAACCAAAAGCATTTTTCCAAACACACTCTAGTTGGAGACATGCGATTTGCCGATTTGCCTTCTTCTTCAGCTTCGTAACAAAGAGAGTTTCAAATTCTGAATATGAGAAGTTAGTGGGCTGGGCTTGGCTGACTCGGGCCCAGAACCTTTTTTTGGGCCTTTGTTTATAAATCCACAGTTGACACTACGATCGAGAACCCAAGAAATGTCACCACCGTTTCATTGACATAATCGGGTACGTCACGCTATTTGGTTGACGTGCCCAAGCAGGCACGTCATCCTCCTTTTCGCTGATATATTAACACATCACCACCATTACAATGACATGTACCCTCTTTTTATCTAACATGTCTAGGCATGTCACACCCCTATTTCTCAAACCTCCCCCCACCATCTTCCCTAAAACCCATTTGGGGGGACAGGGGGTGGGGGCATTTTAGGGGCAGGTCCCCCCTCCCCCACACCCAAAACCTATTTCTTTTCAATATCAATTCTAAATTTTCAATTTTCAATCCGAAAATTGGAGTTCGAAATTTGGAACCAAACATTCCAATCTTTAATTTGACACTATTAAAATATTCAATCTAAAAAGTAATAAAAATATAATACAAAATACAAAATACAAAATACAATACAAAATAATTTTTTATATAAAAATAAAAACAAAATAATATATATATATTATTTTTGGGGAAATAGGGTTTTGGGTTTGGGGGTGGGTACCCCCACCACCTTTTCCAAAATTTATTTTGGGGCAAAGTTTGCCCCCACCCCCACCCCCACCCCCACCCCCAAAATCCATTTGGGGGCAAAATTTTCCCCCAAAACCCAATGGGAGATGGGGGGTCTATGGGGAAACGCCCATCCCTACACGTCATTGCACTTTCATTGATGTAACCAAACACTTCACATTTATTACAACGATGTGCTCAGATACGTCACAACTGACCGTTATCGTGGAGGAAACATCGGCTCAACACTGATATGACAATTTGTAAAACACAGTGGGAGGATCACAAATTAATTGTCGAGGTCGCGAGACCAAATAAAAATAACTCGGATGGTCTACACCAAATAATTATTATGTTCTACTTTCATTGAATTTCCGGTAATAGTCTGAAATTGAACTCTTATTTCTTCGATATAATTTTGGTTCTAAGATTTGACTTTGATTTAATATAATTTCCATCAAATATATTTTTCATCGCCTTCTTTCAGTTATTGATAGAATGTATCTTATAATACTTTTGGTTTCCCAATTTGAATCTGATTATGTAATTTCAAGATGGCATAGTGAGATTGATCTAACCATTTTGGAATTAATTACAAGCATCCTATTTCCAGCATGTTTCATAGGTACCAAAGTATTGGAGCAAGAGTACCAGAAACACAAGAAACAGTAAAGTGAGATTGATCCAAACCAAATTTCAAATTTGATGATCAGACCTCAATAGGAAAACCCCCACAAACCGAAAAAAAAAAAAAAACCGAAATCAACTGTCATCCCATTCCACAAAATCCCCCGTCCTATTAGCTCCCATCTTCGCCAAACTATCCGCGAAAGAGTTAAAGATTCTGGAGTCAAACACCACCTTAATGCACCCGGTTGACTTTAAACTCTCACGAATATGATAAATGGTCTTGACTTGAGCAACATTCCCAAAATCACCCTGATTAACCCACGAAACTGCAACCTTCGAGTCGCTCACCACCAAGATATCCCTTCCTTTTAGGCTAGGATTACCACAAATCAGTTCCATCGCTCTTTTGATGGGCCATAGTACAGTTGTGTTCGAGTCCACAACACTATATTATAGGGAAGAAATCTTAATAAAACAAAAACAAAAAAAAACAAAAAACAAAAATATATCAATAATAATAATAATTACTAAAATTTTAATGAAATTCTTTGGATGCATGATAAGATAAATGAAGTATAGAAATAAAATTAAAAAAAAATTCAAGTTTGTAAGCTATTTTTTAATAAAAAATAAAAAGACAATACCAATCAAATTATTGAGTGGCAGACCTCAAACAACAAAACCAAAAAATGGCAAACATTACACTGATCAGAAATTTGGTACATCATTTCAACAAATAAAAATGGAAAAAAAATTGACTCTTGATCCTAACAATTAACATACATATAAATATATATTTGATATCCATTTAAAATAACACATACAAATCCAATATTATATAAGTTGTGACAAATTATTATTTTTAATAAAAAAAGTTTTAGATACACTAAATCAAATTAAACGAACCTAGAAAAAAGATAATGTCATACCTGAATTTATCCATATATAGAAGGTGGTGCTTCAGATCGAATGAACAGAGCTATAGGAACAGGATCGACTTCTCTGCTAAAAAATAACTTCTTGTCAATTATTGAGTGACAGATTTTCAAACACATGAAAGATTTTTTTTTTTAACAAAACTAAAAATGGCAAACATTACACTGAAACAGAAAATTATTAGTACATCATTTCAACAAAAAAAAAAAAGAAGGGAAAAAAAGTTAACCAAATGAGAAAAGTAAAGATAACCAAAAGAGTAAAATAATTTGTTCAACAACATTGAAAACAGAAGATAACATACCAGACTTACAAATCAACACAACTCCTTCAATTGTTTTTTGTCACACCTCCTGACTTTTTTACTTAGTCCACTCTCATTGCAATCCACGGTGTGAAAATTTGTGGATTCAACGACCTTGTAAGATTGAATCCATGGTAGACGACATGGTTTGAGAAGTATTAGTTTCTAACAATGAAGAAAATGATATCCCAGTAGTAGAAGCTTCAATACTGGTTGCTTTGAATATATCAATCATATTACCAATAGGTTGAATAATATCTGGGAACTTAGCTTCACCATCAAGATATTGCACCACCTGCCTCATGCTAGGCCTAGTAGCAGGGTCTGGGTGTGAACAAAACAGGCCTAGTTTTAGAACCATCTCCATTTGCTCCTCCACGTAAATACCTTCCAATCTCGGATCACTAGCATCAAGAATAGCTCCTCTATTCCAGCAATCAAGGACTAAAATAACCAAATCTACCTTTTGAAACTCGACAGGCCTCCTTCCACATGCCACCTCAAGCATAAATGCCCCGAAAGCAAAAACATCTGTGCTAGTTGTTGCCTGTCCAGTTCTGATAAGGTCTGGAGCCATATACCCTACAGTTCCTGCAACATTAGTCGTTTCCGGAAGGCTACCATGATCATATAACCTAGCAAGACCGAAATCTCCTAATTTTCCATTTAGATCAGCATCTAAAAGGACATTACCGGGTTTTATATCTCTATGTAAAACAACTTGTTCCCACTCTTCATGGAGGTAAAGAAGACCAGAAGCAACTCCTTTGAGAATTCGAAATCTCTGAAACCAGTTAAGGTTTGGTCTTATATCACTATATAGAACTTTGTCAAGGCTCCCATTAGGCATAAAATCGTAGGCCAATAGAAGTTCTCCCCTTCGCCTGCAATAGCCGAGGAGCTGCACCAAGTTTCTGTGCCTTAGGTTTCCCATGCTTACAATCTCAGTCACAAACTGCTTCATCCCTTGTCCCGAATCATGGGAAGAAACTCTCTTGACTGCAACTTGTACACCAGAAGTTGGTAATACACCTCTATAAACCTTCCCGAAACCTCCTTTTCCGATAAGCTCCTCGTCATTGAAACCTTTGGTTGCTTTGTAGAGATCTTTGTAGGAGATTCTATGAGGACCATAATCCCTTTCCCAGTCTTCATATATTTCTTCATATTTCTTCTTCCTCACAATGAAAACGGCACCACCAATGATTATCAATATAACCACTACTGCTACGACCAAAACAATAATGGTTGATTCTTGAAATTTATTCTTACTTGCTCTCCTGGGCCGGGGAGGTGGAGGAAGCTTTGACTTATCGAGGTTTTGTGATTGTCCACTTGTGTTGAAGCTCCATCCAAGAATATAGTGATCACTGGCACGCGTAGCAGTTGATGCAGAGAAACCAACATGCATAGAATCCAATAGAATTTGAGAAAGATCAATGAATGTTGACAAGAGAGGCCTGGTTGGTTTCTGAACTAATCCATTAGGAGCTATTGTTACATTGAGTAACTTTTCAACTCCGCGGTAGTCTATCCAAACCTCTATTGCATTTCCGCTTTGAAGATCCAAGCTTATGCTCTTCCCTTCTACATCGGAAAAATAAGTTGCTGTAGCCGAATCATTAGAGATCAATCCGTTCACATCAATTCCCACGTGATTACCATCGATGTCTTGAAATTCAGCGGTTTGTACAGTATCCAGCTCCACCGCCAAGATGTGGTTTGTAGAAAGACCATTGCTTGTCCTATTGAAGACTCCCAAGTATGCACTTGAAATAGCTAGACTCAAGTCCATAGATGGTGCAATGACAAAAGCCAAGCCATGACCACCAAAATCAGGCGCTTCTGCGTTTATAGAAACTACAAAATTTGTGGAAAATGAAAGAGATTCAGAGGAAGATGTGTTGAATTTGATTGGAGATGAGTGGAAAGCATGACCAAGTTGGAGGTCTGAAGTGTTGGTCAGCTGCAATAGCCCATTTTGATGAATCCTTGCAATTCCACCCATATGCAGTTTGGCTTCATTGAAACCTTCATAGACAAACTGGCCTTCATCTTCAGCTGACACCAGGAGGCAAATCCAGCATACGATCAAAGTTATCCGAAAATAAACTGTGAGAAGAGCAGATGCAGCCATTGATTTTTTAAACTAGTTTGTTAAATTGATTTTTTAATTATTCTGAAGATTCTCTTTCGATCTGACTCAATATATAAGTTTTTAATGTCAGTATATCCTCCCCAAGAAATGTTTGTATAGAAGCATGGTAGAGTCAAACTTGTGACTTGGTAATACAACCACTGCAAATTTCCAATTCAAGGGTCTAATGTGAATTTTGTATGTATTCTTAATATGTACTTGTATGGTAGTGTTAATCATTTTCTACAAAGAAATATCTGCATGCCAATATGGAATCAATGACTTGGTATAATTTCATGTTCAAATATGATTTTGACTCTATTAATCAATGTAAGTCTGTAAGAGTTGAGTGATTCCAATAGCTCTGACGAATTCAAACAACAAAGTCAAGTTAGAAGGCAATGTTTTATGCAGTTAACATATCCGTATCAATATTTTTGTTTGTTATTTAAGTTATGACTACTGTTCATATACAGCCGTTGTTCATACTGTGATTGATACTCATATATAGCTTGTCCTAAGGTGAAAAAAAAAACTGACTAGTCAGAATATATTCCAACACTAAATTTGATCAAAAATCTCATCACTTCAACATCATTGTAAAATTCCACGAGAAAAGTAATTAAACAAATTTTCTGCTGTGTATGTATTTCCACTAGTCAGAAGATGTATTATGCAGTCCATTTGAACAATTTGGCAGGTTCATTACTTGCAGGTTCAATATGTGACTGTCACTTCAGCGAAAAGCTTTAAAAGTTCAACTGGCAAACACTGAGACATCTCAGTCATTGTTCTCTTCTATTCTATCTCCTGATCTCCAATCCATTTATTATAAATCTATCTACATGTACTTGTATTTTTCACTCTCTTTTATTATTACTCGAGTACAAAGTTCCTGGGATTTTTTTTTACTACTATCTATTATAAATTTATGACTTTGAATTTTGAAAGGTTTGAAATCTTTTATGTGTCCTGCACTCTTTACAGGAATGAATCTAAACCTAAATTTATATCGAATATCACATTCGCTAATTCATCTCAAATAACTATGTGGTAATCAATAGTTATCACCTAAAATATATTAAGACGATGATTTATGAGACACACACACATATACATACATATATATATATATATATATATATATATATATATTATGACAAGTACCCTCGTCTCTAAGTAAATCTTATTCTTTCTCTTCGTTCAGAAGATTACTCCTATATTTCAGTAAAATTATTTCTATGAATTGCATAATCGTGAATAGGAAACTATACTAGCGACCTATCTAATTTTACTGTAGAAATGATCAACGATTGGACCATGCAAAGTATAAATACTTTTTTTTTTTTTTTTTGGATAAAGGAAAAGATTACCTGAAATCTTTCTCTACTTATGGACATATCCTACTAAGTAAGATTTGGTACAAAATCTAATATAATTTCTATTCAAGTGGCTTCAAAATTCACCCTTGTAGGAGGTAGGAGAGTTGGATTTCCTAGCATTTATACATGTCAATAAATGAGTAACTAAAATGACCAGTTTTCCATCATTTTGAAAGTTAAAAACATCACAAGAAAGGAAAGAGACTCTGCATCTGCAACAGAGAAAAGGTGAAAGATTGAAGAGGGGGACCTTTGTACAAAGTCAAATATTTAATGTTAAAGACAAAGTACCCCACCTTTGTGGGTTGTGACTGGATTTACCATTAGCATAGCAATCAACATCCCACCTAATTACATTTGTAAAGAATGGTGAAGTCAGTTTTTTTTTGAAATATGACACCATTAATACAATACCAAGATTCATGAAGTTTCATTTTGAAATCTCTAACCACATATTTCTTAATCAACTTAATGTATACAAAGTTATTAGAGACCAATTTTTTATTGACTGCATATAAAGTATACTTTCTATGCCAAATAGAAAGCTGGTCTCTTTAAAAATAAAAAATAAAAAATAAAACAAAACAAAACAAAACAAAACAAAACAAAACAAACAATCAGTCTCTTAACAAAAATTTTATCCACATTACAATATTATTCGGATCTAATTTGAAATACGTAAACATGTTATCACAATCCTTTACAATTGGTTTAATATTAAAAACCTCATCTCATCTTTGAACTATTATAATTACAAATGTTTTTATTTTAGAAACCTCACATATAGACTAACATCGTTAACATTCCGTTTATGCTGAATTTAACCATTAAAAAGTCTAAAATATCTCTATTTAAGTTTCAATTGTATAAATTGACTATTATACCCTCATTCTTTTACCAAATAAATTAATAAAGTGATACAAAAGACGGAAATATTAACTTGTAAAGAAGAAAATATTTTATGGACAATTTTATCTCTAAAAATAATAAAATTACAAATGAACCAAAAACATTAAAAATAAACCAAAATATATATTTATTTGTCTTTTTTTTATATATAAATCCAAGTAAACACTCATTTTCAATGCATTTAGTACATTTGTAATTTTGTTATTTTAGAATTTTTAATAATCACAGTCAACACAAACAGAATACTGTGTAAAATAAAAACATTTATAACTGTACATTCAATAATAGTTCAAAGGTGAGGGAAGGTTTTTAATATTAACCCTCACAATTTTCCCCAAAAATTATAAAACTAAATCTTCAAACATACCCTCTCCAAGGTTTATTTAATTAAAACCATGTAAAAACAAAATACAAAACTCAAAATTTCATTTTTTTTTAGAATGAGTTTATGAATTTTTAAAATTACACTCATTACTAATAGTGTGTCAATCAGTAACATATGATTATCAAATTGAAACCTAAAGTTAAAATTAAATCAAATTTTGAAAATCATTTTCTGATCATGAACCAAACATGAAGGTATAAAGACTTTCAGATAAGAGCCAGGGCTTCAATAAACTTATGTTTCGTACATAAAAATACCAGACCCTCCTACCAACAATACAATTTTTACAAAAACAAATAAAGAAAAAGATGAGGATAGGTAATAGGGATCTTCAAGATCTACCACTTCTTTCTTCCTCTTCTTTGCACAAAAAAATTCTCTGCAATTTCTTTACAACAGATTTCAAGATACTGTCCGCCCATAGCACAGACAGGCAAGGTAGAGATTTTTCGCCCATTTTTCCTGCACATCCAACAAAAACATGGTGAACAAGTGTATATACGAGTAACACGATATAAACAGCAAGGTTGTAAATATCGGGAGTTGAAATTTCAGTTAAATATCATTAATATCCTCAAAATATCGGGGAAATTCATAGATATTTATTATATGTGTCCCCCAAAATATGAAAAATATCGGAAGACATTTCAGTCAAAAGTATCGATATTTACTTCCTTGATCAACACGCAAAAAATTGTTGATTAAGTTGATTAAGTTGAACAGTCCTTCTCGGATGGGCACATATTTCTACCTTTAAGTTGATTAAGTTATATATCCATTTCGAATATGACAATTCACTGTGGTCCGTGGAAATTTGTGGTTGTCGAAACTTCGAAAGGCAAGAAGATAGGCCATCAGTTTCATCACAGCTATAATTAGAATCTCTTCTGGAGCATCAAAAGAGATTCATTTTCGTTGAGGGTTCAAAATTTCTGCAGTACATTTTGATAGTCAAATTATATGTACAACTACTGAGACTTGAAGAATGTTGTTTATTATCCTTCGTTTTCTCCTCTTGCTAATTATAAACTATTTTTATAAATTATTCATATTCACTGCACTTTTTTAACATGACTACATTTTAATATATACATAATTAAATGAAAATCACAACATAAACACTGTCCAAAAATAGAGATAATATGATTTTTATCAAATGTAAAATTAATTTAAATATATATATATATATATATTTATTTATTTATTTATCTCAAATGTAATCATTTAAAAAAAAAAACTTGGATTTTCAATTGTTAAATGCATTCTCGATGGTATTTGTTTTTTGTTGTTATTAATTCCCATTTAGGAGATAGGATAAATTGTAATTGAGATTTGAAATTTGTATTTTAGTTAAAATTGTATTAACATTATATTTTGTATACTACGAAATCTTGGATCTTGAAACCTGTATATTTTCTATAAGATGAAATTATATTTTAATATGGAGTAATGCTACTTTTCCTAAAATTTTGGAAAGTCTAGCATTACTCGTAATATAATTATAACTCAAATAATAATAAAATTGGGATTGGGAAATGTATTTTTGATTGGGTCAATAAAAGAGAGTTTCAAATTCTGAATATGAGAAGTTAGTGGGCTGGGCTTGGATGACTCGGGCCCAAAATATTTTTTTGGCCTTTGTTTATAAATCCACTGTTGACACTATGATCAAGAACCCAAGACGTGTCACCGCGGTTTCATTGACGTGACCGGGTATGTCACGTTATTTGGCTGACATGCCCGATCACGTCACCCTCCTTTTCATTGATGTATTGACATATCGCCACCATTACGATGACATGTAATAACATGTTACCCTCTTTTTATATGACATGTCTGGTCATGTCACTACCATTTCGCTGATGTGCCCGGACACGTCACCGCACTTTTATTGACGTTACCAAACACTTCACATTTATTACAACAATGTGTCCAAACACATCACAACTGACCATTAACGTGGAGGAAATATCGGCTCAACACTGATACAACGATTTGTAAAACACAGTGGGAGGATCATAGATTAATTGTCAAGGTTGCGAGACCAAATAAAAATCACTCGGATGGTCTACACCAAATAATTATTATGTTCTACTTTCACTGAATTTCCGGTAATAGTCTGAAATTGAACTCTTATTTCTTCGATATAATTTTGGTTCTAAGATTTGACTTTGATTTAATATAATTTTAATTTTTAAGTTATATGATGGACGTTAAATATATTTTTCATCGCCTTCTTTCCGTTATTGATAGAATGTATCTTATAATACTTTTGGTTTCCCAATTTGAATCTGATTATGTAATTTCGAGATGGCAAAGTGAGATTGATCTAAGATTCTTACGTTACCTTCTTCAAAATAAAATTCCATTTAATGGAGTCAGTAGTCGAGAAAACAAACCCAACCTTAACAGTGTTGGTGGAATGGCAATTGTTGAGGTCACTTGTGGTGCACCTCTGTAAGAAATTCGAACACTCAAACGAAGGAGAAGCTTTTAAAACTTTATTTCACTCTAAATATTTCTTACACCACTCCACTTCACTTCTCTTACTTACAATCACAATCTGAGTCCCTTTATATAGGGAGATAAGATGAGCTACAATTAATGCACAATCAACAATTTCAAACTTCGGTTGGGAGGAGACAGTTGGGAGATGACAGAAGAAATTGGTGGCAGCAAGGAGTCAACAATGGTGGCTTCTGGAATTTCGGTGGAAAGCTGCTGGAGGTTGCTGGAGGCTGGCTGACTAGAGGCAAGTTCACATTTCAACAAACAGAAAGCTTACTGAATTTTTTCTGTTGGAATTGATACAGGCCGTTCAAACTGGAAATCCTTTTGCCATTATTTCTTTTAGCATCATTTAATGCAAAGTAGACAAGTGAATAATTACTTATACAGTTTTGCATTTTTAGTGCAAAGTAGACAATTTAATAATAGTTACTTAGTACAGTTTTTCCAAGGTAATCTTTAAAGCTTCCAAAATTAGCACCAAAAACTTCAGCCACCTTTTTCCCATCTTTAAAGAAATGAAGTGTTGGCACGTCTGCAATATTTAATTTGCTAATGTGTTTCACAGAATCACAGGCCTTTCTCTGGATGATGTTAATCTTGTATGTTGTTATATGCATGCGGATATTCTGTACTTAAATCTCTTATAACATCATACATATATGATATACCAGTATAGACTGTGAAGATAAAGAGAAATAGTAAAGTAACTAAGGTTACTGATAAAAGGTTTCAAAGAACAGAGTAATGAAGATCTGCCATTGATGAGCTCATGAGAGCTTCGAAGCTTTTCATTAAAGATATTTTTGAGTGTTACAGGGATCATGAATATATATATATATAAGCAATCACGCTTTTAGTTACTTATCAGAGACTTAAGAAATATCTAACAAACTTTTCTACCTGATTCCTGGAAATCAGGATTAATAACCAATTACAAGCTGACACGTCAGCATTGCTAACTAACTTTCCATTACCAACTTCCACGTCAGCTTCAATCTCTAGAGTCAAACAATTCTCTGCTGAGTTAGCACTTGGTTTTCTTCTAATTTGAACACTGAAGCACTGAACCACTCTTCAAGGAATATGCAAGACCAGTCAAGAGCAGAGGTTCACAATTCTGATTAAGATTGAAAGTTTCTCAGTACTGGTAACCTGACTCACATTCAGGGCCGGCCCTGACTTTTTAAAGGCCCGGAGCGAATCTCTAAAATAGGCCTCTTATTCATATTCGTAGTTTTTTCAACATATATACATATAAATAATATGTTTTCATATATTTAGTTCGAAAACGATAATTTAATTAAAGATAAAATAAAATCGTATGATAAATACATTTATTATATAAACAAATAAATTTATCATATAAGTCGAACAAAATGTGACTAGAAGTTCTAAATAATATATTAATATCAATGTTATACATCAAAATTGTTGCTAATTACTTATAAAATCACAAAACATAGACTACCCGTAAGCAAGATCTGACTAGAAGTTTGGTGGAGGAACAAGAAATTAATGATTACCCTAAAAGAAAAAGGGATTGATTACCCTAAAAAAAAAAAATTAAAAAATTAAAAAAAAAAAAAGGACCGAAGGAAATTTAATGAAATTGGAATTATTGACATTGGGACCTTTTTTAATACTGTTGTTGGACTTAGTATTAAAACAACATCAAGCTGGGCCATTTTTTTTTAAAGTGTTGTTGGACTTAGTATTAAAACAATATCAAGCTGGGCCTTTTTAATTGTCAACAAAAAAATTATTGGGCCCATATACATTTAACTAATAACTAACTTCATGTAAAACTTGACCCTCCAGATAATGGGCCTTGGGCGACCGCCCCTAAAATCCAGGCCAGGGCTGGCCCTGCTCACATTGGCAGTCACTCTAACATAGACCACACCTTTGTATTTGGACAGAAGAATCATGGTCATGCAAGAGGCTGACGTGGTGGATGATAAATTGTTCAATAGTTGGACATGACTTCATTGTTTATTCTATAACACCTCCAAAAAAAAAAAAAAAAAAAAAAAAAAGAATTTTAGTCTCGGCAAAGAGGAAGAATATAACACAACATAAATATACCCTATCGTCAGTTGACTTTTGTTAACTTTAACCTTTAACCACATTTGTATCCCGAAATGACTTAACTACACTTGAAAACTTATTTATCTTTTCTTTTATTATTTAATTATATTAAAAAATATTTACTTAAAAAATTAAAAAAATTGGTACAATTTTTTTGTTACTTTCTTTCTATCATTTTTTTTTAACACAATCAGAACCCACAAAACTGAAAAAATGGCTATATTTAGTAGATTTTGATTGTATTTAGTGAGTTTTGTGGGTTTTGATTCTGTTGATTAAATGTAATTATTGGTGGGTTTTGATTGTGTTGATGAAATGAAATTGTTTGTGGGCTGATGAATATGAAATTGAATGTTTTGGTGATAAAGTTGGTTTTTGAAATCTGAAAATTCGGTGTTTGGGGACATGGAAAATGTAAAAAAAAAAAAAAAAAAAAAAAATGATAGAAAGAGAAAGAAAAAGAAAATAACAGTAAAAAAAAAAAAAAAAAAATTGTACTGATTTTTTCAATTTTTTAAGTAAAAATATTTTTTAATAATAAAAGAAAAGATAAATAAGTTTTCAATGGTATTTTAGTCATTTCAGAATACAAATGTGATTAAATGTTAAAGTTAATAAAAGTCAAATGATGATAAGGTATATTTATGTAATTATTAGAAAAAAATGAATATTTATACAATTACACCAAAATTCAGGGTTGTTTGTGAAATTTACCCACCAAAATAATCTCTCCCTTTTATCCAAGGGCACTATTGACTTTCCGTACCCCAAGCACATTCCAATTTGGATGTTTGTGTTTGAATAGGGCATTTGTTTGAAAATTTGCTTTATTAGATAAATGAAGGGTGTGTTTGTGCAATTAACCCAATAAAAAATAAAAAATAGAAGGTGGTGCTTCAGATCGAATGAACAGAGTTATAGGATCGACTTCTGCTAAAAAATAACTTGTTGTCAATTATTGAGTGACAGATTTTCAAACACATGAAAGAAAAAAAAAATGAGAAAAAAGTTAACCAAATGAGAGAAGTAAAGATAACCAAAAGAGTGTACCTCTGTTTGGAGAGACAGAAAATGACATATATTTACCACGAAGAGCAAAAATAAGAAAACTAAACAAAACCCCAAATATTTCTACATTTTTCTTCTCCTCACTCTTTTTCTCAGGAAACAAACAGAAATGTACTAAGTTTACTAAAAATTGAACAGAAATTAGTGCTTCAAAGAGATAAAACCTTAGAAAAGTTAATCTTTTTTATCATTTAAAACCCTGAAAACAAAATAGTCTCTACCCAACTAAGCCGGACTGTATTGCAGTAAATTTAGCTCAACTAAACTACCAAAACGAAGCAAAAAGACTATAAATATCGTTTCTTTATTTTGCTCAGATTTTTCTCAGCAAAAGAAGAACACAGAAATTTAAAGTTGAGCTCAATTTAATTCTCAAAAAGACATAAAAAATTATGTTTTCATAATCTAAACCACCAAAAATATAATAATAATAATAACAAATAACAAATGAAAACAGATGCCAAAAAATCTCACCACAATATGTAGTCACCAAATAGATTGGAGGGTTCTTGTTTCTGTTTTGAATGAAAAAAAAAAAAAAAAAAAAACACTTAGAATCTCAGAGCTGTGAAAACGGATGAGAAATGAGAAAGAGGAGCAAGAGCTATGCCTTGTCCGCTTTGAGAATGAATGTAACTTGTTGAAGGTTTAGTGTCTTTATAATATTTTTCCTCTTTTTTCAACCGTTGGATGAGCTTTTTATTCATCTAACGGTTGTTCTTGTTTCAAGAGCTTATATTAATATTTATTTAAGAGTAATACTATGTTTTCCAAAAAAAAATTTCTCAAATTCTTTCTTAAATAATGTGGCATATGAGGCGTCAACATCATATCACTCACCACGTAATTTCATGACCATTACTCAAAATCCTAGCATTTGAGTAATATTTTTTGGACATAGTTAAAGTTTAAATTTTTATATAGAAATTTTAAATTAAAAGAAGGATTATGTTAACTTAAATATTATTATAAAGTTTGCGTTATCATTGTTTGGCTGTATCTTTTGACTCGTTGATTTTTTTTTTTCCATTTATTTTATTTTTATTAAAAACTTGAGTAATACTAGGCTTTCCAAAATTTTTGCCCAAAATCTTTCTCAAATTGATATGACATATGAGTTGTCAACATCACAACACTCACCACATAATCTCATGATTTACAGGATGTTGAAAACTCATGTGCCACATCAATTTGGGAAAGATTTTGGGAAAAAAACAATTGGGAAGCCTAGGATTACTCTTGTTTTAATAGACAATCCTTACAAAAAATATATATGAAAATGTGCACAGGACATATATTTAATATAAATACAACCAAACAACCATTTTTAATGAATCATTAATTGAGGGGATAAGGTTATTTTGTTCTGTTTCTTTTTTAAGAAACATTATTTTGTTCTGTTTCAATGTTTCAATGTATTAGAGTAATTGAAGAAACTAGTTGTTGGATACTTGAATTTGAATGAAGAGAAATAGAGTTAATAGAAGTATTAAGAACATTTAATAAATTGGAACAACTTCATTCCAGGAAAAGTACCAATCCTATTAATAGCACTGTTAAATGCGGTTTGATAATAAAGAGCGTTAATTCAATATGACGTCTTAAGTTTAAGTGACCATACATGCGGGTAATATATATAAAAGCTAAAAATAGAAATGTATATGATTTCATTCACTAAAAGATTAATTTACATTGACTCATTTATTTACCAAAATTAACAAAGCTAATAAAAGTTTGGCGCCTAAACTAACACACTTTGCCGAGTTAAGCAATCCTAGTCTTGTAATCTGTGTAATCTGATTGGTTGCTGAGTTTGCGATCATAGTCTTGAGATCTGATTAGTCTTTAATACCAATGGTGAAGATATATATTTGATGAAAGGCATCAAGTGGTGTTTGTTTCTTTGTTTGTTCCTTCAAACCAACACCACTGCTTGAGGTTTCTTTTTCTGAGTTAAGACATGATTTATCACCATCATTTTTGCTTCATCTTATATTAACAATATTAAAAAAAAATAAAAATAAAAATAATAATGGTAATAATGGGATGGATTCAGATACTTAAAGAGAAAAAACCAGGGAGTACTAGAGTGAATGCATTTTCGAAAAATAATGTTTTACAGAAATCTGTTGAAAATTCACTACAACTACTCCTGTATTGCATCAATTAATGTTTGGCCAGTAGTGTAAATGTGTCATACATTATACAACTTATACTATGCTTGTGAGTTTTGGGTGATCAATAGAGTACTTTGACCGGGAGAAAATCTTCAATGGGACGGTTTCATTGACGTGACAATGATCGAGACCATGCAATAGAAATGTAACTTCTTTAAGTTTAAAAATATATTTTGATGTTTTCAATAAAAATGTTACACTTCTATTGGATGGTCTCATCACCTGTCAATTAGATTGTCCCACTGGAAATTCTCTTTTGACCGGACTAGTACCAGTACTTCATCAACTCAGTCAAATTACTAGCTTTCCACTGAAGATGATTTTCTCCTTTGACCGGACTGTTTGTCTCTCTATAGAAAATTAAAATCCATTATCATTTTGTGTGTTTTGATTAGAGGTTCAATGGTTGGGTCAATAAAGGAATCCATCTCCAGAGATGAGGTTGGTGAGTATCAGAGGATAGTTGAGGTTGATCAGTGATGGAGTACAAAGGTAGGTGAAAAATATCAAACTGTGTCTCTCTCATTTCTTTATTTTGGGCATTAAATATCTCTTTTGATAAAGCCTGCAAACTGACTCTAAAATTAGAAAGAATTGAAAAGGTAAATAAGGTGAATTTTTATCTTTTTATTTATTTTGGATGGAGGGGACCACCTTATTCTCTGTTTATATATATTATGCCCGATTTTATACTTAAATCGATTAGAAATATTATGATTTTTGATATGATTCGATTGATTTCTCATTCTCATCAATTAAATAAAATAGAAAATGACAATTAATTCTGCGAATAATCTCCTATTTTTTTTTCATGGGGGCTTTGATTGTCCAAGATTGTGAAGAAACAAACAATAATAAATTCCATATTATATTTTCTGTTTGGATGGATAGAAAATTTTGAGAAGAGAAAGCGAGTGACGAGAGAGAAAATGAATGTGTATTTTTGATTAGGTCAATAAAATGGATGTCTTTAAAAAGAACGGAGAAAGCGTCTTGTAGGCCTCTTGACTTGATCAACAACCTTCAAAAAGATCAAAATTTGAAGTTTAAATACCACAAATAAATAGCTAGTTGGTTCAATTTAAAGTTCATTTTCAGATTATTACTTGACTTTTTTTTTTTTCCTGTTTGGATGGATTCCTTTGATGTGTCCACAGTAACCCGAAAATCCACCTGGGTCAAGTTTCTTTAGGTCGTTCCTCGAATCCTATAACCAGATCTGAGGAGAAGGTTGGGTCTTCCACTGGAATTGTCTACCGGCGTCTTCTCCGGTGTGGTCAAACGTTTGATCGAACGAACCAATACCAACACATTTATAGAAGAATCTGTTTTGCAGAATCAAAAATTACCATTGGATTTTGAAAATAGCGACAAGGCATGCATCAGCCAACAACGCGAAAGTTTGCTTAACCAGGTTAGATGGCTTTGTATCTAAAGATTTCATCTTTGAGAAAAATTAAAATTGAATTCTGAAAAAATAACTTTTTATTTTTTTTATACTGTGTATTGCTTACTCTGTTTGTTGATGACATGAATTCTTCAAAAAGAAGATTTATTTATTTATTTATTTATTTTTTTGTTGTTGCAATTTTCTTATACTAGTTTTCTTATGGTGAGCTATTGATGTTGTTAAAACTCTAGAGAGAATGCAATTCGATTGGAGGAGAAGGAAAAGAAGGACAGAGCAATGTTGAGCCAAATAATCGAACAAGCCGTTGAATGCTAGGCTTATTTGATCTGCTTGCATGACTCAGTAGATCAGATTTCAAATTTGCTTCTTTTCTTCATGAATTGACATGAAATGCTTCAAAACAAAGTGTGGGACAGTGGCAGTTATTGATATTGATAGCACTTTCTTTTTTAATTTACAATGGAATGTAAATCAAACCAACACCCCAACCGGCCCCCCCACAAAAAAAAAAAAAAAAAAAAAAAAAAAAATCACATGTGATTGGAATTCGATCTCGATTCCTCCTTGCACAACACCATGAGACCTACAGGTTGAGCCGGCTAGTATTCACGTATTGATCATAGTTTCTTTTGGCTGAAAATTGGCTTGTTCTCTTCGTTTCTTGCAGGATTTATTGTTTCTTGATCTTGTGGTTTAATTTGGAAATTGAGCAAGCCTGTATCTGACTGGTACCGTGTTTTTGCAGCTGCTTGATATTTTGTTGTAGCCTTCTTAATTCGTTGGCATTTACAAGTCCAAAGATATATTAGACTACTGTCCTTTGAACCTCATCTGTTGGGTATAAATTAGTACTTACAAAATATTCATCTTTTATTTATAGATTTTTATTAAGGTACGTACGGTTGGGCATGAGCCTTGAAATAGTATCATTACATAGATTAATCGATCTGAGATGAATACTTATTCACTAGTTTTTCTTTTCAGTTTTTTTAAGGAAGAACACAACTTTGTCTTTTACGTACATTTGGATAAAAACTAGGAGACGATTCTGTGATGGACATTAATGATGTTTGAAGTTGAATACAGAGTTTATGTGGTCCAAAGCTTCACTGAATTACTGGTAATGATCTGAGATGAACTCTTAATTATCATGAGGTTTTGATTAAAGTTTGTATTATCATTTGATTAATACAGGAAATTGTATGAAGATTATATTTTCTATACTACAAAATTTTTATCTTGAATAATTTTCACACAAAAAAAAAAAAAAATCTTTTATCTTGAACATGTACTAAATTAATATATTCTGACGAATTTCCCAAATTTGAATCTGATTATATAACTTTTCGATATGTTACAGTGGTTCTATCTCTAACCATTTTAAAATCTAATTACAAGCATTCAATTTCCAGCATGTTTCATAGGTAACTCAAATATTTGAGCAAGAGTATCACCATACAAGAAACAATAATGATCAAAAGCAAAATTTCAGATTGGACGAGACCTCAATAGGTAAACCCCACAAATTTTATTGAATACAACAAACTAACAAAGTAAAACACACATAATAAATATAAGTTGATAAATAAACAGAAGCAAATTAAGGACAGATCTCGACCCCAAGCAGTGTTCTCTATTATGTGATCTCCTTTCACAGTCTATTACTTGACGGAGTTTCTGACTTCATTGACCTGTAATTACAAACTCTAAGTTACAGAATACAGATTAAAGTTACTAACAATTACAATAAATTGATTATATTTCATTATTATGATAAGGCAGAAGTTGAATGTTTTGAATATTACCTTTTTTGCTAGTTGAACCTGGTTGTTGCAGGCTGAAGAAGAATGTTTCTAACAGATTGCAATTCAGTGATAGCATGTGTTATGCTCATTCTATCTTGTGGTGACTCCATTGAACATGCCACTCCAATCCTCACCATTGATATCAGACATTGCTCTTTGTTATTGTTTCTTGCTTGGCTTATCACTTGGTTACTGGCAGCCACTTCTTTATTTATGAGTATTGGATCCACAATTTCCATTACACGGTCATGCAATGCTGTTCTGACAAAATTATGAAGAGTAAGGTCTCCTTCAAACATAAGATCTGTCGGTTTTTTCCCTGTCACCATTTCCAATAGCAAAATCCCATAACTGTAGACATCTCCATCCGTTGAAACTTCACTTCCTAATCCATACTCTGCAACACACGAGATTTACATTAAAAAAAGTATACAGATTCTGAGGAATTAACAATAGTATCATACATTGGAGTTAACGGATCGTGTTGTTACCTGGGGCAGTATACCCAATTGTTCCTCTTACTCCAACAAAACTGCTTTCATTTTGGTTCAAGACTTTTGGAAGAAACTTTACAAGCCCGAAATCTCCAACACGAGCAGTCATGTCACTATCGAGAAGAACATTGCTTGGTTTTAGATCGCAATGAAGGATTGTTTCTTGGCATCGGTGATGGAGATAATCCATCGCAGATGCCACATCAATTGCAATGTTTAACCTCTGAAGAAGGGAAAGAGTTTGAGTTTCAAGTTGCTCTTCCTCTGTCATTGGAACCGGATGTAACCACTTCTCAAGGCTTCCGTTTTCCATGAACTCATACACAATAGCTTTGAAGTCGTTACCCTGAAAATCAATACTAGAGCAAGAAGTAATGACCTTGACAAGATTTCTATGACGGATATTTCTCAATGCTTTACACTCGGCCATAAAACTCTTGGAAGCTCCTTGGTGTTGAAGGTTAAGTACTTTGACCGCAACTATAGCTCCATCTCGATCAAGAATTCCTTTATACACCGATCCAAAACTGCCTGCACCAACCAAGTTTGTTGGAGAAAAACGGTCGGTTGCTTTAAGGAGCCTTTCATAAGACACTTTCAGAAGTGTCTTTTTCAGCATAGGCTGATCAAAAGCTTGTTTTTCTTTTCTTCTTTTGAGCAAGCAAAAAATGAAAGACAACATCATGGCTAATCCCAAAGTAGCACTTGCTGTTGATATTATTGCTATGAATCGGGGAACCTTTTTTTTCTTTGAGTCGTTGGAACAATTGGGTAGTCTCAATTCCGTTATGCCTCCACAAAGTCTCTTGTTTCCTACGATTGATATCGCACTTGCATTTGCAAAAACTCCTTTCATTGGTACTTCGCCATCTAAATCATTGAAAGACAAATCTAGATTTTCCAAAGCAAGAGTCTCCAAGAATTTTGGAATTTGGCCAGACAAATTGTTCCGAGAGAGATCTATCACTCGGATTCCTCTCAAGGAACTCAAGGATGAAGGAATAGATCCACTAAAGAAATTGCCCTTCATGTGAAGGTATTCAAGATGAGAACAAAATACAATTTCATTTGGAATTTCACTAGTCAAATTATTGTCAGACACATCAAAGAAGAATATAACTTTAAGGTTTCCAATGTTTCGAGGTATGGATCCCACCAAATGATTTTGGGATAGAACTAGTGAAAGTGAATCACTTAAATCAAAGATTTGTTCTGGTATGGTTCCATTGAGAAAATTTTTGGAAAGGTCTAAAGCTTCCAATTTTTTGAAATTTCCTAAACTAGAAGGGATGACTCCAGATAATTTGTTATCATTTATCTCAAGTACTAATAGTTCAGACAAGTTTCCTAGAGAGGAAGGTATTTTCCCTGAGAGTTGGTTGCCATAAAGACCCATTGCTTTTAAATTTTGAAGCTTACCTATTTCTTCAGGAATTGAGCCCGTAAATTGGTTACTGGTCAAATCCAACCAGGATAGATTCACAAGATTAGCAATCCCTGGAGGGATGCTTCCATACAACTGATTGGTATTAACTGATAACATTTGGAGTGTGGCAGAGAGATTAGCTATCGAATGAGGTAACACTCCTTTGAAATGGTTTGCTCCTATACATAAAATCAACAATTCGCTGCAATTGACCAAAGAATCAATAAAATTCATCTCATCAATTTCTCCACCTCCTAAGTTATTGTCGGCGACATTCAACTTTTGAAGGTGTTGCATGCCTCCAAAATCCACAGACAACTTTCCAGAAAAATTGTTTTGGCCAAGGTGAATGTTGAAAAGTTCTGAAGCATTTGATAAAGATATGGGAATGGATCCACAAAAGTAGTTTTCTGAGAGATGAAAAAACTTGAGATTGGGAAGAGTAAGTCCTAAATTTAGTGGAAGACTTCCATGAAGGTTATTAAAAGATAATGTAAAAACGGTTAGGGAGGAAAGATTGTATAAAGAGGAAGGGACTGTACCAGAGAGATTATTGAAATCTAGTAAAAGAATTGTTAACTTTCTCAATCGACCTAATGAATCTGGAATATTTCCTCCCAAATATGGATTTCTATAGAGAACTAGAATTTCTAAGGATGTAAGGTTCCCTAGATAAGACGGGATGCCTCCGGTCAAATTATTGTTACCAAGAATTAATGAATTGAGGTTGTATAAGGAGGCAAATCTCAGCGGAATTTTCCCTTCTAGCTTATTATTTTCAAAACGTAAGCTTATAAGCCTGGAGCAATGGGACAAGTTGCCTGGGATTTCTCCAACTAGGGAGTTATTGTGCAGAAATAAGACTTCTAACCTGAAGAGATGGCCAAATTCACTAGGAATTTCACCTTGGATACTGTTGTTTTGGAGAGTGAGATCCCTTAGAAAGCTAAGGTTACCAATATAAGGAGAAAGAGAGCCATACAAACCTCTTGAATTTAGGTCCAGGGCAGTTACTCTTCTGTGCCTGCGACCACATGTGATTCCCTCCCAATCGCAGAAATGATGAGAATCGTTCCAAGAGTTGAGGACTCCTTGAGGATCGTGGATAATCTTCGACTTGAAAGCCTTCAATGCAACTTCATCTGTCTCCTTCTTTGTAATAGAAGAGGTGGTAGAGACAAGAGGTATAACAAGGATCAATGTGAAGCAAAAAAGCAAAAGGGATTGAAAGTAAGCTGAGTGCAATGACATTGTACTCATTTTCTGAATATGATGAGTACTGATGAGGCAACCCTGTGAGCTTAGCTAATTATATATATACACACATGGTGGGTACGTAATTTGCTTGTAGAACTGATAGATGGACGAGTTTGAGATTTGGGCAAATGACTCCCAAGTTAGCGATTCGAATCCTAAAAATGGTAAAAAGCTTAAAAAAAATACCTAATATCTATAGGTTGATAGATAGATACCGTCAAAAAAAAAAAAAAAAAAATCTAACAGCATTGAACGCATTATTTTTAGACATAAAACAAAGGACTTCACTTCACTGTACATATTGCAACTCATCCATGTATAATTCTCATGCATCGTCAATTTGGCCGAGTCATACCAGTCAACTTTATTAGACAAAGATGAATTATTGAGACCCCATTTCCCACGTTAATTAACTTCCTATCTCTGTCATTCCGTGGACCCGTGTGTAATACTTGATCTGGCGCATTTTTTTTTTTTTTAATAATTATTATTAAGTAAATTGAACTATATTTATTTTTTTCTTCTCGTGGTTCATACATATATTGGTACCCACAAGCTTGACCCTTGATAACGACAGAGACTTTAATCAACTTTCCGTGGTGCTTCACAAATCACGATTATTGGTCTTTTTCGTACGTAATAACCAAATGACATCTGTGAATTATTGAAAGGGCAGCAGACTAGACTACGTCGTCAACACTCACTCACTGTGGATTCATTCGTTGACGCTGCAGATCACGTCTTCCTGTTTCAGCCCTCCGTCCATGGATTGGACGGTCCAATCAAAAAATGGACAAGGTTTGATGGAATTAAATTTAATTATTAATTTTTTTTTGCCAATTTATGTGGCAGTTAAATTAGTTGAAGCAACAAAGAAAGCGTAAAAAGTCACTTTTTTTTTTTTTTTAACTCTGTTATGGGTTTTGCTTACTCTGGTCTAGTGATGAACTGATGACATGATTTTTTTTTTTTTTTTTCAGTTAATTAAGGAAGAAGAAGATGATATATTTGCAACTTCTCATTGTAAAGATTTCATCTTTGAAGCAAATATCAAGTGAATTACAGTGTAATGTTTACTCTGGTACGGTGATGACATGAATTCTTCGAAAAGATGATATTTTGCAAATTTCTCATGCTAGTTTTTTTTTTTTTTTTTTTTTTTGAAAAATCTCATCACTTCAACATCATTATAAATTTCAAAAAGAAAAGCAAACAAGTTTTCAGCTGTGTGTGATACTAGTCAGAATTTGATCCAACTCTTAATTTGGCAGCAAATATATGGTATTTATCTTCTTCCTTCCATGGTGCTTCAATTGAATACAAATCTCATGCTCAAAAACACTTTTGAAAAGCCTATCTGTATCTATCACAATGGTGCCTCAGCTCTTTCCATCAATTCGACAATGCTAACTTATGATTTTTTTTTTTTGCAAAACTTAGAATGTTCATATATAAATCTAGAATGTGTTGACATATCAATGCATGTTTTTCTTAACCAAACTTGTTTGTTGTTTCAAACCAAAACCTTTGTTAAAATTAGCATTAGCATATAATTCATTGTCACACACAAATAAAAAACTGCAAGTTTGTTTTGATTCATGTAATCCTAATGAGATTGTTGCAACGAAAAAGAGTTCGACCAAAATGTGTGCATAGGTTGTTAGGTCGATTATGAAAAAATAAAATTTTCAATAACAAAGTTACATACTCCACAACATTACAAAACTAGACAGTCAAATAAAGTTGTGGACTTACAAGCCTAATAGCATAATTTGCAAAGTTATAGAAATGTCTATTATAGATGCAAATAAATTTATTATAACGTTTAGTCAATCAAAATGCAAGTTCCCTACCCAGAGACACAATCACACAATCAATAGAAAATGAGTGAAAATAGAATGTGGGATTTGAACCTAAGAATGGTTTCTGGGATTTCCATACTTGGAGATTTCTTTTCTTTATATTTTCTGTTTGGATGGAGGGAAAATTTTGAACAGAGAAAGCGTATTTTTGATTAGAAAGTGTATTTTTGATTGGGTCAATAAAAGGGATATCTTTAAAAATACAACGAATAAAGCCCACTAAAAACAATTAACCAACAGGCCCAAATCCATTTAACATTTAATGGATCAACCTCCCTTATTTGTCACTCATTGTGTGCACGTTAGAATTATTTACTGACGTGTTTTAACATGTTATCATGTTTTGCTGATGTGTTTATACAAATCAGCACATCAGTCTTGACCTCACTGACATGGCTGCAACGTAAGTTAATTGGATGACGTGGCTGGCAACTTAGGAAAACAAAGTCGGCAGATTCTGAAAAAGTCACCTTTTTTTGCTTACTCTGTTTGGTGATGACATGAATTCTTCAAAAAGATGATATTTTTTTTGCAAATTTCTCATACTAGTTTTCTTATGGCGTGCTCTATTGATGTTGTTAAAATGCAATTCGATTGGAGGAGAAGGAGAACAAGGACAGCAACGTTGAGCCAAATAATCGAAGAAGCCTTTGATGCTAGGCTATTTGATCTGCTTGCATGACTCAGTGGATCAAATTTCAAATTTGCTTCTTTTCTTTACCGAATCGACATGAAATGCTTCAAAACAAAATGTGGGAGTTATTCATATTTATAAAAAAATTCTTTACAATGATTGAATGTAAATCAAGCCCCCCCAAAACCATATGTGAGTGGAATTCGATCTCGAGTCCTCCTTGCACAACACCAAGAGACCTACCAGTTGAACTGGCTAGTATTCACCTATTGATCACATTTTCTTTTGGCTGAAAATTGGTTTGTTCTCTTCGTTTCTTACAGGATTTATTGTTTCTTGATCTTGTGGTTCGGAAATTAATTGAGCATTACTATCTGACTGGTACTGAGGTTTTGGCAGCTGCTTGATATTTCGTTGTGCCCTTCTTCGTTGGCATTTAGAAGACAAAGATATATAAATGTATTACTTTATTAGACTGTCCTTTGAACCTCATCGGTTGGATATAAATTAGTACTTACAAAATATTCATCTTTTTTTTTTATAGATTTTTATTAAGGTATGTATGGTTCGGGCATGTCCACAGATTTAGAATTAACAATGTCCTAGTTACAGTTGAGCTTGAGCCTTGAAATAATATCATTACTTAGATTAATCAATCTGAGAATACTTATTCACAAGTTTTTCTTTTCAGTTTTTTGAAGGTTGAGGGCACACCTTTGTCTTTTACGTACATTTGGATGAAAACTAGGAGGTGATTCTGTGATGGACATTAATCATATATGAAGTTGAATACAGAGTAATGTGGTCCAAAGCTTCACTGAATTACTGGTAATGATCCGAGATGAATTTTTACTTTTTTGATATAATTCTTTTCGATCTTGTTTTTGGTTTTTTTTTTTCCTCCAAGTTCTCTATTATCATGAGGTTGATTAAAGTTTGTATTATCATTTGATTAATACAGGAAATTGTATGAAGGTGATATTTTGTATACTACAAAATCTTTTATCTTGAATAATTTTCACACAAAAAACTCTTTTGTCTTGAACATATGCTAACTTAAATATATTCCGACGAATTTCCCAATCTTGAATATATGATTATTAACCATTTTAAAATCTAATTATAAGCATTCAATTTCCAAGCATGTTTCATAGGTAACACAAATAGTTGAGCAAGAGTAAAACACACATAGGTAACCCCACAAATTTTATTGAATACAACAAACTAACAAAGTAAAACACTCATAATAAGTATAAGTTGATAATAAACAGAAGCGGACAGAGCTCGACCCAGCAGTGTTCTTTATTATGTGATCTCCTTTTGTAGTCTATTATTTGACGAAGCTTCTGATTTCATTGACCTGTAATTACAAACTCCAAGTTACAGAATACAAATAAAAGTTACTAACAGCAATTACAATAAATTGATTATATTTCATTATTATGACAAGGCAGAAGTTGAATGTTTTGAATATTACCTTTTTTTCTTGTTGAATCTATTTGTTGCAGGCTGAAAAAGAAGGTTTCTAACAGATTGCAATTCAGTGATAGCATGAGTAATGCTCATTCTTTCTTGTGGTGACTCCATTGAACATGCCACTCCAATCCTCACCATTGATATCAGACATTGCTCTTTGTTGTTGTTGTTTCTTGCTTGGCTCATCATGTGGTTACTGGCAGCCACTTCTTTATTTATGAGTATTGGATCCACAATTTCCATTACACGATCAGGCAATGCTGTTCTGGCAAAATTATGAAGAGTAAGATCTCCTTCAAATATAAGATTAGTCGGTTTTTTTCCTTGTCACCATTTCCAACAGCAAAATCCCATAACTGTATACATCTCCATCCGTTGAAACTTCACTTCCTAATCCATACTCTGCAATACACGAGATTTATATTAAAAAAAAGTATACAGATTCTGAGGAATTAACAATAATATCATACATTGGAGTTAATGGATCTTGTTGTTACCTGGGGCAGTATACCCAATTATTCCTCTTACTCCAACAAAACTGCTTTTATTTTGGTTCAAGACTTTTGGAAGAAACTTTACGAGCCCGAAATCCCTAACATGAGCAATCATGTCACTATCGAGAAGAACATTGCTGGGTTTTAGATCGCAATGAAGGATTGGTTCTTGGCATTGGTGATCAATATTTTTGTTTGTTATTTAAGTTATGACTGTTCATAGCCGTTGTCTAAACTTCAAGAGAGTGTAAATTGACTACTGTGATTGATACTCATATATAGCTTGTCTTAAGGTGAAAAAAAAAAAACTGACTAGTCAGAATTTATTCCAACACTAAATTTGAAAAATCTCATCACTTCAACATCATTGTAAATTTCCACTAGAAAAGTAATTGAACAAGTTTTCTGCTGTGTATGTTTGATGCTAGTCAAAAGAGATTCTTTTTCGTTGTGGGTTAAAAATTTCTGCAGTTCTCATAGTGAAATTACATGTACAACTAAGAGGGATTATCAGGTCCTGATAAATGATAATCCCTCATACAACTAATTAAAAAAAAAAAAAAAAAAAAAAAAAAAAAAACTTTGAATGGCTTTGATAGCTACCCAATGTAAAGTATCAAATCTTCAACCCAGAGAGAAGAAAAATCAAAGTATGCAATCAATATTCCTTCCAGCCCACATGTATTAACTGTTTTTCCACCACTAATGAGACTCGAAGAATGTTAATATATATATATATAATTTTTCTATTATTAGTTCGTCCTGATATAAAATATATCAGGATGAAGAATGTGAACCATTAGATTTATATTCTTTAACTTAAAGTGTATGCACTTGTCAAAACTTCTCTATAATCTATGGTCCACATTCTTCGTCCTGATATATTTTATATCAGGACGATCTGACAGTAGAAAGACTGATATATATATATATATATATATATATATATATATATTAATATATTGAAATATTACAATAATTCAGGGTTTTATGGGGAGAGGGGAGAGACTTGAACCCACTGCCTCGTAGTGTGGGTGTGAGGGGGTCTCGAACCCACAACCTCATAGAGTCATAGTGTGGGTGTGAGGGGTCTTGCTAATTATAAATTATTTTTATAAATTATTCATATTCACTGCACTTTTTTTTACATTACTACATATTAATATATACATAATTAAATGAAAATCATACCATAAACACTATCGAAAAATAGAGATAATTTGTATTTTTCTTGTATTTTTGTTAAAATTGTATTAACATTATATTTTGTATACTACGAAATCTTTGATCTTGAAACCTGTATTTTCTATACCATGAAATTATATTTCGTATTTTGTATACTACGAAATTATATTTTAATATGGAATAATAATGATAACTCATATAATAATAAAATTGGGATTGGGTAATGTATTTTTGATTGGGTCAGTAAAAGGGGTATCTTTAGAAATAAAATGAATTAGGCCCAATAAAAATAATTAACCCACAGGCCAAAATCCATTTAACAATTTAATACCTCTCAACCTTTTCTTTCTGGATCTAGTTCCTCTCTTCACCTTTCATAATTTATTGGCATGTGTCTAATATAACAAATCAATAGTTTGGATTATTTCAATTAATTTTTATGTTTTTACTCTACGAATAATAGAGTTAATCAAGACCATTGATTTAGGTAAGGACAAAGTGAGGTAAGGAGGGGATCCAAATCCTTTCTGCTTTGTTAGTGGTGATGAGTGGAATGCTAGCGTTACCGGAGGATTGCATAGTGGCCGTGATCTCCTTCCCCAGCATTCACGACGCCGACCGTTTGGCTTGTGTGTCAACCACCTTTAGATCCGTCGTCGATTCTGACATCATTTAGGACTACTACTTGAAAACTTGCCTACGATCTCCGGTTTGTTGAAGAAGGAGCTTTACCTCTGCACCTGTCACAATCTCATTGAAGGCAAATTGGTAATTTCAAAGTCTTGAATTTTTTTAGGGTTTTGTGAATATCATACTAAATACATGAATATTGTATCCTTCGAATAAGAAATTACAAACTATGAAAGTGAAACATAATAAGAAACTGAAAACAATAAACCGGAAAGATAATATCATACTACAAACATGAATGAATAGATCAAATTACTATTAATTAAACTGCTTTCAAATATGATCAATTTACAACATAAGAAAGCAAAAACAATAAAAAACAATATATTTACGAACCGACTTCAATAACTAAGAATAAAAGAGTCTGTTTATTTATATAAATACATAATAAACATGAAAACATAATAAAATCAAAGACAATTGAAATCTAAACAGCATAAAGAGTAACTAAATTTCTGAATTAATTATAAAACTACATCAAACCCCATAAAAGTCATAACCATGTGGAATTAGACTGAAATTATTCTGGTCTAATAAGTTCTCATCATTAATGAACTCATTAGCCAAATTTTCCTCAAAATAATTCCCACTCAAATCCATTTCATCAACCCTAGCTTTAACAATTTTCCTCAATTTTTCCATGGACTCCACATATTGTTCAAGCTCATCCATCTCATTAATATTTTCAATTTCTTGATCATCCCACCACAACCCTCCACTAGAAGTACCACTACTTTTTTCCTTGCTCTTCTTCTCTTCCTCTTCTGGCCTCTTGAGCGACTCAGTATTGTTCTCGGACCACGTTGAGCCCGCAAAGGACGTTCCTGCTCGATGGCCCTAGAGTGTTATCATGATCACTTTCGGTGAGACATCGTTGTAGGATTTCGTTGGCGTCTGGGTGCCCGAAAGTGAAGGGTTTGAGATGTGGTGAGAAGAGGACTAATGCAACCTCAGCACCACAAAGCACACAAAGCTCAGAAGCTTTGGTGAAAAGCCCTTTTTTTCTCTTGGAAAAAGTCACTTCTCTTTTGGCTTCATGTTCTACTCTCTTCATCTCCAGCTTTTGACGACCTCTTGTCTTCTTGTTAGCATTCATCTTTGTTTTCTTCTTCTGCTTGATTTCTCGTGATGGAAGTAAATAATCAAAATCAATTCTCAGAGAGAGATCATTCTTATAATAATTAATATATGGTGGGTGTTTAATTTAGATAGTTCTATAAGGATCAGACGGCCTGTGTTTCATTTACACGTTGAAGAATTAATTGATAATCAATTGATCGAGATCTTCTGAGATGCTATTTTCCTTAACAATGCTCTAAAAATTTGGATGTGCAAAGATTTTTCGATTTGTCTCATGTCCCATTATGGCAATTGTGATATTTTTCTAATTCTGATCCTTAGACTATTAATTAATATTTGTCAATCTCGGATCCATATTTTTTTCCTAATTGATGTATTGATTTGATTTGCTCTGATTTGATTAACTAATTACTTCAAATGCTAAATTTTAGATTAGTTATATGTTTAATTAATTACAAAGTGAATTAACAGGTAAACCAACAGGCCCAAATCCATTTAACAATTTAAATGATCACGTCATCACGTCTTGCTGACGTTTTAAGACAAATCAGCAGTTCCTTAATGAATTTGCTGACGTGCCAGTAAAATAAGTAAATAGGATGACGTGGATGAACACGTAGGAAAACAAGTGGGCAGTCGGCTCTGATGTTTCCACAGTTGCCTGAAATACAGTCACGTCTCTGTATTTTTTAGGTCGTTTCTCCGATAACCAAAAATATAGAGAAGGTCAGGTCTTCCACTGGAATTGTCTATCGATTTCTTCTCCGGTGTAGTCCTACGATTGATCGAACGATTACCAACACATTTATTGAAAAATTTGTTTTGCAGAATCAAAAAATTGCCCAAAGGAAAGAGCGAAGGAATGCCACTGGATTTTGAAAATGGCGACAAGGTATGAATGCATCACCCAAGAACACCAAAGTTTGCTTAACCAGGTTCGATTGAACTCAGCAATCGCACTTCTTTTTTTGTTTTTAATCATTTTTATTTTCCAATTCATATGGCTGTTATATTAGTTGAAGCGCCTGGGAATTCTAAAGATTTCATCTTTGAGACAAATTAAAATTGATTTCTGAAAAACTCTATAGAGAATGCAATTCGATTGGAGGACAGTGCAATGTCGAGCCAATTATTTGAAGAATCCGATGAATACAAAGTTGACATGCTATTCTTGTTATTGTACTCTAGGCTTATTTGATCTGCTTGCATGACTCAGTATATCAAATTTGCTTCTTTTCTTCACTGAATTGACGTCAAAATGTGGCAGTTATTCGTATTGATACTGATAAAGTGAGATTGATCAAAAGCAAATTTCAGATTTGACGAGTCCTCAAAAGGTAAACCCTGCAAATTTTATTGAATACAACATAGTAAAAACACACAAAATAAACACTTTCTCTGGATCCTGCTCCATGATAAGATCCTCATGACTAATCACCAGAGGGTTCGTGGGATGGCTGCTGATGCTTCTTGTCCGAGATGTGAGGCTGGAATTGAGAATGTTGATCATCTTTTGCGTGGCTGCATGGTGTCTATTGCTGTTTGGGAGGGTGTCTCTAAAGGTATCACTTCTTCTATTTCTTTCAATGGTGGTCTTGATGTTTGGCTTGCTGACAATCTGCTTAATTGAACCTTGGGGCCTGGAAACCTCCCCAATTATCTGGTTCTTACAAGTGTTCTCTGGTTTTTGTGGAAATGAAGGTGCAAGCAGGTATTTGATGCTGAATTTTCTATCCCCCAGTTCCCTCACTTGATCATTTCCAGGTTCGGCAGAGAGTGGCTGGATGCCAATGACACTGGTCCTGGCAGGGAAGTTTGATGCAGTTCGGTTGTTTGGGTGCCTCCTAGTGAGGGCTTGGTTAAGCTGAATGTTGATGGTAGTTGCGATGGAGATTTGGGTACCATTACCTCTGGTGGAGTTCTACGGAACCACTTGAAAGAGTGGCTGAGAGGTTTTGTTTTGAATAAAGGTATAGGAAGTGTTCTTGAAGCTGAATTATGGGGAATGTTCGAAGGCCTCACCATGGCTTGAAATTCTGGATTCAGATGTGTTATTGTGGAAACTGATTCCCTATCTACCGTGCAGCTTCTTAATTACCCCCTGTTTAGTCTTATTCAGAGTTGCAAAAGGCTCACTGCTGCAGATTGGAATTGTAGGGTGAAGAATGTTTTCATAGAAGGGAATAGATTGGCTGATGGGTTAGCGTGCTTGGGACATGACAAGGAGTATGGTATCTTGTTTTTTTTGTTTTTTTTTTTTTGGAAGAACCTCCCCCAGAGATCAATGTTGTGTTTGATGCTGATGTTAGAGGCTTAGCCTTTTCTAGACTCTGCTCTGTTCCTTCTTCTTCCTAGTTTCTGGGTTGTTTGTAGGCTTGATGCCGTAAATTGGTTATTATTCATACCCAATATGTTTATGTAGACATTGTTAATTTATTAACGTCCTTCTAATGAACAAGATATATCATTATTATCAAAAAAAAGAAATAAAGAACTAGATCATTGATTTTAAAATAAATTGAAATCAATAAATATCACATTGCCTACAGAAATAAATCGGTAAAGTTACCATTGAATTCCTTTCAAATGAAAAGTTTCAACATAAAAAAACGACAACGGTAAAATCGAATAGATATGAATCCTTTGAATAAGAAATTTCAACATAAGAAAACGAAACCCATAAGAACTAATAGATAATACACGGATGAATCCTTCCAATAAGAAATTACATTAAAAATGAATAGATAATATCATACTAAATATGTGAATATTGAATCCTTCGAATAAGAAATTACAAAATATGAAAGTGAAATAGAATGAAAGCGGAAACAATAAAAACAACATATTTACGAACCGATTTCAATAACTAAGAATGAAAGATTCTATTTATTTATATAAATACATAATAAACAAGAAAGCATAATAAAACTAAAGACAATTAAAATCTAAACAGCATAAAGAGTAACTAAATTTCTGAATTAATTATAAAACTTCATCAAACCCCATAAAAGTCATAACCACGTGGAATTAGACTGAAATTATTCTGGTCTAATAAGTTCTCATCATTAATGAACTCATTAGCCAAATTTCCCTCAAAATAATTCCCACTCAAATCCATTTCATCAACCCTAGCTTGAACAATTTTCCTCAGTTTTTCCATGGACTCCACATATTGTTCAAGCTCTTCCAACTCATTAATATTTTCAATTTCTTGATCATCCCACCACAACCCTCCACTAGAAGTACCACTACTTTCCTTGCTCTTCTTCTCTTCCTCTTCTAGCCTCTTGAGTGACTCATAGTACTGTTCTCTGACCCCGTTGAGCCTGCAGAGGACGTTCTTGCTTGCCAGCCCTGGAGTGTTATCATGATCTCTTTCGGTGAGACATCGTTGGAGGATTTCATTAGCGTCAGGGTGCCCAAAAGTGAAGGGTTTGAGATGTGGTGAGAAGAGGACTAATGCAACCTCAGCACCACATAGCACACAAAGCTCAGAAGCTTTGGTGAAAAGCCCTTTTTTTCTCTTGGAAAAAGTCACTTCTCTTTTGGCTTCATGTTCTACTCTCTTCATCTCCAGCTTTTGACGACCTCTTGTCTTCTTGTTAGCATTCATCTTTGTTTTCTTCTTTTGCTTGATTTCTCGTGATGGAGGTAATTAATCAAAATCAATTCTCAGAGAAAGATCATACTTGTAATAATTAATATAGGGTGGGTGTTTAGTTTAGAGAGTTCCGTAAAGATCAGACGGCTGTGTTTTATTTACACGTTGAAGAATTAATTGATAATCAATCGATCAAGATCTTCTAAGATGCTATTTTCCTTAACAGTGTTCTAAAAATTTGGATGTGTCCCGTTATGGCAATTGTGATATTTTTCTAATTCTCATTAGACTATTAATTAATATTTGTCAATCTCGGATCCATATTTTTTCCTAATTGATTTATTGATTTGATTTGAATTAACTAATTACTTCAAATACTAAATTTTAGATTAGTTATATGTTTAATTAATTACAAAGTGAATTAATAGGTAAATCAAAATTGATAGAGACCGAGTAATTGAATTTTTTTTTTTTGACACTATCTATCCACCTTGGAGTCATTATTTTTTGTTTTGACACTTGGAATCATTTTCCCAACCCTTAAGTTTGTTCATCTACCAGCTGAAGGTGACCGAAGCAATTGAAATTGGAAGTGTTACTACCAAAACTTGTATTAAATATTGTTATTCTTCATTTATAATTTGAGTTATTTAAGCCTTGTATGTTATGACTTATACCCTTCCTCCAAACTCAACTCCAAACTCAATTTGCTTTGGTGAAATAATATTCTAAATTTGGACATCAAGAAACAATACTAAATAGAAAAATAAAAAAATTGAAGTATTACAATAAATTCTAACACCGAATGGTCGGGTTCACTTACGCAGCTCAGATACTCACCCCACAACACTGAAGATAAAAACTCTCCACACATATGCTTATAAAATACGCATTAGAACTTAGAAGTATTGGATTCGAATTTTAATGATATTTGCATGGGGAGGGGTTTGGTTTATATTTATTTATTTTAATAAAAAAATATTGAAATTTTTATTTAGTTTTCAATAAATGTCCCACAAAAATGGTTAATGAAATATTAAATTAAGAAAGTTTCAAAAAAAGAAAAAGAAATATTAAATTAAGAACAGGAAGAAATACTTTTCGAACCAAAAAAAAAAAAAAAAACAGGAAGAAAAAAAAAAAAGAATGAGATCATCAAAATTAACTCATAAATATTCCTTATTATTATAATCAATTAGCAAGAGCAAAAACACGGAGTGAATTTTAATTAACTAAACCGTAATAAGTAATAACCAACCCTAACTCAAAACAAACCGCCATCACCACCACGGCACCACCACGTAACATCCAAGTATCCAACCCTAACTCTCCCAAATCAAAATCATCAAAATATTGATTGCCATATTGATCATCAACAAACTCACCATGATGATGATAAACTTGATCATCGACCCTCACAATCGCACCCAGATCACCATCACTACCATTAGATGACGATGAAGACGACAACAATGAGGATGATTCAGGATGATAAACTTTATCATTGACGCTCACGATCATGCCCTGGTCATCACCGTCGTGACCTTTAGACGACGACAACATCAACAACGACAATGAAGAAGCTAAGCTTTAGCTTTAGCTTCAGCTTTCACTCTTCTCACCTCCTCAAGCTTTGACTCCACATTCTTCTTCAACTCTTCCACCGTGGCCTCGTACTCCATCAACCACTCTACCATCCTCTCCTCCACCGTCTTCTCCCACCAAAACTCCGTCTCCTCTTCCGTGGTCTTCTCCTCCTTTTCCACCGTTTTTTTTTTTTTCCTTTCTTTGAATGTTTTTGGCATGAAGATTGAGGAATTCGACTTTTTTGTTTGTGTATCATGATCCCATATCAGATTTGGTTTTTTATTTTTTTGTTTTGTTTTTTTCTTGTTTTTTTTGTTTTGTTATTTACAAATTTAAATTTCAGTAAATATTCCAATATTTTTTATTAACAAAATTGCAACACAAGATATTTGGCCATTCTTACAATCAACTTGACAGATAAATATTCCAATATAAATTTTGGTTTTTGTCTTCTTATTAAGAAAGACTTCAAAAGTGATCTCATTAAAATTAATATATCACGATAAAGCAAAAGTGATAATAAAATCAATCAACGACAAGAATTTGTACAAAAGGAATGATTTTATTAATGATAATCAAAAGTAACTTTGAATCCCTACTTCAAATTTGAAAAATCTAAAATCTGATAAATATCATTACTTCAAGTCTTCAACATCATTGTATATAAATTTCCACAAGAAAAGTAAAAAAGTTTTCAGCTGTGTGTGATACTAGTCAGAATATGATCCAACTCTTATTTTGGCAGCAAATATATGGTATTTATCTTCTTCCTTCCATGGTGCTTCAATTGAATACAAATCTCATGCTTAAAAACACTTTTGAAAAGCCCATCTGCATCCATCACTTTTAAAAGGGATATCTTAGGCCCACTAAAAATAAATAACAAACAGGCCCAAATCCATTTAACAATTTAACAAACGATCTGCCTCCCCTTGTTTTGTGAGCACATCATCCTGATTTACCGAAATATTTTAACACGTCATCACATCTTGCTGCCATGTGAAGACAAATCAGCAGATCATTGTTAACTATCTGCCGTGGCTGCAAAGTAAGTTAATAGGATGATGTGGCTGGCCACGTAGGAAAACAATTGGGCAGTTGGCTCTGACGTACACACAGTAACCCGAAAATCCCAACCGGGTCAAGTCTTTGTATTTTTTAGGTCGTCTCTCCAATAACAAAATCTATGAAGAAGGTCGGGTCTTCCACCGGGATTGTCTACCGATTTCTTCTCCGATGTAGTCCTACGATTGATCGAACGATTACGAACACATTTATTGAAGAAATTGATTTGTAGAATCAAAAAATTGCCAAAAGGAAAGAGTGAACAGAGGCATGCCACAGGATTTTGAAAATGGCGACAAAGCATGAATGCATCACCCAACGACACCAAAGTTTGGTTAACCTGGTTCGATTGAACTCAGCAATCACACTTCCTTTTTTTGTTTTCACTCTTTTATTTTCCAATTCATATATATATGGCTGTTATATTCGTTGGAGTATAACACCAAATTTACTTTTTTATTAAACTCAACACCAAATTTCTCTCTATATATATGGCTGTTATATTAGTTGGAGTATTCTAAAGGTTTCATCTTTGTGACAAATTAAAATTGATTTCTGAAAAACTCTATTGAATATTGATGTTGTTAAAAATCTACAGAGAATGCAATTCGATTGGAGGAGGAGGAAGAGAAGGACAGAGCAATGTTGAATTTTTGTTGTTTTATTCGTTTTTTTTTTCCTTATAGATTAATGTCTGATTCATCAATCCATTTTTAACTTGTTAGGTGGTACTTGGTAGACATGATATGTTTGTTATTGTACATCAAATTTGCCTTTTTTCTTCACTGAATTGACATGAAATGCTTCAAAACAAAATGTGTGAGTTATTCATGTAATCATATTGATATTTAACAGTTATTCGTGGCCAACGAAAATAAGTTTGATGAAGAAGCTGATAAGAATTACTGGAAAGCTATTGAGAGCTCCTTTCCAATGAAGGTCCAAAACCTGGTAAACCAACTGATCACTTGAGGACGCACCTAACCACGTCTGCTCCAGCAGCACCGGCCCCGTCCAAGGACGCTAAAACCACTGATGTTGCTGCTCTATCCCGGGCTGCGGTTGTTGCAACCCCTACCAAGGTTGTGGCAGCTGCTTGATAGTTTTTCTGTTGCCTACTGGCCTTCTTTGTTGGCATTTAGAAGTCGAAAGATACATAGGTGTATTACTTTACTTTCTCTGAACCTCATCTGTTGGGTATAAATTAGTACTATCAAAACATTCATCCATGTCCACAGTTTTAGAATTAACATTGTCATAGTTACAGTTGAGCTTGAGCCTTGAAATAATTTCATTACTTCGATTAATCAATCTGTTAGTATACTTATTCCCAGGTTTTTCAGCTTTTTGAAGGTGGAGAGCACAACTTTGTCTTTTACATATGAATGGAAACTAGGAGACAATTCTGTGACACATATGAATGATGTTTTAAAGTTGAATTTTGTTGAATACAGAGTTAATCATGTGGTCCAAAGCTTCACTAAATTACTGGTAATGGTTTGAGATGAACTTTTATTTCTTTTATATAATTTTGGTTGCAAGATTGAGGTTGATTTTTAATGTATTTAATTGTCATCTTTCGGTTATGGCTAGAATTTTTTTTATCAATAAGCTTGCTTGTCCATGATGTTAGTTCTTTTGTTTTTGCAACTTGTGCAGTTTGCAAATTCTATAACTCTATTATATTATTGAAAATTTTATGACTTGCATCATTGTAGATCAAATTTGCTTCTTTTCTTCACTGAATTGACATCAAATGCTTCAAAACAAAATGTGGGAGTTATTGATATTCATATTGTATTATTTGTTAAGACTACTGCCTCTGTTGATAAACATAGCAACTCAATCTCAGCTCTATCAGCTGTAGCAGGTCCACAACAACGCTCAATAGATCAGCATTGGAAGCAGTATGATCAATCACAGTTTAGAGATTATAACTGTAATTGAATCAGCTCAGGAGCTTAATTATCCAAGCTGACCTGGCAAGGGTTCTAGAAGAACTTCTTGGCGGGAAATCACAACTCAGGTTGTTATAGAGTTTGTTACAAGTTAGTTACACTTCTCTGGGAATTAGGTTCACACAAATAACGTGACCTCAGTTGTATATAAATAGATACATATAGTTATAGCATTGTAACTTTTATCAATTCATTTTCCATAAAATACAGAGCAAAGATATGCTTAGCTTTGAAGCTCCATTCATGGTGTTCATAGTTTCTTCATCTTTACAGATTCAATTTTCTTTCTTCTCTTACTAGTTAATCTAGTTTGTATCTGCTCATTTTATAAGTTTTTCATGGTATCAGAGCTACAAATGACTAATCGTCAAATGGAATCAGATTCAGTTGATTCTACGGTCCATCTCACTCAAGAAGCTGCGATTCATCCCACGCATGAAGCAACGACTCATCATGCTCCAGAAGTTTTGTCTTCTGTATCTTCGTCCTCAATGGATCTAACTTCGATTGCAAAGGCACTGAATTTTCAGGTGTCCATCAAGCTTGATCCACACAATTTCATCTATTGGAAAGCACAAGTGCTTCCGGTTATTCGAGCTTTAGAGCTTGATGATCTGATTTCTGGCCTGAAGTCATCTCCACCTAAGTTTGTTGAATCCACTAACCGTACCGAAGAAGGAGCTCAGAGAGAGATGGTGATCAACACAGCCTACACAGCTTAGAGGAGAGCTGATCAAATTCTTCTCAGCTGGCTTCTCTCAACATTGAGTCAAGATCTGATTGGACAGGTAACAGAGTGCTTAACCTCTCTTGAAGTTTGGGACACTTTAAAAAATTTGTATTCACAACAATCAATGGCCAAAGTTTATCAACTCAAACAAGAATTACAAAACATAAAGAAAGGTTCATTGTCAATTTCTGAGTACTTCTTGAAGATAAAGATTCTTGGAAATAATCTTAAGGCTGCTGGTCAAACAGTTACTGAGTTTGATATGGTGTTGAGTGCAATCAATGGCCTTGGTCATGGTTATGACCCAATTATTAGTGTTATAACATCTCTACAGAACAAAGTCTCTATGCAAGAGGCTCAGTATATGTTGATGGTTCATGAGCAACGTAATCAACACTTGAACACTAGTTCTCATCTTGATATTGTTGGAACTTCTGCTCATTATGTAACTAACACTAATGGTGGTCCTAGAGTGGGACAGTATAATAAAGGTGGTAGAAATGGAAATGGCAATGGTAGAGGCCGTGGTCGAGGAGGTCGTGGAAAGTGGAATAATGGTAACAGACTGTTTTGTCAATTATGTAGCAAACAAGGTCATGCTGCCCTGCAGTGCTACAAAAGGTTTGATCATAATTGGCAAGGCAACAACCAAGGAAATCAAAGTCATGGAAACATGCAAGGATCTGGTCATCCACACTTTGCTCAAGCTCAAGCTCATTTCACTCAGACTCCTCAGGCCAACTACAATCAACAAGCTGCTGCCTACTTTGCCACACCAGAGTCAGTCATAGACCCAGCCTGGTACATGGATAGTGGGGCAACAAATCACATTACATCTGACGCAGGCAATCTCTCATCAAGGTCTGAGTACAGAGGAAATGAGAGGTTGACAGTTGGGAATGGACAGCAGCTTGGCATCTCACACATTGGTATAACCAATCTAAACCCTCTTACTAAATCTTCTAAGCCTTTATTTCTTAGAAATGTGCTGCATGTTCCTAACATCACCAAGAATCTCTTAAGCATATCTAAACTTACTAAGGATAATCATGCATTTGTTGAGTTTTATGATGATCATTTTGTGGTTAAGGACAAGGATTCGAGGAAGGTGCTACTTCAAGGCCTACTTAAAGATGGTCTCTACCAACTTGAAGTCAGTGCTCCTCTTCCAGTCAAGAAATCTGAGACTTCTTATGGTCCTTTATCTGTATTTGTGTCAGAATCTCCTTTTGATGTTTGTAACAATCGAGCTAATTTCTTAGCTTCTGGTTGTAGTAGTGTCAATAAGCAAAGTCCAGTTGTATTCAATGCTAAGCTTGCTGCTCACACTAATGCTAATTTGTGGCATGCAAAGCTTGGTCATCCCTTTTTCACTGTTTTGAAGGTTGTCCTGCAAAATCTAAGAATAAATAAATATGTTTCATCTTTAGAGTTTTGTGAATCTTGCAAACAAGGCAAGCACCATCAGCTGCCTTTTTCTAAGTCTCAGAGTGTGTATAAAGAACCTCTTCAGCTCATTCATACAGACATATGGGGTCCCTCCCCTTTGTTATCCACATCAGGAAGTAGATATTATATATCCTTCATTGATGCATTCAGTCGTTTCACATGGATCTATCCTCTAAAACTTAAATCAGAGGCTTTAAACACTTTCGTAGTTTTTCAAAAGGCTGTTGAGTTACAATTTGGTAAGAAAATCAAATGTGTTCAATCCGATATGGGAGGTGAGTATCAGTCCTTTGTTCCTTATCTTAGAAATCTAGGTATTCAACTTCGTTTTTCTTGCCCTCACTCTCATCAACAAAATGGGGTGGCTGAAAGGAAACACCGCCATCTTGTTGAAACAGGACTCACCCTCCTAGCCCATGCACATATGCCCTTGAAATTCTGGGAAGATGCATTCACTACTGCCACACTTCTTGTCAATAATCTCCCTACACCTCTACTCAACTTCAAATCCCCTTTTGAGCTGTTATTCAACAAAAAGCCTAACTACAACTATTTTAAGGCATTTGGGTGTGCTTGCTTTCCCTACATGAGACCCTTTTCAAATCAAAAATTTAACTTCCATACTTCGAAGTGTGTTTTTGTTGGCTATAGTATTCATCATAAAGGATATAAATGTCTTCATCCTTCAGGAAGAGTCTATATTTCTAGGAATGTAATCTTTAATGAGTTAGAGTTTCCTTTCAAGATTCTTTTTGCCACTACTCATACACAGTCCTCAGTTTCTTCAAAAAGTCTGCCTATCTCTACTTTACATTCTATATCTCCCGTATGTAACACTAGGAAATCAGCTTGTTCAACCTTAAATGATCATCATGTTACATCACCATTGCATATTTCTCATAATAGCACTGCTCATAGTCAAGATACAACTTCAGTTGACTACTTAAATGAGCTCAGGCAGTCACCACTGCACACTCAAGATACTACTATTGTGCCCTCTCAACCTATGGTTTCGGTGTTACCTATTCAATCCGTGGCTGCAACTCATCCTATGGTCACTAGGTCGAAGTTGGGCATTTATAAGCCTAAAACATATTCAGCAATGTGCCATTCTCCCTTTAGCTTGATCACTTCTTTGGAGCCTAAAAATGTTAAAGTGGCACTCACCGATGCAAAATGGTTGCAAGCTATGAAGGATGAATATAATGCTCTTATGTCTAACAAAACTTGGACTTTGGTCCATGCCACTCAAGATATGCATCTGGTTGGGAACAAATGAGTCTTTAGAGTCAAACACAATCTGGATGGTAGTGTTCTCAAGTACAAGGCTAGGCTTGTTACAAAGGGCTTTCATCAAAGTGAGGGAATCGATTACTTTGATACTTTTAGTCCTGTCATCAAGCCATCAACAATCCGTATAATTTTTACATTGGCTGTCACTTTCAATTGGGAGATCCAACAGGTTGATATCAATAATGCGTTCTTGAATGGTGAGTTGAGTGAGCTTGTGTATATGCAGCAGCCTGAAGGCTTTGTCAACTCCTCAAAATCCAACTATGTTTGTAAACTGCACAAAGCTCTCTATGGCCTCAAGCAGGCTCCACGAGCCTGGTTTCACAAACTGAGAGCTGCTTTGGTTAGCTAGGGATTTCAGAATGCAACATCAGATGCTTCTCTCTTCATTCGAAAGGAAGGTCAAAATGTTATCTATCCATTAGTCTATGTTGATGATATTTTGATAACAGGTAGCAGCTCAGCTTTGATTCAGCATACAATCAATACTCTTCACTCAGCTTTTGCTTTAAAAGTATTAGGACCAGTCAATTACTTTCTTGGCTTTGAAGCATTTAGAAATGCTGATGGGATCTACCTTACTCAGTCAAAGTATGTTGCTGACTTGCTACTTAAAACAAAGTTGTAACATTCGAAACCTTGCTCCACACCTATCAGCACCAGTACAGTTTTGTCTATCAATAATGGTGCTCCATTTGCTGATCCATCATTATACAGAAGTACAATTAGGGCTCTCCAGTATCTAACTCACACTAGACCAGACATAGCCTCTGCTGTGAACAAATTAAGTCAGTTTCTTTCAACACCTACTGATGTTCATTGGATGGCACGTAAAAGGATATTGTGTTATCTAAAAGGCACAGCTGGTCTTGGCCTTTTCTTTCAACCTGCTGCTTGTCTAAAGGTGGAGGCTTGTAGTGATGCTAATTGGGGTTCTTGCCTTGATGATAGGCGTTCCACAAGTGGGTGTTGTGTATTCTTAGGTCCTAATTTGATCACTTGGAGCTCTAGGAAACAGAAAGTAGTGGCTCGTTCTAGCTCTGAAGCTGAATACAGAGCCTTGTCTCAAGCCTCAACAGAAGTTTTATGGGTGACCTCTATATTTACTGAGCTTGGTGTTTCTTTAGTTGCTTGTCCTGTTCTTTGGTGTGACAACACAAGTGCTAAGGCTTTGGCTAAAAATCCTGTCTTCCATGCTCGAACCAAACACATCGAGATCGACGTTCACTTTGTGCGAGAAAAAGTTGCAAATAGGCAGCTTGTGGTTCAACATGTCCCAACAGAATTCCAACGAGCTGATATCTTCACAAAAGCTCTCTCTCAGGCTCGTTTTGATTTTCTCTGTTCCAAACTGAATCTTGCTTGTTCACCAAGGTCCAGTTTGTGGGGGGATGTTAAGACTACTGCCTCTGTTGATAAACATAGCAACTCAATCTCAGCTCTATCAGCTGTAGCAGGTCCACAACAACGCTCAATAGATCAGCATTGGAAGCAGTATGATCAATCACAGTTTAGAGATTATAACTGTGATTGAATCAGCTCAGGAGCTTAATTATCCAAGCTGACCTGGCAAGGGTTCTAGAAGAACTTCTTGGCGGGAAATCACAGCTCAGGTTGTTATAGAGTTTGTTACAAGTTAGTTACACTTCTCTGGGAATTAGGTTCACACAAATAACGTGACCTCAGTTGTATATAAATAGATACATACAGTTATAGCATTGTAACTTTTATCAATTCATTTTCAATAAAATACAGAGCAAAGATATGCTTAGCTTTGAAGCTCCATTCATGGTGTTCATAGTTTCTTCATCTTTACAGATTCAATTTTCTTTCTTCTCTTACTAGTTAATCTAGTTTGTATCTGCTCATTTTATAAGTTTTTCATTATTGTTAGCACTTTCTTGCTGGAGATTGAGGAATGGCCAATTAGTTTTATGATGTAGCTGATAAGAATTACGGGAAGGCTATTACAGAGCTCCTTCCCAATGAAGTGCCAACTATAGAGATGAACAAAGGGAACTGATCACGCAGGTATTGCAGCAACTATAGAGATAAACAGAGCTCCTTCCCAATGAAGTGCCAACTATAGAAATGAACAAAGGGAACTGATCACGCAGGATGCAGCAGGTATTGCAGCAACTATAGAGATAAACAGAGCTCCTTCCCACGAAAAGAAGCCTCCCATTGTTGTGACTCACGGTCCAAAACCAACTGATCACTCAGGATGCAGCAGGTACTCAGTAGCACCTGCCCCGTCCAAAGACGCTTAATCCCGAGGTTGTGGCAGCTGCATATTATAGTTTCGACGTGGCCTTCTTTGTTGGCATTTAAAAGTCGAAAGATACAAAAGATACATAGGTGTATTATTATACTTTCTTTGAACTTCATCCTTTGGGTATACATTAGTAAGCTTGCAACTTGTACATTTATTGAATCTGATTATCTAACTTGCAACATGGTATAGTGAGATTGATCTAACCATTCTAACCATTTTGGAATCTAACAAAAGTAACAAAAGTATTGGAGCAAGAGTAAAAGAAACCATAAAGTGAGATTGATCAAAAACTAATTTCAGATTTGATGAGACCTCAATAGGTAAATCCCACAAATTTTATTGAATACAACCAAATAAAAACACACATAATAAATAGAAGTCAAAGGACAGAGCCCGACTACAGCAGTGCTCTTTATTATGTGATCTCCTTTCCCAGTCAGTCTACTGCTCGACGAAGTTTCTGACTTCATTGACCTGTAATTACAAACTCCAAGTTATAGAATACAGATAAAAGTTTCTAACAATTACAATAAATTGATTATATTTCAATATTATGACAAGGGAGAAGTTGAATGTTCTGAATCTTACCATTTTGCTAGTTGAACCTAGTTGTTGCAGGTTGAAGAAGAATGTTTCTAACAGATTGCAGTTCACTGATAGCATGAGTTATGCTCATTCTATCTTGCGGTGACTCCATTGAACATGCCACTCCAATCCTCACCATTGATATCAGACATTGCTCTTTGTTGTTGTTGTTTCTTGCTTGGCTCATCCTGTGGTTACTGGCAACCACTTCTTCATTTATGAGTATTGGATCCACAATTTCCATTACCTGATCAGGCAATGCTGTTCTAGCAAAATTATGAAGATTAAGATCTCCCTCAAACATAACATCTGTTGGTTTTTTCCTTATCACCATTTCCAATAGCAAGATCCCATAACTGTAGATATCCCCATGTGTTGAAACTTTACTTCCTAAACCATACTCTGCAATACATGAGATTTATGTTAAAAAGTATACATATTGTGAGGAATGAACAATAAATATTATTCATAAGAAGTTTACAGGTCTTGTTGTTTACCTGGGGCTGTATACCCAATTGTTCCTCTTACTCCAATGGAGCTGCTTTCAATCTGATTCGAGACTTTTGGGAGAAACTTTACGAGCCCGAAATCCCCAACACGAGCAGTCATGTCACTATCGAGAAGAACATTGCTTGGTTTTAGATCGCAATGAAGGATTGGCTCTTGGCACTGGTGATGGAGATAATCCACCGCAGATGCCACATCAATCGCAATGCTTAGTCTCTGAAGAAGGGAGAGATTTTGAGTTTCAAGTTGCTCTTCCTCTATCGAAGGAACTGGATCTGGATGTAACCACTTTTCAAGATTCCCTTTTTCCATGAACTCATAAACAATAGCTTTGAAGTCATTACCTTGAAAATCGATACTAGAGCAAGAAGTTATGACCCTGACAAGATTTCTGTGACGGATATTTTTCAATGCTTTACATTCGGCCATAAAACTCTTGGAAGCTCCTTGGTGTTGGAGGTTAAGTACTTTGACCGCAACAATAGCTCCATCTTGATCAAGAATTCCTTTATACACTGATCCAAAGCTGCCCGCACCAACCAAGTGTGTTGGAGAAAATCCATTGGTTGCTTTAAGGAGCATTTCATAGGACACTTTTAAAAGTGTCTTTTTCAGCATAAGTTCAGAAGCTTGTTTTCCTTTTCCTTTTCCTTTTCCTTTTCCTTTTTTGAGCCAACAAAAAATGAAAGACGACATCATGATTAATCCCAAAATAGCACTTGCTGTTAATATTAGTGCTACAAATCTGGAAACCTTTTTTCTCTTTGAGCCATTGTTGGAACATTTGGGCAGTCGCAATTCTGTTATGCCTCCACAAAGTCTATTATTTCCTGCAAATGATATTGCACTTGCATTTGCAAACACTCCTTTAATTGGCACTTCACCATCTAAATCATTGAAAGATAAATTTAGATTTTCCAAAGCAAGACTCTCCAAGAATTTTGGAATTTGGCCTGACAAGCTGTTTCGAGAGAGGTCTATCTCTCGGATGCCTCTCAAGGAACTCATGGATGAAGGAATAGATCCACTAAAGAAATTGCCCCTCATGTAAAGGTGTTCAAGACTAGAACAAAAACCAATTTCATTTGGAATTTCACCAGACAAATTATTGTCCGACACATCAAAGAATTCTGATAAAACTCTAAGGTTTCCAATGGTTCGAGGTATGGATCCAACCAAATGATTTTGGGATAGATTTAATGAAAGCGATAGATCAGTTAATTCAAAGATTTGTTCAGGTATGGTTCCACTGAGATCATTTTTAGAAAGATCTAACAAGGTCAATTTTTCCAAATTTCCTAAACTAGAAGGGATGACTCCAGATAATTTGTTATTGTCCAACTGAAGTTCTAGAAGTAAAGACAGGTTTCCTAAAGAGGACGGTATTTTCCCTGATAGTTGGTTACCCCACAAACCCATGGCTTTTAAGTTCCGAAGTTTACCCACTTCTTCAGGTATTGGGCCTGAAAATTGGTTATCATTCATAAGCAACATGGATAAATTCACAAGATTAGCTATCCCTGGAGGGATACTTCCATACAACTGATTCTGACCAATCCATAATCTTTCGAGTGTTGTAGAGAGATTAGCTATTGAATGAGGCAATGTTCCTTTGAAATGGTTATTATTTATACCCAAACCCCAGAATTCACTACAATTGACTAAAGAATTGATAAAATTCATCTCATCAATTTCTCCACTTCCCAAGTTACTTTGCTCGACAACCAACACTTGAAGGTGTTGCATGCCTCCAAAATCAACAGACAACTTTCCATAAAAATAGTTAAAAGAAAGGATCAAGTAGGTAAGTTCTGAAAGATTTGATAAAGATACGGGAATGGATCCACTAAAGAAGTTTTCTGCGAGTTGAAATCTTTTGAGATTGGGAAGATTAAGTCCTAAATTTAGTGGAAGACTTCCATGAAGTTTATTCCCGAACAAGGAGAAAAGGGTAAGGGAGGAAAGATTGTATATAGAAGAAGGGATTGTACCGGATAGATTATTTAAATCTAGTATAAGACTTGTTAACTTTCTCAATTGACCCAATGAATCTGGAATATTTCCTCCCAATAAAGGATTATAAGAAAGAACTAGAACTTCTAAGGATGTAAGGTTCCCAAGAAAGGATGGTATGCCTCCTGTCAAATTGTTCTCAAATAAACGTAACGTTTTGAGGTTGGACAAGGAGACAAACTGCAGGGGAATTTTCCCTTCTAGCTTATTATTTGATAAAAGTAAGTATGTGAGCCTAGAGCAACCAGACAAATTGCCCGGGATTTCTCCAACTAGGGAGTTATTGTGCAGAAATAAGACTTCTAACCTGAAGAGATGACCAAATTCACGGGGAATTTCACCTTGGAAACTGTTGCTTTGGAGAGTGAGATTCCTTAGAAAGCTAAGGTTGCCAATATAAGGAGAGAGAAAGCCATACAAACCTCTTGAACTTAGGTCCAGGACGGTTACTCGCCTATGTTTGCGACTGCATGTGACTCCCTCCCACTCGCAGAAATGGTGAGAATCATTCCAAGAGTTGAGGACTCCTTGAGGATCATGGCTAATCTTCGACTTGAAAGCCTCCAACGCAACTTCATCCGTCTCCTGCTTAGTAATAGAAGTGGTGGAAGAGACAAAAGGCAATACAACAAGGATCAATGTGATGGAAAAAAGTAAAAGGGATTGAAAGTAAGCAGAGTGCATTAACGTTGTACTCATTTTCTGAATATGATGAGGCAACCCTTCGAGCTTAGCTGATATATATATACACATGGTTGGTACGAACTTTTCTTGGTGAAACTGATAGGTAGAAATTTAAAAGCATTGAATCTAGTCTTCCATTAATTATAGCTGCTAATTTACAGAGAATCTGTACGTCTTCTAGCTAGGCCTCTTGACTTCAACAATAAAACTGTGGATTTATCTTTTGAAAACTTGCTCTGTCAAACTTACCTTTTGACAAGTTTGTGATTCCAGTAGGATCCAGCTGCCATATGTGGACATGATTTGATCGGTCATTTATTTCGAGACCAATTAATATAATGTAATCGAAAATTCTAGAGTATGCACAGTTTGTAAGAAAATTTTCTAAGTGAGCAAATTTGTACAATTGCTAAAAGATCAAAAATTCACTTACTGAAACGAATTTAAAATTTTACAAATCCTGTAATTTTTTTCTAATTAACAATTGTCTTTAGTAGAAAAACTGTTTGCAATATAACACATAGTAATAAGCTGTAAAACCAACTTATATCAATCACCTGCTACCAAAACTCAATTCCTCTAACGAATTGGATTTATTTTTGTAGTTTTATTTGCTTTTCTTTTTGTTATAAGTTAATGGCAATATACACAAGGCGTTCCTGACCGTAAATATATGGTAGCTACTTTGCTTGTGAAGCTGATAGGTTTGAAAATTTAAAAGTACTGAATCAAGTCTTTTCAGATATAAAACAAGAATCATTGCCGTCTTACCAGTCAACTTTGCCGTCTGTAATACTAGATTGGCGTGGTAGCTAGCCCTTGACATAGACATATATATAAAATACGTATGTATGTAATGTCGTCTATATAAGATTTCAAGAGTCTCATTATTAAAATTAACAGATCATCAAGCTCCTTGGTATCCATCTTCCTCAGGGCCGGCCCTGGGCTTTAATAGGAGGGGCAGCCGCCCTGGGGCCCCTTAAAAAAGGGGCCATATTTACATGATTTTAGTATTAGTTTAGGGCCCGATTTTGTTTTATTTTAGTTCATAAAAAGTCCAGATTTCTATTTTGAGTATTAGGGCTAGTTTGGTATTGCTGTAACTTTTATAATAATTACTGTTAGCTGTGCTGAAAAAATAATCAGCTGTGAAGTTAATCAGCAGATGTTTGGTTAATTGTACTTTTAAAACTACTGTATAGCTCAAAAACATTATACATATGTTTGGTAATTTTATTTCAAAAGTGCTGAAATTAGTTACAATGACTAAAGTAGACATGATTTATAGCCTTATTTTTTTTTTCATTAATTATATATTAAATCAATATTTAAGTAGAATATTTAAATTAGAAAAAAAAATCCATAAGAATAATAAAAAGATTTTTAAAAGATTTTATAAATCAAATCAATATTTAATTAGAATCTTTAATTTTAAGATGAAATAAGGAATATAAATGATTTTAATTTAATTTCATAAGGATAATAATGATATTTTAAAAGATTCATTAAATACTGAAATAGATTATTCCATAATCACTTTCAAAAAGTAATCCCCTACCTACTTCTCAAAATCACTGTCAAAACTTGTCAAATTATCAATTAATCACTTTTGGAAGTTTTACCAAACATTATTTTATATCAAAATTATGAAATAAGCTAATTTTAACTTCTCAAAAGTAATACCAAATTGGCCCTTAGTTTAAAAAAAGGCCCGTATGATAAAGCATTAAAGTCAACAATTTAAAATAAAACAATAATATAAAATAGGGCCAGCTTGGAGTGTAAAACCCTGAATTAGATTTTGATTTTTTTTCCTAGACATGAGACATCATTATTCAGATTTCAGTATGTCATACGATCTCTCTCTCCGGGTCATACGATCTCTCTCTTCGGCCACCATTGAATGATTTCTTATTTTCCTCTTCGGCCAACATAGAATGATTTCTTCCAATCTCTCTCTCAATTCTAAAAATTAATATGAAAAAGGGGACTATCTTAGAATTTTGCCCCCTGGCCCCCAAAAGTCAAGACCAACCCTGATCTTCCTTTGCATGTGTTATGACTTTTCTTTACCATTATTGTCTACGGTGGCTATGGCCCCTTGAGGCTCCAGGCCTAATTTTTAAAAAATATATATATATATTTAAATATATCTATTTTTTACCTCAATGTTTTTTATATTTATATTTTACTTTTAAATTTTCTGTCATGACCCTCCTACACCCTCCAAATTTGATGAAACTTAGAGCTTGTTTGGTTGGCTTTTTGAAAAACCTCTATTGGTAAAAGATCTACTTATAGTAGATCTTCTAGAAATAGAGTTTTTGAAAAAAAAATAATAATAGATATTTGGTTGGTAGACTTTTTTTTTAAAAAAAAGGTCTATTTGAAGAAGTACCTCCTCATAAGCTTTTGTCTAGTAGAGGTTTAAACTCTATTAGCCTCTACCCAATTTAAAATAGATAATCTCAAAAGCCCAACCAAACAACTCTAAAAAACTCAAATAGACGTCGGTAGACATTTTGAGCCAGTAAAAAGCTCAACCAAACAAGCACTTACTTCGTCTCTAGTTGTCTATATATACTTGAATTGACTACTGTGATTGATACTCATATATATAGTGTATAACCTGGTACTCATTTCTGAAAATGAGAAGGCAATGCCTTCAACTTACCTTTTATGTTTTCCGGTATGTGTGTGCTCGTGCGCTTCAGGACTGATAAACTTTGTATACAAAAGCACTAGTGCTAGTCTTCCGACTAGAGACTTCAAACCAGGAATTTATTAGTGTATTTAACTGCTACATAGATTTTCATGGACTGTTTTAATTAATTAGGTGAAGAAATTTGACCGGTGTTAAAAAAATTCAATATGTTTTGTTTGACAAGGGCAAATTGCACTGCACCCCTTGAGGTTTGGGCAAGGTACACTTAGTTAGAAAAGTTTTGGTATTATACACTAACACCCCCAAGACTTAAATTTGACTTTGAAAATGCCTAAAATTCCCCTAGTTGCATTATTTTATACTTTATTTTTTTACCTTTTAACCAAAAACTTTATAAACTTTAATAAAATAAAATAAAATTAAATAAACAATATGATTCATTAAATAAATAAATAGTTAAAAAATTAAATAAATAAAGAGTTTTTAAAAATAAATAAATAAATAGTTTTTAAAAAATTAAATAAATAAATAGTTTAAAAATAAATAAATAAATATTTTGGATATTTAGAACTTTTCTTGTTCCTATTAAGAGATATCCTTAAAAAAAATGTTTTTAATTTTTTCATTTATTTTTTAAAACTATTTATTTATTTAATTTTTTAAAACTATTTATTTATTTATTTATTTTAAGACTATTTATTTATTAATTTTTTTAAAAACTATTAATTTATTTAATGAATCATATCTTTTTATTTAATTTTTTTATTTTATAAAAGTTTATAAAGTTTTTGGTTAAAAGGTAAAAAAATAAAGTATAAAATAATATAACTAGAGGCATTTTAGGCATTTTTAAAGTCAAATTTAATTCTTTGAGGTGTTAGTGTATAATATCAAAACTTTTCCAACTAAGTGTAACTTGCTCAAACCATTTGTCTTTGATTCCACATTAAGGAAAGTGATGTCTATATTCTTTTTATTTTTTATTTTTATTTTTTTTATGAGATGGTGATTGATTTTACATAATTAAAAAGGACAATCCTATTTGACAGGACCCTCCTTAGTGTTTACCTTTTTTGTTAATTTAATCAATTACTGGACGATATAATTGATGTTATATGTTAGTTTTATGTTATACATACATGTTCTTTTTCTAGGTTCGGCTTGCTTTGGCCTAAAGATGTTATAAAATGCTAGAGGGTCCAAAAAAGTAATCCAAATTTTGAACCCAAACCTATGTGGTAATATCACACACAACATGGGCCCATGTCACTCTTCCCAAAGATCCCATGTGATGTTGCCACATAGATTTGGGTTCAAAATTTGGGTTACTTTTTTGGGTCCTCTAGCATTATTGAAATATTTATACTTCAATAAAATTCCCAACAACCCTGAAAATAAAATGAAAATTTACAACTTACTGAAGATGCTATATATATATATATAGTAATTTTCTAATGAGGACTTTTACAATGCACACTTGAAACACATTTTGATGAAATTGCATGTAATCAAATGTTTTTCGATGAGATTTTTTGTATTCATCCTAAGAAAATTAAAATACACATTTGGTAAAAATTTGGAAATTTTTTGGATTTGAGAACTATTTTTTCTTATATTTCCCTATTTTTAAATGTTTTATCTTTAAAAACATCGGAAAAAATTAGTTCTTGCACCCGAATTTTTTTAATTTTTTTTCCATAAATGTATTTCAATGTTTTAACCATCCATCAAAAAATATCATCAAAAAACATTTGATTACATGCAATTTCATAAAAATATGTTTAAAGTGTGCATTGTAAAAGTCCTCATTGGAAAATTACTCTATATATACACTAAAAGTTTTTTTTTTTTTTTTTTTTTTTTGGGTATTGAGGATTCCGGACTTCCTCCAAGCACCTATCTACCTGTCCTCTTCCAACTGTGTGACTCGCCGTGGCCTGTATGTTGGTTTTGCGGAGTAGGACAGATAAGAAACCCCGGCCCACACCCCTGGCCCCACAAGGATGCAAGTGGGTAAATCAGAACTCCCCCCCGTTTGGATAGGATTTGAATCGCTGATGTTAGCTCCACGTCCGTCCTTTCACCAGCAGAGCTAAACGCACTGTTTGCCACAGATGTCCATTCGTGGTAAATATTACATAAAAATAGGGGAAAATATAAATTACTCTTAATATTTGTTGTGGATAAAACAGGTGTGACACATATAACAACACCTGTTTGCCACGGTAATTCACCACTTGATATTCCTGTGGTAATAAAAATATAAAAAAATTTAAATAATTCATTCTTCTTTTTGTTTTTGCCATTTCACTTTGTTCTTAAAAAAAAAAACCCTAAATTGCTGCACTTCGATTTGCTGCCGCCGTTGCCGTTGCTTCTCACTTCCGATTAGCACCACCACCTCGTCCCGTTAGCTCTCTCCCTCTTTGGACGGTCGCCTCCTCTCACCGTTGGAAGCTCTCTCTCTGAGCAACCGTAACCTCTCGGCGTTGGTAGCTCTCTCTTTCTCTGTAAGTATCCACTTCCTCTGATGTTCTCATCCACGGAGTCCATTGTGATTTGAGTTTAATGAAAATCTGAATTAACTTCGTTATTATTAACCTCTTTCAATATGAAATTATTATGACTCTCTATCTAGATGTCAATCTTCTCTTCTCGCATGAATACCATAACGGAGCTCTCTTCGATTGTCGGTGCTAAATTAACCGGTTAGGGATTTCTCTTCTATACTCGACTAATTTAGTTGATTTTTCTGATTAATTTCTCTTCTATAAAAACCAATTTGTTTCATTATTGATCATTCTGTTTCATGTTCTGGTAATTTAAATTTTGATTTTTTTTCTTAAAAATTTATCAACCGTATATGATTTTAAATATCATTTTTGTGCAAGAAGACTAAAGATTAATTTGTAATGTTTTTATTTATTTTTTTACTTATTCTAATAACTTGCAATGTTGACTTGGAGCTATGTTATGGTAGTGTTTTGGGACCTCAGTGCCTGAAAATTGGAGGTCAGTATCCTAGTAAGAGGAAAGTCTGGATGCTATAATGCCAAGCAATGCCCATCAAGATAGACGAAGTAATTAGGAGGTGTTATGATCCCACATTGATTAAGTACGGGATTAATCAATGGTATATAACTCATTGGGCACCCTCTCCTTACAAGCCGGTTTTAAGGATGAGTTCTACCCAGTGGGTTCGTATCAAGCTTGATATGAACCCACTGGGTAGAACTCATCCTTAAAACCGGCTTGTAAGGAGAGGGTGCCCAATGAGTTATATACCATTGATTAATCCCATACTTAATCAATGTGGGATCATAACATTCCACCACGCTTCCGCAGCCATCGTCCACGGCGGCTCATCTCTCCCAGCTGGGTGACTTCACGGATCCCGCTCTCTCGGGTAGCAGCCCTCCCCAGGTCGCCCCGTCCGTGACGAACCCACTGCTCGGCATGGTGCCGGCTCTGATACCACTTGATACGAACCCACCGGGTAGAACTCATCCTTAAAACCGGCTTGTAAGGAGAGGGTGCCCAATGAGTTATATACCATTGATTAATCCCGTACTTAATCAATGTGGGATCATAATGTTATGATCCTTATGATCCCACATTGATTAAGTACGGGATTAATCAATGGTATATAACTCATTGGGCACCCTCTCCTTACAAGCCGGTTTTAAGGATGAGTTCTACCCGGTGGGTTTGTATCAAGTGGTATCAGAGCCGGCACCATGCCGAGCAGTGGGTTCGTCACGGACGGGGCGACCTGGGGAGGGCTGCTACCCGAGAGAGCGGGATCCGTGAAGTCACCCAGCTGGGAGAGATGAGCCGCCGTGGACGACGGCTGCGGAAGCGTGGTGGAATGTTATGATCCCACATTGATTAAGTATGGGATTAATCAATGGTATATAACTCATTGGGCACCCTCTCCTTACAAGCCGGTTTTAAGGATGAGTTCTACCCAGTGGGTTCATATCAGGAGGACGGTGTATTTATCTGTCTTAAGATTTTTTTTTCCAGGTGTACTGATGTTTTGATAACCATTGGTGTTTTCATGTTACTGAAGAACAGCTTGCAGGGCTCTTTCTTGCTTGTGGACAGGTACTTGATGTTTTATTTTTCTCCGACGTCTTCTTTGTTGCCTGATAATTGTCATTTATGCTTGGAAATTATTTCCTCTTGTTGGGCCACATGTTGTTGATTGTCGTACGTATAATTGGCGATCCTAACTTCGTTCTCCGCTTTGCCTTCATTGAGTTCACTGGTGAAGGTATTATGACAAGCGTATGCATTTTATTTGCATTGAAAACATGTGATTTTTGTTCTCATTGCCAATATTATGGCATTGCAGAAGGTGCAAGGGCTGCTTTGTCTCTGGGCTGGGACCATGCATGGATACTATCCAGTTAGAGTGCTGCCTTCCAAAACTGCAATTGCACCTGTTAACCCAACATTTTTGCCAAGGGTGAGATCTTTATTGTTATTGATAGTGTCTATCTCTGTATTTTTAACATTCGTCGTTCATATTTAAGTTTTATACTATATAACCTGAACAAGTTTTGGTTGGGCTGCTGTTGAATCTTTTCCCTCACTTGGCTTTCTAATGTTATCATGCGTCCAGTCTAAAGATGAACGTGAGATGTGTTGAAATGTGAACTTGCCTCTAGTCAGCCAGCCTCCAGAAACCTCCAGCAGCTTCCCACCGAAATTCTAGAAGCCACCATTGTTGACTCCTTGCTGCCACCGATTTCTTCTGTCATCTCCCAACTGCCATCTCCCAACTGCGAACTGAAGTTTGATTTTGTTGTGTTTTGCATTAATTGTAGCTCATCTTATCTCCCTATATAAAGGGACTCAGATTGTTATTGTAAGCAAGTGAAGTGAAGTGGAGTGGTGTAAGAAATCTAGAGTGAAATAAAATTTTAGAGCTTCTTCCTTCTCTTGACTGATTCGAATTTCTTACAGAGGTGCACCACAAGTGACCTCAACAATTGCCATTCCACCAACAGTGGTATCAGAGCCCAGAAGAGCCAGAAATTCGAAGAACAGAGGCAAAAACCAAATTTGCCCAGAATTCAAAGTGCTCAAAATAGCATTTTGAGTACACCAGAGTGTTCTACTCGTCGAAAGGAGTGCACCGGTGAAAATTTCACCCAAATCGGAGCTACAGAGAAGCTGCACGCGCCGCTTGAAGTTTGAGAGTGAAGTCACGCGCCGCCCACGCGCAGCCTGTCCTCCGGTGCGTCACCAACACGCGCCAGTCATCTTCCTCACCCGGTTTTTAGGATCCGACCTGAAGTCCGACCCGTCAACAAAGTCAACCGGTCCGACCCAAGTTCGACCCAGTTAGCCATTAACAGATCCAACCCGGTAGTTCGATCCGAAGTCCGATCCATCACCCGGTCCGTGACCCGATACTGTTCGCTGCTGCTAACGTCACTAACGACGTTATAACGTCTAGAATATTCCGTCGGCCAAAGGAATATTCCGTTATCTTAGTTGACTTTTGTCAAGAAGTTTGACCGCCTATTTCGGACACTTCCGAATTCGTTTTTCGACAAACTCAGACTGGTTTCCAAGGTTTTGGACCATTTCGGACGCAACCATCCACTCCGTTTTTGCAAATTCAGACTCTAGATCAGTGTTCTAAGCACTTTAAGTCTCGATGGCCAACGGAAACGCGCAAGTTATCATCCCGAAGCTCACCAAAGACAACTATGACAATTGGTGCATACAAATGAGAGCTCTACTAGGCTCTCAAGATGTGATGGACATTGTGGAAGATGGATACACAGAACCCGCATCCAAAGAAGCTGAAGGAACCTTGACAGAAGCTCAGACAACAACTCTCAAGGCAGATCGAAAGAGGGATTGTAAAGCAAAGTCCATAATCTATCAAGGACTAGACGAAGCCACGTTCGAGATCATAGCATCGTCTAAGTCATCAAAAGAAGTATGGGACACCCTTCAGAAGACCTACAAAGGTGCTGACAAAGTGAAAAGAATCCGTCTTCAAACTTTACGAGGTGAGTTCGAATCTTTACGAATGAAATCTAATGAATCCATTGCTGAATTCTATACACGAGTTATGATCGTTGCAAATCAGCTAAGAAGAAATGGAGAAACTCTCGTAGATATGAGAATTTCAGAGAAAATTTTGCGATCATTAGATCCAAAATTTGACTTCATAGTTGTGGCGCTGGAAGAAACAAAAGATCTGGAGACGATGTCTGTTGAAGAACTAGTGGGTTCATTGCAAGCCCATGAGCAGAAAGTCAGTAGAAGAAGTGATGACAGAGTGTTGGAGCAAGCTCTTCAATCAAAGCTCTCCCTCAATGAAAAAAGATACGAGCAAGGGGGGACTTCACAACAAGGAAGAGAACGAGGTAGAGGATCCCGTGGAAGAGGTTCTGGAAATGCAGAAACCAGAGGTAGAGGTAGAGGTAGAGGCAGAGGAGGAAGAGATGTAAATAGAGGAGGACGTGGACAGCAAAATTATGTCTCAAGAGGAAGAGGACAAGGAAGAAGAGGCGGGTACAACAGTCGTCCGAACATTGACAAGAGAAACGTTCAATGCTATAACTACCACAAATATGGCCACTATAGCAACGAGTGCAGAGGTAAGCCAAATGAAGTAAATGAAAATTCTAACTTTGTAGAGAAAGAGCAAGTTGAAGGAGAATTGTTGATGTTGATGGCACACAACTCAACCTATCAAAATCAAGATGTTTGGTTTCTTGATTCTGGAGCCAGCAATCATATGACTGGCAGAAAAGACTTGTTCACTGAACTTGATGAGAAAGTTCAAGGAGAAATTTCATTTGGCGACCTCTCTAAAATCTCCGTCCAAGGAAGAGGAGATGTCATGATCAAGCAGAAGAATGGAGATCATGCTTTTATCTCCAATGTTTATTATGTTCCAGACATGAAGACAAACATCCTAAGTCTCGGGCAACTCCTGGAGAAAGGCTATCAAATTAGCCTTCAAAACATGCAACTGACCATTACAGATGCACGAGGGAAGCTGATTACTCGAGTCCAGATGACGAAGAACAGGATGTTTCCTCTCGCAATCCATCATGATACGCCAAGGTGTTTGACAGCCATCATCAATGACAAAGACTGGTTATGGCATCTCAGGTATGGGCATCTCAATTTTGAAAGTTTAAAGCAACTGGGAAGTAAGAAGATGGTGAAAGGATTGCCAAACATCCATCACCCAAATGAGATGTGTGAAAGCTGTGTTCTCAGTAAACAACACAGAAATAGCTTCGGAAAGGAGGCGAATTGGAAAGCAACCATGCCACTTGAGCTCGTTCACACAAATGTGTGTGGTCCATTGACGCCGGTATCAAATGGACAGAATCAATACTTCCTCACCTTCATTGACAACTACAGCAGGAAGACTTGGGTCTATTTCCTCAAAAGGAAGTCTGAAGTATTTGGTTACTTCGAAGAGTTCAAAACGCTTGTGGAGAAGCAAAGTGGCTACTACATCAAAACATTGAGATCAGATCAAGGTGGAGAATACACCGCAGGAGAATACACTGCAGGTGCTTTCCAGGAATTCCTTAAGCAACAAGGAATTAGACATCAGTTTACACCAGCTTATACTCCCCAGTTAAACGGTGTAGCTGAAAGGAAGAATCGGACAATCCTTAACATGGTCAGAAGCATGTTAAAGGATAAAAACATGCCAAAAAGTTTTTGGGCTGAAGCAGTATTGTGTGCGGTATATCTACTAAACAGATGTCCTACGAAGAGTCTTGATATAAAGACACCTCAAGAAGCATGGAGCAGTCACAAACCAAGTGTGAGCCACCTTAGAGTTTTTGGCTCCATTGCCTACATCAAGGTCCCAGAAGCAAGAAGAACCAAGCTTGAAGATAAAGGAGAAAAGTGTATCCTGGTTGGATACGGTGACAGAACTATGGGTTACCGGCTATACAACCCCATCACCAAGAAAGTGATCTTCAGCAGAGATGTCATTTTTAAAGAAAATGAATCCTGGAATTGGGATCAGACCAAAGCTTCCAGAAGTGCAGAGTTGATATCTGAAGAAGAGACAAGAGAAGTGGCTACAGAGCCACAAATACCCAGAGATCAGCAGACTCCTCACCATGGTTCCTCTTCACCACAAAGGTATGATGCTCCATTAACAATTGAACGTGATTTCTCAGATATGATGCCTAGAGGAACACGTAGCTTAGAAGATCTGTATGAAAATACAGAACAGGTGCAAGAAGATATTACTCTGTATTGTCTGTTGATGACAAGTGATCCAGTTAGCTTTGAAGAGGCTAACCAAGAAGAAAAATGGAGAAGTGCAATGGATGAAGAGATTCGATCCATTGAAAAGAACAAGACATGGGAGTTGACTAATCTCCCAAAATGCCGAAAAGCTATCGGAGTGAAATGGGTCTACAAGACCAAAAGAAATGCGAAAGGAGAAGTCCAGAGATACAAGGCAAGACTTGTAGCAAAAGGCTATAAACAGAAGGAAGGAGTTGACTACGGAGAAGTCTTTGCCCCGGTTGCCAGACTAGAGACCATCAGATTGCTAATATCATTGGCAGCCTAGAAAAGTTGGAAAATTTACCAACTTGATGTAAAGTCAGCATTTCTGAATGGCTTTCTTGAAGAAGAAATCTATGTGGAACAACCACTTGGATATGTGAAGAAAGGCAAAGAAGATAAAATATGCAGACTGAAGAAAGCCTTATATGGTTTGAAGCAAGCACCTCGTGCATGGAACATGAGGATTGATGATTACTTCCAAGAGAACGGATTTGAGAAATGTCCGTATGAGCATGCACTATATATGAAGAAGGAGACTGATGGAAGCCTGTTATATGCATGCCTGTATGTTGATGACTTGATCTTCACCGGCAACAATCTAGCCATGTTTGAAGATTTCAAGAGGAGAATGGTGAAGGAATTTGAGATGACTGACATTGGTCTGATGGCTCATTTTCTCGGTATTGAAGTTGTGCAAAGCGAAAAAGGTATCTTTATCTCTCAGAGTATCTATGCAAAAGAAATTCTGAAAAGATTTGGTATGGAAAAATGCAATCCTGTCACAACTCCAGTGGAAACAGGATTAGAGTTAAGAAAGAATGAAAGGGGAGATGTTGATCCAACCTATTTCAAGAGCTTGGTTGGAAGCCTGAGATACTTGACGTGTACCAGGCCAAATATACTCTACGGAGTTGGACTACTCAGCAGATACATGGAGACTCCTGACCAACCTCACCTGAATGCAGCAAAAAGGATACTCCGTTACATAAAAGGTACTATTAATGATGGTATTTTATATACCAAATGTGAAGATTGCAGGTTGATTGGTTATTCAGATAATGATTGGGGAAGAGATCTGGATGAACGTAAAAGCACGACAGGTTTTACGTTTTTTATGGGAGATACAGCATTCACATGGTCATCCAAGAAGCAAGCCATTGTGACACTGTCATCATGTGAAGCTGAGTATGTTGCTGCCTGCTCAGCTGTTTGTCATGGTATCTGGATCAGGAATGTGTTGCAGTACTTGGGATTTCCACAAGTTAATCCCACGGAGATTTACATCGACAATCGGTCAGCGATTGCACTAGCAAAGAATCCAGTATTCCATGAAAGAAGTAAACATATTGATACGCGGTATCATTTCATCAGAGAGCATGTGAAGAATAAAGAGGTGGAATTAGTCTCTTGCAGGACATATGATTAAGCTGCTGATATTTTCACCAAGCCGCTCAAACATGACGTGTTTTCAAGACTAAAGACAATGCTCGGTATGACAAAACACGGAGAGTCAAGTTTAAGGGGGGATGTTGAAATGTGAACTTGCCTCTAGTCAGCCAGCCTCCAGCAACCTCCAGCAGCTTCCCACCGAAATTCTAGAAGCCACCATTGTTGACTCCTTGCTGCCACCGATTTCTTCTGTCATCTCCCAACTGCCATCTCCCAACTGCGAACTGAAGTTTGATTTTGTTGTGTTTTGCATTAATTGTAGCTCATCTTATCTCCCTATATAAAGGGACTCAGATTGTTATTGTAAGCAAGTGAAGTGAAGTGGAGTGGTGTAAGAAATCTAGAGTGAAATAAAATTTTAGAGCTTCTTCCTTCTCTTGAGTGATTCGAATTTCTTACAGAGGTGCACCACAAGTGACCTCAACAATTGCCATTCCACCAACAAGATGTGCTCAAGAACAATTTATTGTACAAATATTGACAAGAAGGTAGTTTTTAACATTGGATATTATTTTAGAATGTATCAAGGAGCAATAACTGACATTCGGTTGTGACATGTTCATTTATTTGATGTAGGTTACCCAAGCAAATCTCAAACTCTTCTTTGAATCATTTTGTGGTGAGGGTTGTAGTTTATATGAAAAAAATTAGTGTTGGTTGTTACTAAATTATTTGACTCTGACCTATATTTCCTTGAGTAGGTTCAACTCTTAGAGGCTACTTGGAGACTATCAGCATTCAACTCAATATACTCTTGAGGCTACTTGGTTGTTTATGTGTACCCAATATGCTTGGGATTTATGTTTTTATACTTGTATTTAGTTCAGAAGATATGTCAACGCTTTAATAAACTTAAAATGCAATTATTCTAATTTTGTTTTTGGGTGAGATATTATGACTATTGGTGAAATGTGATTGTATTTGGACACTAAGGGGCCGTTTGGTAACGTTTTCGTTTTTCAGTTTTTGTTTTCTTGTAATCTGAAGTTTTTGAAAAACTGATTTTTGGATTTTTTGAATTCGAAAAACGCGTTTGGTAGCAATGGTTGAAAACGATATTCGGAGAATCAAAACATAAAAAACGTGTTTAGTATAATATTTTTAAAATCATTTTTAAAAGATTAATATTATAAATAATGAAAAAGTGATATTAAAATAATTAAACATTAAAACTAAAAAAAATTAAAATTAAATAATAAATAAATTTAATTTTCATCATCAAACCTATCGAAATCATCATCATCTTTTTGATATAGATCCATGAAGATCCAAAAGATGGATTTGGTTTGAGTAAATTTTATTGCTAAAAAAAGTTTTCAAGAATACTCAAAACAAAAAATTGTTGTTCTCAGAGTTCTCAATTTTTTGTTCATTAAAACTGAAAACTGTTCTCAATGTTTTATAAAACAGTTTTTTGAAATCATCCTACCAAACGGGTTTTTCCTGTTTTTGCGACTCAAAAAACAAAAAACAGTTTCTGAAAACGTTAACAAACGCGCCCTAATTGTATTTACTTCGTATAAAATCCTATTCTTTTTGCCTTTTCATTTATGTAGATTGCTAGATTGAAGTAGTTGAGAAATAAATGTATTTGGTGGGAGAATGAGAGGGCGGAAGCCATTGCATTCGATGTTACCTCCAAGGTTAATTTTCCGACAATTCCTAGTTTTTACGTAATGCTTGTTTTTCAAATTATTTATTTATGATTTTATTAACTATTTTTACAGGTTATGGAGGGTCAAAGAATGATGGTTCTACATGGTTTAAGAATGAGATCATTTTCTATATTATAGTGAGAATATTGTAATTGTGTTCACTACATTAGTAATTTAAGATTTATTTTATTTTTTAATTTTTTTTTATGGATATTATTTGTTTGTTTGTTAATTTAATTGAATTTCGATAAATCCAACATTAGATATTTTTGATGGTTTCTCTCTATTTTATGATATAATTTAATTTTTCTTTTATTATCTCAAGAATTTATTTTTTTCATTTATTATTTATATTTAAATCTCTAAAAAATAGCATAAAAGGGAAAAAAAGTTGAAATAATTTGTTGCCTCAGATAGCTACTGCGGCAAATATCAAAAACTTTGCAACAGGCCGTTGCCACCGGTATTTTGCCACAGCAGTAACACCTTTTGCCACAGCAACATCCGCGGCAAAACTTTTTACAACGGCCGTATTTGCAACGTCACAAATCTGTGGCAAAAGGCTTTTTGCCACGGATTTTGCTAGTCCTTAGAGTACGTTTGGGAGAGTTTCTCGAATAGATCTTTTTGCAGTAGATCTTTTAGAAAAAGATCTTTTAGAAGTAGAGCTTCTAATTGAAAGTCGTTGGTTGTTTGGTTGTCAATTAAAAAAGAGCTTTTTTAATGAGAGAATTACCAAAATACTCTAGTACATATTAAATTATAGGGTTATATTGGAGATTTTAGTGTTATTAAAAAAACTCCAAAAGATCTACTTGGAAAAGCTTTAAATTTGGGTTTCTCCAAGTAGACGTAAAACAGCTTTTTTAATCATCTAAAAGCTCTACTGAGTGACAACCAAACGATACAAAAAAAATTGAAAAGAGCTTTTTTAATTAAATAAGCTCTTTTAGCCAGTAGACAAGCTCTCTTAAACGGGCACTAAGTGTCCGAATCGAGTATTGTGAATTGTCCTAATATGGAAACAATCATCAACAATTCTACAAGAGGAGACATGGCAACAATCAAGAAATCCAAAGTATTTAACTCAAACAAGGACATGCAACCTGTCTTTAATGAAAAGGTATTTTTTTTTCTTTGTTTGAATTTCCCTTGTTGGTGCTTTCTTTTTTCTTAGATTATAAATTTAATCTATTATTTCATCATTTTCCTAGCTTCTTTTTACAGGTGTGAACTACAGATCACCTCCTTGGTGTGTACACCTTCGGTTTGTTATGCAAGTTATGACTGTTCTTTACTGGTGCCTATAATTCAAGAGAGTGAAAATTGACTACTGTGATAGACACTCATATATAGCTTGTCTTAAGGTGAAAAAAAAAAAAAAATGGACTAGTCAGAATTTATTCCAACACTTTTTTTGAAAATTCTAAATTTGAAAATTTTTCACTTCAACATCATTGTAAATTTCCACTAGAAAAGTAAACCAGTTTTCTGCTGTCTGTGATACTAGTCAGAACTTAGAAGTTGTTCCAGCATTTAATTTGAAAAATCTAAATTTGAAAATATTAACTTGGCGTGAAAATTATTGCTACAAAAAGGAGATGGGCCCCACATACTGAAGTTTCTTCCCAATCCAATGGTACATAGACCCATAATATGAAAGTGAGACTCAGTGAGAAAACCTTTTTATTTAGTTTCTTTGTGTCGAAAATGGGATCATTGACAGCTCTCCCTGTCGAAAATGGGAATTCATAAAGATAGTCATAAATTTGCCAGCAAGGCCGACATAGTTGTTTGTTGCCTGATTTTGAATAAATTTGCTAGCAAGACCGACATAGTTGTTCATTTCATTTATTGGTAGTTAATGTACTTTAGCAACATATTCGATTGACGTCACAATTTTCAAGTTCATCTTATCCTTTTCGATCTACACCTGTTGTGATTTATTACAGCCAAATTATTGTTAGTATATCTGAAAGGTTTTTGCTACATCTATCTATCTATTATCTAAATTCATGCTCTGTAATTATTTAATTTTTCCGTTGAAACAAGAAAAGCATTCTTTTTAACTTGCTCATAGTCAAAATGTATTGAAGTCATCACATGAAAGTCTTCCTGTGTCAGCTAATGAATTTAGCAGGAATTCTGCTTCTTCACATAATTGTTTGTGTACATTATGCATTTTTGACCCACTTACAGTTCCGGTATTTTTACTTTTCAGGTTGGCATCGTAAACCGGTCATTCATATCTTCAATGAAAGAGGTTTGTTTGTTTTACAACCATTAAAATGTGCAAAAATTGTGACTTGAAGCTAATATTTTATATAGAGCAATCTTGTTGAACTGTTACCTTAGCAAATATTCGATAGACTAAAGGAAATGTAACGACCTTTATGATAGATTAGTTGATGTTGAGGCAGTAGCGCATGTGGTGTAACAATGGCATAATCTTCATCGACACATTCATAGTTGAAAAAGGGAAACTTAAATGTCAAAACGGATGCCTTTATTTCATTAAAGGTTTTGTTATTACGAAAGATACAAGATAAATTGGATTGTTATCACAACATGATGTCTGAACTTACAAAAAAGATTTTTTAGTATTAAATTTATCGCTTCTCGTTTCTTCAAAGGTTCTTTTTACCCTTTCATTAAATATTTATCTTTCTGTTTTGCTACATCTAAATATGTTGCTGGTAGAGAGTGAAGTTTGTCAATGTATTATATCATGCTGACTAAAAGGTGACTAAGTGATTGTTACTTGAATGATTTCTTTTTTTCCTTAACGGATTCGTCAGAGTTCTCTTTTTGTGAATATCTAAATTTTAACTTGCAAGCTGGTTTTGATTCATGTAATCGTAATGAGATCGTTACAGCGAAAGAGAGTTCAACCAAAATGTGCATAGGCTACTATGGAATCCTTAATTCCCTGATCAGATCGATCCTTTAAAAAAAAAAAAAAAAAGAATCATGACTGAAGTTATGTAATATTGTGGACCCATTGAACGGTAAAATGACTTTGATCAGCTTTGTAAGCTAACAAGAAGATATCACAAACCGATCTACTCAAGCTTGGAAAATATTGAATAAAGCAGTAAATCAGTAATTACATGAGAATGAATATGTGGTGCTTGTAGCTAGTAATGCGCCACAAGTTGGTAAATCAAATTTTCGTATTTGATCATCCTGGACTTAATTAAAAGCCTAATGACACAATTTGCAGTCATTGAATATGTCTATTATATCCGCCAATAAATTCATTATTTGGTCAATAAAAATGCAATTAAGTTCCATACCCAGAGACACAATCAAATAAATACATAACAGAATTAAGTACCAATGCCTCCTACTCCAACCTCCATTAATTATAGCTGCTAATTAATTACAGAGAATCTGTACGTCTTCTAGCTAGGCCTCTTGACTTGAACAATAACTTTTTGCTCTGTGGATTTATCTTTTGACAACTTGCTCTGTTAAACTTATCTTTTGACAAGTTTGTGATTCCAACAGGATCCAGCTGCCATATGTGGACATGATTTGATCAGTCATTCAAGTTAGCGAATTTGTACAATTGCTAAAAGATCAAAAATTCACCTACTGATATTAGTCATATAATTTCCACTAGAAAAGTAAACCTTGTGTTCAATAAAGTAAACCTTCTTCTGGTCGATCTGTGTCAGTAGTTATTTCACTTTGGGACCATTGTTATCATAAGTCATAACTAGGACAGCTTTGGCAGAACTATCAAAAGCTTAATCGATTATATGTTTTTTAAATTATTAAAGGCTTTGGGACCATTGTTGGCAGAACTAGGACAGCTTTGTCAGAACTAGGACAGCTTCCACTGAATAAAATAAATAGTAGTATACGTGAAATATATACAAGCTCAACACAGTCAAAAGTCCTGTCACGCTAGGCCCAACTATATGTTTGTTATCTAGTCTTGTTCAATGGTTGTGTGAAAACAACTTTAATGATTAATCATATCTAATTTGGGCATGGGTCAATGATATTTTGCACACTAATCCCTATTTTTTATTTTCATATCATCAATCTTATATTTCCTTTTTTTAGACATAAAAATAATAATAACGATAGTTGAATCTCGATTGTCTTGGTGGCCGAAGACTTTACAATCTCTATCAACCCACTAAGGTTCAAACATTGACACATTGTATATTATTGTCCTACCATTATCTATAAAACCGTAATAAGTGCGAGTAGACCTCCCTCAGTGTTGGGAGCAAACTTCTTCCGATTATGAAAGTAATAATAATAATAAAAAACATTTTACTATTAATGAACCACTATGGACTTGATTATGGACTATAACATTAGTAGCCTGCTGTAGGTGGCCCAATATATCTTCTGCTGTTTATATTATGCTTCGTGAGTCATGCATACTTGATGAGATTTATTTATTTATTTATTTTTTTGCTTCCATTTCATCATCAATTCATCATACAAATTAAATAATATTGTCTTTTTTTTTCTTTTGTAAATACTAATTAAATTGGGATTATAGAAAAATACTTGTATATATAATCAGATATATATATAACAGTAGTAGCACTGCCTACTCCTCCAACCTCCATTAATTATAGCTGCTAATTACATATAATGTGTCTTCTAGCTAGGCCTCTTTACTTCAACAATAACTTTTTGCTATGTGGATTCATCTTTTGACAACTTGGTGCAAGAATAAGGAAGAGAGAGAGAGAGAGAGAGAGAGAGAATGAGTGAAAATATTATGTGGGATTTAAACCTGAGAATGGTTTTCGGGATCTCCATAGTTGGACTTTTTTTTTATTTTTTTTTATGTTTGGATGGAGTGAAAATTGTTAGCTGAGAAAGCGAGCGGGAATCGGGATTGGGAAGTTTATCTTAGGCCGATTAAAAATAAATAACCAACAGGCCCAAATACAGCTCCCTTGTTTATCTCTCACTGTGAGCAAGTCATCCCGTTTTGCCGACATGTTTTAACACGATGTTGGCTCAATCCATTCACATCAATTCCCACATGGTAAAATTTCATGTTCAAATTTCTGCTGTGTATGTATTTCCACTAGTCAGAAGATGTATTATGCAGTCCATTTCGAATATGACAATTCGCCGTGGTTTGGACCACCGTGGTCCGTGTCGGTGGTTGTCGAAAGGCAAGAAGATAGGTCATCAGTTTCATCACAGCTATAATAAGAATCTCTTCTGGAGCATCAAAAGAGGTTCAAAATTTCTGCAGTACATTTTTATAGTCAAATTACATGTACAACTAATGAGACTCGAAGAATGTTGTTAATTATCCTTCGTTTTCTTCTCATGCTAATTATAAACTATTTTTATAAATTATTCATATTCACTGCACTTTTTTTAACATGACTACATTTTAATATATACATAATTAAATGAAAATCATACCATAAACAGTACACTATCCAAAAATAGAGATAATATGATTTTTCTCGAAAGTAAATTAATTTCAATATATATATATATATATATATATTCTCCAAAATACTTTTAAATGTAATCATTTCAAAAAAAAAAAAAAACTTTGATTTTCAATTGTTAAATGCATTCTCAATGGTATTTGTTTTTTCTTGTTATTAATTCTCATTCAGGAGATAAGATAAATAATTGAGATTTGAAATTTGTATTTTTCTTGTATCTTTGTAAAAATTGTATTATTATATTTTGTATACTACGAAATCTTCGATCTTGAAACCTGTATTTTCTATACTATAAAATTATATTTCGTATTTTGTATACTACAAAATTATATTTTAATATGTATTTTTGATTGGGATTGGGCAATGTATTTTTTATTGGGTCAATAAAAGGGATATCTGAGGCCCACTAAAAATAAATAACAAACAGGCCCAAATCCATTTAACAATTTAAATGATCCGCCTCCCCTTGTTTTATGAGCATGTCATCCCGATTTGCCGATATATTTTAACACGTCATCACATCTTGCTGATGTGTTAAGACAAATCAGCAGATCATTGTTGACCTCGCTGATGTGGCTGAAAAGTAAGTTAATAGGATGATGTGGCTGGACACGTAGGAAAACAATTGGGCAGTTGGCTCTAGCGTGCACACTGTAACCCGAAAATCCCAACCGGGTTAAGTCTGTATTATTTAGTTCGTTTCTCCGATAACAAAAAAATATAGAGAAGGTCGAGTCTTCCACCGGAATTGTCTATCGATTTCTTCTCTGGTGTAGTCCTACGATTGATCGAACAATTACCCAGAGGAAAAAGCGAACAGACTCACAGAGACATGCCACTGGATTTTGAAAATGGCAACAAGGCATGAAGGCATCACCCAACAACACCAAAGTTTGGTTAATCAGGTTCGATTGAACTCAGTAATCACACTTCCTTTTTTTGTTTTTGTTGGGGATAATCCTCTAACTACCGATAAATGTGGAAACGCCGTGCCTAATATACGCCCATAACTCATAGCAAATAATAACGTCAATAAACAGAAAAATGGATGAGAGAGAATAAACAATCACAACACAAGATATACGTGGAAAACCCAAATCGGGTAAAAAACCATGGGCCGTCAGGACGACAGAGAAAGTTCCACTATATGATAAATTGTTACAACCATATACTTCAGGATTCTCTCTCACACCTAACCCCAAACCACACTCTCAAGATCCTCACTGAGTACCCCCACAACATCCCCTAGGTCTCCCCTAAATATCACTCACGGATCTTTAACTTGATCCATCGATATTCCCTTGGATCCCTCCCCGGATATTCCCTTGGGTTTCCCCGGATCTAACTCACACTCTCTGATGTTACATGGTGTTCAACTCTTGCTCCACACAAAAAATAAACCTAATTACAAGGTTCTATTTATACTAGTTACAGGGAGTATAATATAAAAGGAAATCCTACTCCTAAACATACAAGACTTACTTGTTCTACATAAATACTATTTCCTTTTATGACAAGTCTTCTTGTAAGGAGTAAATCTTTTTCCTTCAAGCACAAGAACTTCCAGAAACAAACTACTTCCTTTTCCGCTGAAGATTTCCAATTTCACGTATGCTTATTATTGACTATGATTTGGGTCACTATTGTACACCCGCTTCCTAAACTGTTACAAGTCACCTTAAAATTACATCGCTCAGAATACCGCGATCCATATGCTGAAACAAATCTAGCCGCTGTCACCATGACCGCTGTCGGTGTTAGGATTATGCTCAATAGCAAGAGTGTAATATTGTAATTAACAATCTTTTTCATATTAATAAAGTGATTTCTGGTTTAACAAATCGTATAGCATTTATAGTTTAAATATTATAATTATCAAAGTAAATAATCATAAGGTCTAAAGACTATGAGAAAAGAAGAATTGTTCGTACATCTGGATATGTATGTGGTAGACACAATTCTTTAGTTAGTCTTGAATAATGTTCACAACTTAAGTTAAAGGTTGGGCACCTTTATCTTGTTAAAGTTGTAGAATTCTTTTACTAGCATTTGAGTGGGATCAAATGAGATATGATGAGTCTAAAATCATCGGAGTGTCTTCGAGTAAAAGAATCTAGTGCACTGGGTGCATTGAACTGGATCACAATGAAAAGCTTTATCTAGAACCGTCAATAGATAATAGTCTTTTCATTATCAGGACAATCGAAGAGTCTATCTTAATCCTGAGATAAATGATGGACTTATGGTTGCAAGTGATATCATTTGAGTTATCAATGAGTACGATTATATCGCATAGTTTATCCTCGATAGTTTGGTGATATTCATTTGTTAATCGATAGAGGACTTCATTTATAGATATGGACATCGTGGCTCCATTTATTAAATGAGAGTATAATATCATCATATGGATGTTTTGAGGTAATTGGATATTAAATCTCAACGTTGAGTTTTCGATAGTGTCTATTGAAAACATGGCTTCTGGACAAGTCAAAATATCCAAGTTCAAAACGTGGTCATATGAGTAAATATGGTAACTTGGAGAGTTATAGGCGGTCTATGAACTCTTGGCGATTACTGATATTAATCACGAGGATACACTATCTCTAACATGATTGTCTAGGGTATGAATGAGGAACATCTTCCTTTTCTGTCTTTATTTAAGAGTTCAATTTTAGCTCTTTAGTGGAATGAGTTAAAATTAATGGATCGGACTTAAGTGAATCATTTGTTGATTGTGATTAGGTTATGTCTATTGAAGCTTAAATTTAGATAGCCCGCCAAGATCTTCAATCCACACGGACTTGCATGAATCACTTGATATATTCTACTGGACCAATTTATGGGTCCATTTAGAATTGCATTTAATATATTAAGAATATAATTTGCACATTATTTATTTAATGGGCTGTTCAATTATATTAATATATTAATAAAAGACATGTGAGCTTGTTTCTTTTAGTAAGAATGGGTCTGGTCCACATGTGGGCTTTTTATTTAAAGTCCAATGGATTAAATGAAATAAGAAAATAATATATGGCCCATTTATTTTAAGTGGGGCGGCAAGGGTTAATATATTAGCCTATATATTATTTTGTTTCATTGTTTAATTAAATAAGAATTAATTAATTTATTAATTAATTGTTTAATTAAGAAACAAATCTTTTCTGATTAGGAAATATGATTCCTAGAGTTATACTATTGGTAGTAGTATACTAAAATTAAAAGACTTGTTTGATAAGAAAATAAATAATTAATTTTATTTTTTTAATCAAATAAGAAGTCTTTTTATTTAGTCAAATAAAAGAATAAAATATCTATGAGTTGGATTAGGGTTTGAAGTCTTAAACTAGATGGAAATTAGGGTGCAACACAAACTCTTTTTGGCTTGTGTATTGCGGCAACCCTAGTCCCTTTTAGTGTAGAATTCGGCCACCCTAATAAAAAGAAGGAAAGAAAATTTGGCCACCTATATAAGTGGACTTATAGAATTCGGCCACCTAGGTTTTGTGCTTGAGAGACAATTTTCTTCTTCTTCTTAATTCATAGAGAGCATTATTTTTATTCTACTAAAAACATAAAAGAGTGATAGATTATTCTTTGATGGTACATTTTTTGCTTGTTCATCAATAAGCTTGTGTGTACAACATCGATTTAGGTTCACGCGAGTTTCGATCATTAGATTGAGAACTCAAAAGTGACCGGAATAATCTTAGTCTTCTTTTGATTGTTTTTGTGACTAACAAAGAAAAGAAAAGTTTGTTTGTCCATTCACAGGTTTGCAATTCAAAGAAAAGGGAGATCACGCTCCTAGGTGATTCACGTTCGTGCTAGGATTAAAGATCTTGCGGATTACCATCGACGTAAGTCAATCGGATCACGCGACAAAAGGTATTCTTCTTTTTTAGATAATATATATGTTTAATTGATTAAAGGGTTTAAGGTTCATAAAAAAAAAAAAAAAAAAAATTTTAAAAGTTACTAAATCTATTTTTTTAGTCTCGCTTCCGCTGCGTGTACTACGGTATTTTTCCCTACAATCGATACCGTTGTGAAAGCCACAGCGTTCTTCATTGGACAAGGATCGCTGCCATTACCGCTACCATCACCGCTGTCGAAACCCACAACGCTATACCACTGCCATGACCGCTGCCAAAGCTAGAGCGGCTGTGACAGCGGTCGTGACGGTTCTTCGTTCCTTCTGTTCTTCATCCTCCCTTAAACACCGCTTTCAACTCCCAAACGTTATCCCAAGTCTTTCAGGAAGTACCACATCAGTTGAGTCTTGTTTGGTTCACATTTGTTTGCTTAGGAATACAAGTCAAAACCTAACAGTTTTTACTCTAAAAGGATTTTCCAATTCATATATATGGCTGTTATATTAGTTGGGGTATTCTAAAGGTTTCATCTTTGAGACAAATTAAAGTTGAATTCTGAAAAAGTCTATTGAATATTGATGTTATTCAAAATCTATAGAGAATGCAATTCGATTGGAGGAGGAGGAGGAGAAGGACAGAGCAATGTTGAATTTTTGTTGTTTTATTCGTTTTTTTATTTTTTTTCCTTATATATTAATGTCTGATTCATCAATCCATTTTTAACTTGTTAGGTGGTACTTGGTAGACATGCTATGTTTGTTATTGTACTTGGTATACTTGGTAGACAGTCTTATTTGATCTGCTTGAATGACTCAGTACATCAAATTTGTCACTTTTCTTCACTGAATTGACATGAAATGCTTCAAAACAAAATGTGAGAGTTATTCATGTAATCATATTGATATTTAACAGTTATTCGTGGCCAACGAAAATAAGTTGGATGATGAAGCTGATAAGAATTACTGGAAGGCTATTGAGGGCTCCTTTCCAATGAAGGTCCAAAACCAACTGATCACTCGAGGATGCGGCAGATACTCCTAAAACTGAAGCACAATGCACCCAACCACCTGAAGCCTGCTCCAGCAGCACCTGCCCCGTCCAAGGACGCTAAAACCACTGATGTTGCTGCTCTATCACAGGCTGCAGTTGTTGCAACCCCTACCAAGGTTGTGGCAGCTGCTTGATAGTTTTGCTGTGGCCTACTGGCCTTCTTTGTTGGCATTTAGAAGTCGAAAGATACATAGGTGTATTACTTTACTTTCTCTGAAGTCTGAACCTCATCTGTTGGGTATAAATTAGTGCTATCAAAATATTCATCCATGTCCACAGTTTTAGAATTAACAATGTAATAGTTACAGTTAAGCTTGAGCCTTGAAATAATTTCATTACTTAGATTAATCGATCTGCGACCAAGTGAGTATACTTATTCACAGGTTTTTCAGCTTTTTGAAGGTTGAGAGCACAACTTTGTCTTCTATATTTTGATGATTCTGTGACACATACGAATGATGTTTGAAGGTCGAATTTCGTTTAAGACAGAGTTAATCATGTGGTCCAAAGCTTCACTAAATTACTGGTAATGGTTTGAGATGAACTCTTATTTCTTTGATATAATTTTGGTTGTATGATTTGAGGTTGATATTTAATGTATTTAATTGTCATATTTCGGTTATGGCTAGAATTTTTTTTATCAGTAAGCTTGCTTGTCCATGATGTTAATTGTTTTGTTTTTGCAACTTGTGCAGTTTGCAAATTCTATAACTCTTTTCTGTTATTGAAAATTTTATGACTTGCATTATTATATATCAAATTTGCTTATTTTCTTCACTGAATTGACATCAAATGCTTCAAAACAAAATGTGGGAGTTATTGATATTCTTATTGTTAGCACTTTCTTGCAGGATTTATTGTTTTTCCTGATCTTGTGATTTGGAGATTGAGGAATGGCCAATTAGTTTTATGATGAAGCTGATAAGAATTACTGGAAGGCTATTGCAGAGCTCCTTCCCAATGAAGTGCCAACTATAGAGATAAACAAAGGGAACAAGGATCATGAAAAGAAGCCTCCCTGTTGTGATTCACGGTCCAAAGCCAACTAATCACTCGAGGATGCAGCAGGTACTCCTAAAATTGAAGCACATTGAACCTAAGCACCTGCCCCGTCCAAAGACGCTTAATCCCAAGCTGATTAAGTACCAAGGTTGTGGCAGCTGAATATGATAGTTTCGACGTGGCCTTCTTTGTTGGCATTTAAAAGTCGAAAGATACATAGGTGTATTACTTTTTTGTGGAAATACTTTTTTTAACTTCATCCTTTGGGTATACATGAGTAAGCTTGCAACTGGTGCAGTTTGCATATTCTATAACTCTATTCTGTACGTTATTGCAAATTTTATGAATTGCATCATTCTACATTCAATAAGGCAACAATCTGATTATCTAACTTTCAACATGGTATAGTGAGATTGATCTAATCATTTTGGAATCTAACAAAAGTATTCTAGCAAGAGTACAAGAAACCATAAAGTGAGATTGATCAAAAACAAATTTCAGATTTGATGAGACCTCAATAAGTAAATCCCACAAATTTTATTGAGTACAACATAGTAAAATAAAAACATACATAATAGATATAAGTTGATAAATAAAAAGAAGCAAAGGACAGAGCCCGACTACAGCAGTGCTCTTTATTTTGTGATCTCCTTTCCCGGCCAGTCTACTACTTGATGAAGTTTCTGAGTTCATTGACCTGTAATTACAAACTCCAAGTTATAGAATACAGATAAAAGTTTCTAACAATTACAATAAATTGATTATATTTCAATATTATGACAAGGGAGAAGTTGAATGTTCTGAATCTTACCATTTTGTTTGTTGAACCTAGTTGTTGCAGGTTGAAGAAGAATGTTTCTAACAGATTGCAGTTCACTGATAGCATGAGTTATGCTCATTCTATCTTGTGGTGACTCCATTGAACATGCCACTCCAATCCTCACCATTGATATCAGACATTGCTCTTTGTTCTTGTTGTTTCTTGCTTGGCTCATCTTGTGGTTACTGGCAGCCACTTCTTCATTTATGAGTATTGGATCCACAATTTCCATCACCCTCTTAGGCAATGCTATTCTAGCAAAATTATGAAGAGTAAGATCTCCCTCAAACATAACATCGGTCGGTTTTTTCCTTGTCACCATTTCCAACAGCAAGATCCCATAACTGTAGACATCCCCATGTGTTGAAACTTCACTTCCTAAACCATACTCTGCAGTACATGAGATTTACATTTAAAAGGGATACAAATTCTGAGGTACAAACAATAAAAATCATACATAGGAATTAAGGGGTCTTGTTGTTACCTGGGGGTGTATACCCAATTGTTCCTCTTACTCCAACCGAACTGCTTTCAATTTGATTCGAGACTTCTGAAAGAAACTTTACCAGCCCAAAATCCCCAACATGAGCAGTCATGTCACTATCGAGAAGAACATTGCTTGGTTTTAAATCACAATGAAGGATTGGCTCTTGGCATTGGTGATGGAGATAATCCACCGCAGATGCCACATCAATTGCAATGCTTAATAGTTGAAGAAGGGTAAGATTTTGAATATCAAGTTCCTCTTCCTCCATCGTTGGAACAGGATGTAACCACTTCTCAAGACTCCCATTTTCCATGAACTCATAAACTATAGCTTTGAAGTCGTTACCTTGAAAATCGATACTAGAGCAAGAAGTAATGACCCTGACAAGATTTCTATGACGAATATTTCTCAATGCTTTACATTCGGCCATAAAACTCTTAGAAGATCCTTGGTGTTGGAGGTTAAGTACTTTGACCGCAACAATAGCTCCATCTTGATCAAGAATTCCTTTGTACACGGATCCAAAGCTGCCCGCACCAACCAAGTTTGTTGGAGAAAACCCATCGGTTGCTTTTAGGAGCATTTCATAAGACACTTTCAAAAGTGTCTTTTTCAACATAGCTTCAGAAGCTTGTTTTCCTTTTCCTTTGTTGAACCAACAAAAAATGAAAGACGACATCACGATTAATCCCAAAATAGCACTTGCTGTTAATATTAGTGCTATGAATCTGGGAACCTTTTTTTTCTTTGAGCCCTTGTTGGAACATTTGGGCAGTCGCAATTCTATTATGCCTCCACAAAGTCTATTATTTCCCACAACTGATATTGCACTTGCATTTGCAAAAACTCCTTTAGTTGGTACTTCGCCATCTAAATCATTGAATGATAAATTTAGATTTTCCAAAGCAAGACTCTCCAAGAATTTTGGAATTTGGCCAGACAAGTTGTTTCGAGAGAGATCTATCTCTCGGATGCCTCTCAAGGAACTCATGGACGAAGGAATAGATCCACTCAAGAAATTGCCCTTCATGTAAAGGTGTTCAAGATGAGAACAAAAGCCAATTTCATTTGGAATTTCACCAAACAAATTATTGTCAGACACATCAAAGAGGTCTGATATAACTCTAAGGTTTCCAATGGTTCGAGGTATGGATCCAACCAAATGATTTTGGGATAGATTAAATGAAATTGACAGATCAACTAAATTCAAGATTTGTTCAGGTATGGTTCCATTGAGATAATTTTTGGAAAGATCTAACACTGTCAACTTTTTCAAATTTCCTAAACTAGAAGGAATGACTCCAGATAATCTGTTATTGTCCAACTTAAGTAGTAGAAGTAAAGACAAGTTTCCTAAAGAGGATGGTATTTTCCCTGATAGTTGGTTACCCCACAAACCCATGACTTTTAAGTTCCTAAGTTTACCCACTTCTCCAGGTATTGGGCCTGCAAATTGGTTATCATTCATAGCCAATTTGGTTAAATTCACAAGATTAGCTATCCCTGGATGGATACTTCCATCCAACTGATTCCCACCAACTATTAATTTTTGGAGTGTTGTAGAGAGATTAACTATTGAATGAGGCAATATTCCTTTGAAATTGTTTTCTGATATACGCAAACCCCACAATTCACTACAATTGACTAAAGAATTGATAAAATTCATCTCATCATTTTCCCCACTTCCTAAGTTATTGTCGCCGACATCCAACTTTTGAAGGTGTTGCATGCCTCCAAAATCAACAGACAACTTTCTAGAAAAATTGTTTAGAGCAAGGTTAATGTAGGTAAGTTCTGAAGCATTTGATAAAGATACGGGAATGGATCCACTAAAGAAGTTTTCTTGGAGTTGAAAAATTTTGAGATTGGGAAGATTAAGTCCTATATTTAGTGGAAGACTTCCATGAAGTTTATTCACCATCAAGGAGAAAAGGGTAAGGGAGGAAAGATTGTATATAGAAGAAGGGACTGTACCGGAGAGATTATTCATATCTAGTAAAAGAGTTGTCAACTTTCTCAATCGACCCAATGAGTCTGGAATATTTCCTCCCAATAAATGATTTTCAGAAAGAACTAGAACTTCTAAGGATGTAAGGTTCCCAAGAAAGGATGGTATGCCTCCTGTCAAATTGTTCCTCCATAAATGTAACCATTTGAGGTTGGACAAGGAGACAAACTGCAGGGGAATTTTCCCTTCTAGCTTGTTATTGAATAAAAGTAAGTATGTGAGCCTAGAGCAACGAGACAAGTTGGCCGGGATTTCTCCAAAGATGGAGTTATTGTGCAGAGATAAGACTTCTAACCTGTGGAGACGGCCAAACTCATGAGGGATTTCACCTTGGATACTGTTGTTATGGAGTGTGAGATTCCTTAGAAAGCTAAGGTTGCCAATATAAGGAGAGAGAAAGCCATACAAACCTCTTGAACTTAGGTCCAGGGCGGTTACTCGCCTATGTTTGCGACCGCATGTGACTTCCTCCCACTCGCAGAAATGGTGAGAATCGTTCCAAGAGTTGAAGACTCCTTGAGGATCATGGATAATCTTTGACTTGAAAGCCTTCAACGCAACTTCATCCGTCTCCTGCTTAGTAATAGAAGTGGTGGAAGAGACAGAAGGCAATACAACAAGGATCAATGTGATGGAAAAAAGTAAAAGGGATTGAAAGTAAGCTGAGTGCAATAACTTTGTACTCATTTTCTGAATATGATGAGGCAACCCTTTGAGCTTAAAGCTAATATATATACACATTGGTGGCTAGTGGCTACTTTGCTTGTGAAACTGATAGGTTTTACAATTTAAAAGCGCTGAATCTAGTCTTTTCAGACATAAATTAAAACAAGGACTTCACTGCGTGCAAATTGCAAATTGCAGTGTCTCTAAGGTGAAGAAAATTTGGCCATCGTTACCGGTCAATTTTGCTATACTTGATTGGTGTGGTGTCCCTTGACATAGACCATCAACCTCCTTGGTGTACACCTTCCATATCATGTGTTATGACTTTTCTTCATCGTGTCTCGTGAGGGACATGTGGCTTCTTCCAATCCAAAAGATATAATTAAATTTATCTAATTTTTAAAGCAAAATTTGATGAAAGTGATCTTGCGTTCATAAATTCTCCTCTTCACCTTTTCATAATGGACAATGTTTGGGTACCGACTTGTCAGTAGCCAATAACCCAAGGTACTGACTTAACAAATAGAGTGTTGGCATGTAACTCATTTTGGAAGAATACAAGGAGATAAATGTAAAAGTGAAAGAAAAAAATATCACGTGCCAACACCTCATTGATGAGTTAGTATCTTGGGTACTGATTGGTTCAGTACCCAAGCATTTTCCTTTCATAATTAGGTGAAGAAATTTGATCGGTGTCTTTTAATTAGGTGAAGAAATCAACAAAATTTAATTTTGTTTGACAAATATGTTTTGGAAATCCCCTTTTTTCCCAACATTATCTTCACAAGAATTTAAGGACATGAGACAGTTTAATCTGGAGTCTGGACTCCTTCACATTGATGGGAGTGAGTGACCCCTTGATATTGACAATTAAGACTTTTTATGAATTTTCCATGGTGGTTCACACATCAACATTTGTCTTTAATTATATAGTGTTTTTTTTTTTTTTTTTTTCTTTCTTTCTTTCTTTCAGCTTCTTCTTCTTTTTTTCAAAAATTGGGAACCACTTTTTGGTTGATCTGAATGTAAGAGTGAATGGTTTCAAATTTAACCTTGAATGGTTCTCAGATTTTGGTGCTACCATACCTACGTGGGTATAGTAGTCAGCCCCTTTTTTATGTGTTTTTTATGAGAGGCTATAATTCACAATCCTATTTGACAGGACCCTCATTGTTAATTAAATCAATTACTAGATGAGACAACAGGAGCATATATTAGTTATATATGTAACTTATACAAATTCTTTTTATAGGTTTGCCTTGCTTTGGTCTGAAGATGTTATAAATATATCTGCTTCAATAAAATTCCCAACAACCTTGAAAAGAAACTGGAAATTTACAACTTACTGATAAACAGTTTGTGATTTTAATGGGATCCGGTTTCCATCTATGCATATGCCAATTTGCATGAGATGAGTTTATCAGTCATTTCTATCAAGACCGGTTAATGTAATATAATAAAAAAAATTCTAGAATGTGCACACTGCACAATTTGTAAGAAAGTCTAAAGATTTCATCATTGAAACAAATTACAAGTGGCTTCTTAAAAACTCACCTTAAAAAAATAAATAAACAAATAAATAAAAACTGTTATGGGTGTTGCTTACTCTGGTGATGAACTGATGACATTAATATTTTTTAGTTAATTATGGCAGAAGAAGATGATCTATTTGCAACTTTCCATTGTAAATATGGAAATTAAGTAATAATTTGATAATAGAAGGTTTTATTTATAATTTATATATTTATAGTTAGACAGGCTTCAGATTTGGGCTTTTCGAACTTTTCAGGAGTTTGATCTGAGTCCAAAATTGAGTTGACTTGTGACGTGCCGGGCATTTTTTTTTTTTTTTTTTTTTTTTTTTTTTTCAAGATTACATGATCATTAGTCTTCACCTTAATTTATTCATGCTATACAGCAACAATTTGTACTTGTTCATTTTATCTTACATATAGAGATGGGAAATCTTCAAATCTAAAATACAAATCAAGCCCAAGTTCACTAAAAATTGGATTCCAACTCCTCCGAAGTAAGTGATCTAGACAATTGATCGTACAGTCTAGAGCCTTTAAAACAAAGTAGTATCATCTTAAAATTTCTGTAAAGGAAACAAAAAGAAAACAATCCAAAAAAAAAAAAAAAAAAAAAACAATCAATGCCATTTGCTTATTTGATCATCAAATGGAAAATAAAAAATAAAAAATTGAGCTAGATACGATATCTATCAAGAGGATCTTTTAAGAGAAGACGTCCATGGTAGAGTCTCCATACATAATCTTCAAAGCAAAATGATTCAAACATCAATTTCTCTTCTTCTTTCTTCTTCACACTACTAGCTGAGCTTCCATGGATTTGATGACCTTACAAAAACAGAGTGATTTGATCACTCTTCCGTTTCAGGTGCAAGATGGATTTTGCAACATTATAGAAATAGAGTGATTTGATCACTCTTCCAAAAGTGACAATGTTACTCAATTTCTGTAATATTACAGAGTGGATCTCGCATTCAAACTTCTATATATCAAACACAAATAAGTTGCCCTGTCATGACTTCACTATGCAAAATCTAGTGACGGCTACGCTAATTACCTAAATTAGACAATTCCAACACATATTATATTACTAACACTCCTAGAAATTAACACAAAATTTTGAAATAAAAGTATTACATTAATTTCCCTTTCAATACGCACTTTGTTGTCAAAATTTTATTATTTTAAAAAATCTAAATGATAATTAGATTGATATTTATTAATAAAATGAATTTATAATCACATTCCAGCAACCACAATAAAATACAAAATGTATATTAAAAAAATATAAAAATAAACATCGTAACGTATGCAATTAGAAAATTAAAATATAAAATAATAAGGTTTAAGTTAGAACCTACTTGAGCCACATCACCAAGCGTAACCAAAATTGAATCCATTGGTGACGAAATGGTAACCCGACACGAATCTGTCAATAATGAGTACTTCTGCTGCCTGATTTGGTATTGTAACGAGACTATATACGGGTAAAACCCACCCAATATAACTGGTTTATCCCCATCCATGCCATGCAACCCTTGAGATACCCACAGCAAAGAACAAATCCGGGTCGGTCCTCTCCTATCGGGTTCTCAAACCCTACTGCAGATGCTAACATTTCAACCATCTTCAAGCCAACTTTCTCCATTGCTCGAGTGAACTCGCGTAGAGAGGTGAAGTTCAACTCTGTTGACTCAGTAGAAGCATTTTAGCCATCAATTCCCAAGAAACTAAAGCACAATCCACATTCTGTTCACGCTCACGCATAGAAACAGGAGAAATCAAACACTATCAACCCACTTTCAAACCATCTCCATTGATCTGTCTTCCTGGCACAATAATGTTACCAAACAGTTGGTATCAAATACAATCCAATAGTCTCTATTATCTAGGGTTAGATAGTTCTGGAAATTTAACCCTTACAGTAGTTTTGATGGGAACATTTGATCATTACTTATACACAATAAAACATAGAAATAAATGTGTGATCAAATGAAGAGGGAGGATGTACAGAATCTTGTGAAGTGATGAGAGGGATGTATGAAGTGGTTTCTTTCGTCTGATAACATGGTTGCTGGTGGGAGAGTTGGCAGGAATCGAGGTGGGAGCAACTGTCATGCTCAACATACTCGTAGCCATTAGGATGATCTCTTCTCTTGATACCTCTTATTCATGCCATGCTGCAGACCATCAACCAGTGCATCAATGAATCCAGTCAGAGCCCTGGGACCAGCCATAGCAGCAAACAATTTCAAGGCCATTTGGGTTAACTTAACCGCCCCAATTCTCGAGGCGACTAATCGACACCTTCCCAAGTCCTACACAAATAATCAAAGAACCCTGTTAGAAGAACATGCAAATGACCAAAATGTTAAGAATGCAAGAGCTCAAAGATTTCTTAAGGTACATTTATACATATACATAATAGACATGCAACAAAAAAAACAAAAAACAAGCCGGATGCATGTATTGTTATTTGTTTGTAATATTACAGTTAAAGAATTGAAGAATAGGTTGTGAGGATTCACAGTTGGACTTCATCACAAAGTACATATTGGAGTTGGGTAACAAGTTATGGTTGTCTTCTAAAAAAAATAAAAAAAACAGAGAAAAATTGAAAGATTTTAAGGTGTTTTATGCATTCTTCTTTAGGTTTTGTTTCCTATGTCATTTTCCTCCGTATCTTTAGGTTTTGATATCAAATGTACAAAGTAAAATAGTGTGAAGATATTTCTTGCTACAAATGCCTTCTTAAGTCTCCATTTCAACCCATCATAACACCTCTCTTCCTTGATAAATGCATGAAAGCTAAAATGAACAGAGAAATCAAAATGATAAATGCACTAAACAACTATATCTAAAAAATATAACATACCCTTGTATTCTTAAATTGAAAAACAGCTCAGATTTTGGCTTCATGATATAGCTGATTTTGGCCTCTTTACCCTCTGTTTCATTCGAATGAGATCGAGTTCCTGAAAACAAGGAAAATGACACCTCATGAAAATCTCTCTTCACCTAGCAAATTTACATCTATAAACAACAAGTCAAATAAAACACTCAAGTCTGCCATTTGCGTTCCTAGACCCTATGCCTCAACCATAACCAATTCAAGCACAATTTTACAATTCAAATGGTAAAATTTTAAACATAGCTCTGCAATTCGAGCACATCACCCTTAAACATGGATGAGACTTGATCAAGCATAGCTCTGCAATCGGAGCACATCACACATAAACATCAAATTTCCAGATAAACCTTTCTATTAATCTTATATCTTAGCGGGATCACCATTAACAATAATCGAAGAAAAAGTTTAAGCATCTTCAAAACCACTAAAACAATGCTCATCACAAGTAACTAAATTTTGACAATTCAAGCAACTAAATTTTGGCCAAACCCATGACCATTAAACATCAACATTTCACATAAATCTTCGAATCTCAGGTGGGGTGTTCCCTAACCCATAATAAAAATACAAACTTAACCAATCTTTAAAACAAAAACTATTGACAAAAAAAAAAAAAAAAAAATCTTAACTTGACAGACATTTAAAATTAAAACAGAACAAAAACAAAAAGATTGGAGACTACCTGGTCCCTGAAATCTAACTTAGTCCACTGAAATCTTCAAAAAAAATTCTCACATTTTCTTTCCTTTTCCCTCACTTTCCTGATCCACAAACAGACTTTTTTTCCCTTCCTCACTCCAACCCAAGACGCCGTCCTTGAAGGAGGCGCCAGCGGAGGGGAAGATAACGAGGTGGTCGGCGGCCTCCTTGGCGGCGTTGGCGAGTAGGAAGGACATGATGAAAATGCTTCGAGGCTTTTCTGCTCAACAGAGGTTTTTTTTCGTAATTTAATATCATGAGTGGGCACGTCAAGAGCTGATCAGGTACCTTGTGTTGACGTGTCCGGTTACGACAACACTAATTTAATGATGTGTCGAGTGTTTATCCAATAACCAAGTGATGTGATGATATGTCTGACATGTCACCATTTATTCAATGACGTGGCCGAATATGTCAATAATTATTTCGTCACATTGTGTTGACGTGCTCAGTGCCTCAGTCTCTACTTAAAACCGTAAAACCCCAAAAAAGTCTCCTTTTTTTTTTTTTTTTTTTTTTTTTTCAGACACCACAAAAATGGCGAAACTGATGAGAAATCTAAGAAAAACCCATCAAAGCCTCTCCAACTCCAGCTTTTTCAACGTAACAAAACAAAACCCATCTCTCTTTACATCGAAACTGCACCCGGTTTCTCGAATCACAACCAGAAATTGCGTCTCGGAGATGCAATACGAGCTTGAACACTCCCTCCTAAACAGGTTCTTATTTCTTCACTATTTATTATTATTATTGTTATTGTCTCTGTTTTAATTTATAGCTTAGTTTTGATATGTTTGTGCGTGTGCTTTTATAATTTCATTTTCTCTCGAATGAGACTATGGTTGGTTTTTGAATGCAAAGTTTTCATTTTGGTGCGAAAAGATGATTATTTGATTGGGTATTTTGAAGTGGATCTATGTATGTGCTCTGCAAATAACATTTTGTTCTGTTTTTGTGATATTTTTTCAATGAGAGTCTGGTTGGTTGGTGAGGTAATGTTTTTAGATTCTGAGAAAATGCAAAGGAGGTTCGAATTGATTGCTTTGGGTTGCAAGAAAATGAAATAAATTCCTAACACAATTCAATTGGCTTGGCTGAGGAGAGATTTAGTTATTTTAATTCATGTTTCATTGAGTTTACTACTATGAAATTGCATGAAGAATTTTCATAACGTTGATATATTGATAGTTTACATGGAAACTTGTGGTGCTCATATGAGCTTATGTTTTTGAAAGCACAACATTAAATGGATATACATTTGCTATCTTTCCATTTGATCTGTTTTCTTGACAAATTTGTTTACTTTGGCTAAAAAACCGTAATGTCCTGGATGCTGGAACCTATTTTCGTGTTAATAAAAAATTTATGAAATCATTTTGTATCTAAATAGAGTATTGGATGCTTATTTGAATGTTTTCGTTAGGTTACCATTTTGAATTCTTTGCTAGTTACCAAATTCAACTCGTTCACAGTCGTGGAGAACAGTGGATTAGATTGAAGGGAAATTTTGGAGAAAACGAAGATATTAAGGTTGAGGCCACCATGTTTGATGGGTCGATTCCCATTTCGAATGCTGGTCACCTGGGTCAAGATGTTAAGCTTCACGTTAGTTTGGTTATTATATCCACAAGGGTGATGGTGAGGTGTTGGAGTTCTTGTGCTCTGCCCGGCCAGATAGCATAGAGATTACGAACCTATTCGTGCAAGGAAACGATAAGAAGCCTTCTTGGCCGTATTTCAGGCCTCAATTCAAGTATGGTCATCTATTTTGAGTTTCATTTTCATACACTATTTGGTTGCTGAGAAATTAAATGCAAACATTTTTGAGTTAAAGCAAACTGTTAAGACTAAGTAAGGATGTGTTTGATTCTTGATCGATAAATAGTTTTCAAAATTTGGACATGATTCCGAAATCTGTTTTCTTATATGGTTTTAATTGATCAACATTGTTTTCAAAAACAGTTCACTGTAATTTTATATCAATTCTGATTTGGTGATTGTGTTGTTAAAAGGGAATTGGACGATGGGGCAAATTTTGTAGAGTTCTTGCATGAATACATGTTGAACAAAGACAAAACTGAGTTCATTAGATGGATGGAAACCGTTAAAATCAAGTTGGGTTGAGCCCATCACAATATGACTCGTGATGTGCTTGGGCACGTCACGAGTAAATTAACTCAGTTTGGGTCTCCCAGTAGTCCATTCATGTTTCGTTTTAGTGCTCATTTGACTGAGTCCGATAGCATTTTCTTCGTAGTTTTCAGGAATTGGATCGGAGTCTAGGTTGGGCTATGTCCATCAAGATTTGACTCGTAACGTGCCCAGGCAAAGAGAGCTTTCCAGAGGTGCAAAATGAAAGCAAAGTTCGAAATGGATGATGGCATCGAATTGATTGAACAACTCCCAACACATATTATAGAAGAATCCGATCGATCTTTGAAAGTTTTTGCAAAACAAATTAAGTAGAATCATTTTATACTTTCAATAAAAGAACAAAAAAAAAAAAAAAAACAATCAATGTCATTGGCTTATTTGATCATCAAATTCTCTACTGTGTGAAACAGAGGAAGAAAAAAAAAGAGCTAACTAGATACGATATCTATCAAGAGGGTCTTTTAAGAGGAGACGTTCATGGTAGAGTCTCCATGCATAGTCTTCAAAACAAAATGATTCAAACATCAACTTATTCTCTTCTTCTTTCTTCTTCTCCTTCACACTACTAGAGCTTCCATGGATTTGATCATCTTCTTCAACTTCATCATTCTCCTCGTGGCCATTGTTAATAATTATCAGAGGAGAAACCCTACTCTCTATTGGAAGAGTCACTAGGAGTGACATTGATATGGATTGAGAGTTATTATTCTTTGCATTTCCGGGTACCAAACAAGGTCTTCCTCTCACTTTCTTTAGCTTTCCATTGCTCCATACCTGTAATTTTATTTATTTTTTTTATTTATCGATCAATATCAAATAAAATGACAAACAATAAAGTTGAATTTTTGTATGTAGAAATGATTTTGTTAGCTAAAATCAATTAATCATTTGATCAGTATGTTAAATGTATTTTAAAAGAGGATTAAATAAGTGATCTAGAAATGATACCAACTATATAGAAAACTATTATATGTCCAGTAAATGTTAATCCATTTGTTGTCTTTTTCTATAACTTTTTCAATAATTTCTTCTAAATTCTCCAGTCAAATATATATATCAACGGGTGTAGGACAACGGGTGTAATATTTTAATTTCAAAACACAAAATTTTGAAATAAAAATATTACATTTCCCCTTCAATACCCACTTTATTGTTAAGATTTTATTATTTTAATAATTAAAATGATAAATAGAGTGATATTTATTAATATAATGAATTTATAATCATATTCCAGCAACCATAATAAAATACAAAATTTATATTTTAAAAAAATGCAAAATGAATATCGTATTAAAATATAAAATAAAGTTAGAACTTACTTGAGCCACGTCACCGAGCGTAACCAAAATTGAATCCACTTGTGGCGATATGGTAACCCGGCATGAATTTGTCGATAACGAGTATTTCTGCTGTCTGATTTGGTATTGTAACGCGACTACATACGGGTAAAACCCACCCGACAGAACCGGTTTATCCCCGTCCATGTCATGCAACCCTTGAGATACCCACATCAAAGAACAAATCCGGGTCGGATCTTCGCCTATCGGGTTCTCAAACCCTACTGCAGATGCTAACATTTCAACCATCTTCATGCCAACTTTCTCCATTGCCCGAGTGAACTCGCGCAGTGATGTTAAGTTCAACTCTGTTGACTCAGTAGAACACGAAGAATCCAAACAAAACGACTCACCGTTTACGTCTCCGTCTTCGTCTTCTTCGTCAACTTCGTGACCTAAAGGCCAGTTTTTAGGGAAATATGATTCTTTCTTATCTTTTTCGAGTGCAAACAGAGAAAGTGACTCCAATTCAGCGGACTGAGCGAGTTGAGAAGATATATCATGGTCTGTGAGTTGGAAGAAACCGAGTTGAGAAGCGGAGGAGAGTAGACGGTCGTTAGGGTTTGGGTCGGAGAGAGAGATGAGAGGAGGAGAAGGAGAGGCGGTGGCAGATGAAGCTGGGGAGCGGCGAGTGGGGAGAGAGAGAGTGGGAGGGAGGCGGTGGAGGAGCCGTGAGAGAGCATCCGCGGTGGCTGCTGTCGTGGACTGGCTGTTGGTGGATAGAGCGGAGGGTGTTGGCGGCGGCGCTGCGGTGATGCCGTACATGTTTGGTAGCTGTTGATGTTGCTTGTGAGCTGAGGAAGCCATAATATTAAGGACAAAGAGAATATACAATCCAATAATGCGCATATTTATATACATAAATACGTAATGCTAAATTAAGCAAAATTTTTACACAAATTTAGGGGTAAATGATGTGGTATTTGAATTGTAATTAACATATAAATCATGATAAAATATCATAAATAATAGATTAGTTTCAAGTCATATTATCTATGCATAAATTTGTAATTATATATAATATACACGAATGGATACATACATACATCCATCTAATACAATAATATATACAAATATAGAGACTTTTTTTAAGTTAACACCGTTCTGAGTTGGGGGTCTATCGGAACCTGATGTGAGATTGGGGTCTAGAAGCATGTTCCAGAATGTCTTACACTTTACGGTCTAATCTATAAAAGTACTGTGATTATATTTACAAAACCATGTTTGAACCCGAGTGGTGGAGCTTCTTTTTAAAGTCTTCGACTAAGACAAGAGACCCTTGGTACAAATTAAGATACAGATTTCGTGGAATATGTGCGTATAAAAAAAAAAAAAAAAAAAAAGAATGGAGGACAATAAATGTATATCATTATAAATCAGTTGTACAAATATCAACAAATTTGATGCTAGAAATTTTTTGTATCTTGTCTATTTCTATATATATACACATGAATTTTTTGATGCTATGGAAAGATAGAAAAAATTCATCACTTCTCAATGTCTATATCTGCATATTTTTTGTATCAAATATATACAAATTTGATGCTTCTCCAATACAATTATCACTTCTCAATGTCAAACTGAGATGACAAAAAAAAGTGGACACTATCAACATAACTATCCACTTTTATACGTCTGTTGCATAGCCATCTTGTTACTGACTCAGTATATATTTAAAATCCCCAAAAAAATCAAATGCAAATTTTATTAAATCATTAAAAAAACAATTAATAAACAGTTTTCTTAACAGTTAACTATTGGAGACCAATTTTTTAGTCGATTGTTTGTCAAGTGTATTTTTATAACACATAGAAAGCAATTACCTTGACATTGTTGCTAATTTGCCATATTAACAATTTTTACCGGACAATCCACGCTTACATCGAAGATGCTCTAACCCTAAGAAATTCAACGAGTTCCATGAATATGATGATAGTGATTAGTGGCAGTCTGCCACCTTGTTGTGTGGGAGAAATTTGCTCGTGGTTGTGGCAGGTTGCGAGGTTGGTGCTCTTTCTCTGCATTTATGTTTTTGGAGTCTCATGTTCCACCAAAATTATATAATATATATTTAATTGTCATGCATGCTCCTGCCAGTACTTTAGATTCCATATATATGATCTTATTTTTTAGTTTTGTTACAGTAACTTTATCAGAATTATAATCATAAAAAATAAAAAATAAAAAATAAAAAACTTTTTCAGAATTATAAGATGACAGGTATTAGAAACCTTAATGAATTGGCAATCAATTATTGTATAAATTGCTTTTATGGCTTTTTCATTAAGGATGCATAAACATTATTACATTATTATTTTATCTCGGTCGGTCTCAATCAAAAAAGTAAATATCAGCTTCAATTATTAAAATATGAGTCTGAATTTTTAAAAATTATATCGGTCACTCAAAATATGAAAGATATATAGTTTAAATATGCTAACCACATTTTTTATTTATTTATTATTTTGTTTTATGCACTATTTGTCTATCAACATTTTATATTTATAAAAAAAAAAAAAAAAAATCACCATTTTATATTTAGTAACACAAAAACAAACATATTTGAACAAAACATTAGATTAAATAAAATAAAAAACAATTAATTATATACCAATAAAAAAGAATCGATTACAATAATAATTTCCTTTTATTGTATATTTTTATTTGTTTGGGTCGGGCTCAGGCATAATTTGTAATGTGGATAATCCACAAACCGATCCGGTCCATTGCGAAAATCCACGTCATTCAAGTGGGTCCCTATTTTACCTGCTCGATGCCACGTCAGCTTTCGCGCATCCAATTCGATCACGAAACGAACACCAAACTTTCCCGATAAAAATTCCCCTCCATCTTCATCAACCATCATCGTCCTCAATTTGAAAAAACGAAATCAAAACAAAATTAAAAAAAAAAAAAACAAAAACAAAAACAAAAGCAGAGCTTTCTCGTCACCGAGAATTCAAAATGTTCAACAAATTATTACAAAAAGTCACCTCGCCACAACCTCCTCCTTCTCCGGTACTCACTGATTTTTTCTTATCTTTTTCTTTTTCTTTTTTTAGTTCGAATGTTGAAAATTTTATCGTATTTGGTAGAATTTGCAGCTTGATTTAATTTAATTTGTCTGTAAGATTCAATCTTCCGGTGATTCAATTGAATAAGTTTATAATAAAAATTAAGCGTTGAAAAGCTTTGATTTTAAGCGTATTTTGTATAAATCGCTATGGTTTTGTGTATGTGTTTTATAAATCGAAAACATTTATGGTGTTGTGTGTGTTGTTCCATAGAAAGAAGGAAGCCTGACAAGGAAGGACTTGGATCCACGTGCAACTGTTCACTATGGAATACCGTCTACTGCATCTGTTCTTGCTTTCGATCCGGTTCAACGTCTCTTGGCAGTAGGAACACTGTGAGTATACACATTTTTTGGTTGATAAATAGTATCTGAAAGTTGTGTAATTGCTCACATTGCTTGTTTGTTAATTTATGTTGTCTTAGTTGTTAGTAGATTTCGAGAGTATTGTTTCATTTGAAGTTGATCAATGTGGGATACATTTGTATCGTACTATGGCATTTTCTAAGTTTGATACTGTTTAAAGTGAAGAATTTTACGAAATGGAAATGGCTTGCGGTTGGCAGTTGCCTTAATTATTTTAATTATGCTAGGAAAGCTTCAATGCACCCTACTGCTGAAATTGCGTCATGTGGCATGAAAAACTCATTAAATTGGTTATCCATATGTAGCATGATATCATTGAGCATCATTCATTGTTTAGCTAAGCAAGCTAGTGCTATCCGGCGTCAGGTTTGGCTATTTGAATTTTATTTTAGTTTTTACTCGCTGCAGGGATGGCAGGATAAAAGTGATTGGTGGCGATAATATTGAAGGGCTATTTGTATCTCCTAAGCAGTTACCCTTCAAAAACTTGGAGGTTTGTGAATCCGGTTGCTGTTATTAACTTCTGTCTTGCTTTTTTTCCTTTGCCTCACATACTCTATGTTAAAATTGAGCCCACAACGATTTTTACATTCTCTTGCAGTTTTGCTTTTTAACTGTATGTTTGATCTTTCAACAACATAATATATTGTGTTTTGTGTTGGTTTTCTGACAGTTCCTGCGAAATCAAGGTTTTCTAGTTGGTGTCTCAAATGAAAATGAAATCCAGGTACTCATTCTAGTATTCCAAGCTGCAAGTGCCTTGTGATATGGTACTCTAGTATTAAACATTATATGCTTCTTCATACAATGTCTTGATTGCTTGCACAGTTTATTTTTATGTTGACCCATGAACACTTATAATTGGCTAATTAATAACAAACTGGTGTTGGCAGGTTTGGGATTTGGAACACAGGCGAATAAACTCTACTTTTCGATGGGAGTCCAATATAACTGCTTTCTCTGTTATTCATAGCACCAGTTACATGTATAACAGTTGTCTTTTCTTTGATCATATTACATTTTCATTTGGCATTGATTGATACATATGCAACTCAAAACTCTGTCTATGGCTTTTCCTCTTCATTACATTAGGTATCTTGGAGACGAGTATGGAATGGTGTCTATACTGAAGTACGATGCTGAAGAAGGAAAGCTTACACAATTGCCATATTATGTTCCCATAGATGTCATTGCTGGTATGGCTTCAGTTTCATGACTGGCCAATTTCCTTTTGAGAGAATATGTAGCCTTAAGTTTTCTTCAATTAATTCTTTACATGCCAGTCCATTAATTTGCATTGAACTCTTGAATTACTGAGAAATTTGGAAAGCAAGATAATTTTTTTGAAACTCAATTTCTTTCTCTGTTTGCCCTCTGGCTGATCCAATTTTCAGAGTAAACAATCAGGAACGCTTAAGTTACATTTTTAGCTGCCTACTTGTGTGGGGCCATATATTTTCAATTCAGAATAGTCATGTAGCTCTATTAGGTCCAACATTAATCAACAGCACATTTTTTGCTCAATTTTGCAGAAGGTGCTGGAATTTCATCATCTAATCAATCTTCTGTTGTTGGAGTTCTCCCCCAACCTTGTTCTCAGGGTAAAAGGCAAGGAAAATTTTACTTGGAAGTTTCTCTTATTTTATAATTTTCAACACCATGAGTTTGATTTTAGTGATATCCCTGCCAGAAGCCAACTTGGTTTCCTTTTGGAGAAAATGTTGAACTGGTCTTAAAGGAATATGGATTAGATACTGGGATTTGGCCAATGCTTTACATGAGTCCTATAAAGTAGTAATTGTATTATTATTTTCTAATCCCGTTTTAGGAAAGTGGCCATGACTGGTGCAGAGTTAAATTTGTCATCATTTGGGTAGATTTGGGCTGAGGCTGGGACAGGAACTCATGCCTGGAAACCAACAGGTGTCCACTGGCAATAATGATACCAAGATGGAGAAAATGGAATATGGAGTCTATATTATATGGAGATTTATGAAGTTTCATAATTTATTGTAATATCATATTGGGTTATATTGTCATACTATGTATGAGCAAATTCTTTTAAATCATTCAAAGGAGACATATGTGTACTCTCTTAAACAGCTAGTCAGAGCCAATGCACTGGAAAATGTGAAACTTAATTGAGTGATTTGACTTAAATAAGGGATGAGGGATAATTAAGTGGTTTCAAAAGTAAATGGAGCTGCAGATGGAAATGTAAGATAGAATTGTGATTATGGCAAGAACAATTGAAGGGTTTGAATTGTTCTTAAATTTAGTTTGGTTTGCGAATTGTACCTTAACTTTGGTTTGTTGTTCTTTTCAACGCATTAAAAGAATTTCCTTTTGCAGATTGTTGATTGCTTATGATAATGGCTTGATTGTTCTTTGGGATGTTTCTGACGATAAAGTGGTTCTAGTTAGAGGAAATAAAGATCTCCAGTTAAAAGGCAAATCAATTGTTCATTCTTCACAAAGTGTAAGACCTGAGCTTTCTGAAGATCTACAAGACAGCGAACAAGAAGAGAAAGAGATAAGCTCTCTCTGTTGGGCATCTACTGATGGGTCTGTTCTTGCTGTGGGTTATGTAGACGGAGATATAATGTTTTGGAACTTACCAACTGATGCCTCTAGGCCCTCTACCAAAGATCAGAATGCCGAAAATTCATCTACTAATGTTGTTAAGCTGCAGTTATCATCAGCTGATAGAAGACTACCTGTCATTGTATTGCATTGGTCTGCTGATAGATCACATAATGGTGGCCAACTCTTTGTCTATGGTGGTGATGGAATTGGATCGGAAGAAGTCCTAACGGTGTGCTTTCAACCCTGTTTAGCATCTCAAAATTTTACGATAGTTTTTCATATTTTTGGTAATCATTTTATTTATAATGGAAAGCATGTTATACCAATCTTTTGGGGTCAACAACTCATTAATTTGGATATTTGACAAATACATATATGATTTATCATGTTGATTCTGCATTAATAATCCTTCATTTGTCTTTGCAGATGTTGTGCCTTGATTGGTCTTCAGGGATAGAAAGTTTGAAATGTGTTGGCCGTGTAGACCTTACACTTAGTGGTTCATTTGCTGATATGGTTTTGTTACCTAGTCTTGGAGGGATGGAAAGTTGTGGCACTTTGCTATTTGTATTGTCAAATCCAGGACAGTTGGATGTTTATGATGATGCTTGCTTGTCTTCTTTAATGTCCCGGAAAGAGAAATGGACTTCTGCTTCTTCATTGCAGTATCCTATGGTCATACCCACTATTGAACCATACATGACTGTGGGAAAGCTTGGTTTGGTTTATAGAGATGAAAAGTTTTCAAGGGATCTTTCTAAGGTATTATAAATTTAGAATTTAGTTTGGGATTTTCTCAAGTAACATTAGATAGTTATCCAAAACCAATGCAACCCTCTCTCTCTCTCTCTCTCTCTCTCTCTCTCTCTCTCTTACTTATCACCAGCTATTAATTTAGGCTTGTTTTGTTCTTTAGGAAGTCTCAGATGCAAAAGTTCAAGCATCGCATACACCATCAGCTACATTGACTGGGAGTACAAATTGGCCTTTGACGGGTGGTGTGCCCTGCCAATTTAATGATACTGAAGATGCTCTGGTTGAGAGATTATATGTAGCAGGCTACCAAGATGGATCTGTTAGAATATGGGATGCAACGTATCCAGCTCTGTCACTTATATATGTTTTAGGATCTGAGGTTGGTGCAAATATTAAGATTTAGTAATTTCTAAATTTGGAATGTTATAGACAACCTTGGCTGTTTGGCTTTGAGGTTATTTATCAAAGTCACAACGATTGATGTAATATGTATCATCTGATGGGCAGCTGGCAAGCTTTAAAACTGCTTCTGCAAGTGCACCTGTATCAGCATTGGAATTTTGCTCCTCCACTTTGAGCTTAGCTATTGGCAATGCATGTGGTATGGTAAGAGTAAAGTCTTTCCATGTGTGCCTTCTTTTCTGGTGAACATATTTAATGCTGTAGTGACTCAACTCATTTTTTGGGAGTATGTAGATTTCGTTATATAAGCTTATAAGGAGTTCAAATGAAACGAGTTTGACCTTCGTGACCGAAGCTAGAAAAGAAGGTATGTGTGTTTGTGAATACTTAATACCTGTTTCCAGATTTAATAATACATTTCTTTTTACTTGAATTGTTACAATGGCTTTCATTCTTAATTTGCATGAGAATTGGTTACACTGAAGGAGCAAGATTAAGAAAAGGAGAATCAGTTTAAGGAATTAGTAGTCATTAAAAACCTTGAATTCGATATGGGTTTAGAGGACAAAAAGTGTGTGGCTGGGGGTATTTTAGCCACCTTCTCCTCCCGCTTTTATACATTTGTTTTTCCTTAAAGCAATTAAGATCTTAGTTTATATTATTCTATTCTATTCTATTCCTTGTGTATGTTGCTGTATGGTTTGTGCCTCATTTAGGATTAGTATGTTTATAGGAGAATTTTTTTTCTTCATATGGGATTTCTTTTTTCCTATACTTTTTTTGGCTACCTAGCTTTGTGATGGCTCAGAAGTAAGGCTGGGGGCTTTACAAAACTTGTGCTTGTGTATCAGACCAGATTACTCTGATGTGTAAGGGTGACTCCTAATTTTGAACCGATAACCCAACAAATGACTATGGGCCTGCTATAGTTGTAGTAGACATGTGTCAATGTTCAAATCATATAGAGAAGTTGAATGAGTCTTTAACTGTCTGGTAATAGAGTATAACATTTAAAGCTAATTGCATTTTATTATTATAAAATTCTCTGTATACATTCTGTGTGTGACAGTTAAGATTTTTTCAATGCTATATATTTCTCACAGTGTAACATGCTTGCAGTTCACGTTTTGCCCCAAGGGGATGGGCCTCAATGCATGGCTGTGTTTTCCTTCCTTAATTCTCCTATATGCAACCTACAATTTGCTGATTTTGGAGGCAGACTTGCTGTAGGATTTGAATGTGGCCGGGTTAGTCACCTCTTTAGTTGTGTAGGATGATACTGTTGTTATGAGCTTACATTGGCTTATTGACTGGCAATGCGGCCTAGGATTCACTTTTTCAGTTTTGTATTTCAGGTTGCAATGCTTGATATTAGTACATTATCGATTTTGTTTCTTACGGACAGTATATCTGACTCAAGTTCCCCCGTCAGATCTTTGGCTGTGAAATCATTTTCTGATACTAATAGCATAGCAAACAGCACAAAGGACTCCAATATTAACACTTCTACTGATTCTACAAAGAGTGTGATGTTCTTTATGACCAAGGATGGACATATTGTTGTTTGTGATAGCACCACAGGCTTTATTCTTGCATCTCGGTCAATTCATTCAAAGGAGTCCAACGTAATTTCCATGTACATTTTAGGCAAGTATTTTCAGTTGGAAAGAGAACAATTGTATAGCACTTATTTGAGTTATAGCTTTCTGATAATTGTATCTTTGCAGATGGTGGCAATTTGCTCTCTGAAATGTCCATTGAAAAGCATTCACTGATTTCACCTCAAAATAGCGAAGCTAAAAATGAATCTGCACAAACTAATGCTGACGAAAAAGATATTCCACTTGCAGCTGAACTTGAGACCTCCACTGAAACCACATATTTTGGGCAGAGATTAAAGGATTTATTTGTTTTACTTTGTTGTGAGGACTCCCTGTTGTTGTACTCTTTGAAGTCTGTGATTCAGGTGCCTCTTCTATTACTCTTATTTTTCTTTTTCTGATTTCGTTATTTCTCTATCTCAATTCTGCCAATAACAGAAACTACCTTATTCAGGGGGACAGCAACCCCATTCAAAAGGTGAATCTTTTAAAACCATGTTGCTGGACTACAACCTTCAAGAAAAATGAAAAAGAGTGTGGGCTAGTTGTACTCTATCGAACTGACTTGATTGAGATAAGGTAAAGTATCACTCCATTGCTCTTCTTGCTTGCTTTGATGCTACAACACTGCTATGGTTTTAAGAACTCAAATCCCCTGTTGTTCATTGAAAATTGGAACCGATGTTCAAACACCAACTGTTTTTGAGTTTTTTGTTCTTTTCTAAGACTTAGTATGAGCTGTTCAAGTCTTTGGAAGTATCATATTGTTATAAAGGGTTATTTCATCTTTGAGCAGGTCTTTGCCAAATCTTGAAGTGGTAGGAGAAACTTCTCTAACATCAATTCTAAGGTGGAACTTCAAGACTAATATGGAGAAGACAATCTCTTCGTCTGATAGCGGGCAAATTGTGCTGGTTGGTTCTTTTTATTCATATCACCATACTATATATTCCTTGTGTATATTTTCTCCTTTTATATTCTCACTATAATTCTTGAGGCATGTACTTTTATGATAAGGGCATGCTCATGTCACTTATTATTCCATAACTATTTTGATTTCTTGTGTCTCGTCCATAATTATTATGGCCTTGTCAATTTGTTATGCACCTCCATGTTGTAACTTGAGTTATAACATCTAACATGAGCCCATCACATTTTGTTTTTCAGGTAAATGGGTATGAATTTGCTTTCATATCACTGTTGGCCTATGAAAATGATCTCAGGTTTCTTTCTCTCTTACCCTCTCCCATTAGTCCTCTATGTGTATAGTTTTTCCATCACATCGATACCTATAGCTTTACTTACAAAATGATGCTCCTTGTAATTTCCATGTGAATCTTTTCCTTGTTTCAGAATTCCAGAGTCATTGCCTTGTCTTCATGATAAGGTCGTTGCAGCTGCTGCTGAAGCCACTATCAATTTATCTCAAAGTCAAAAGAATGTAGAGGTTGATCTCATGGTTCACTGTGTTCATTTTTTTAAGTCTAGGATTTCTCTGTTTAACTTCTGTTTCTACAGGATACTGCCCCTGGGATTTTGAGTGGTATCGTTAAAGGCTTCAAGGCTGGTAAGGTGGAGCACAAAGTGGATCTGCCGGAAATTAGTAACAGCACTTGTGCACACTTGGACCATATATTTTCTTACCCTCCATTCTTAAAGCCTTCCACGGACGTTGAGGATGACCCTCCATTCGTAAAGCCTCACACTGTGGCTGTCAAGGACTATCAAGAAGTCGTGGAGCTTAACATAGGTTCTCTATCTCTCGACTCTCACTCCGATCCTCTGTCCAATTAGTCCATATTTTTCTAACCGTACTACTGGTCTGGTGCAGATGACATAGTTATTGATGGACCTCTAATCGTCTCATCTCCGTCTCAAAATAGCAAGAATGATGAAAGAGGTACACTTAAAATTTCTCTATACTTGGTCGTTTTCTTTTTCTTTTCTTTAAAAAAAAAAAAAAAAAAAAAAAAAAAAAAAAAAAAACCTTTGTTGTACCATTTGAAATATTGTTGTTCTGCAGATAAGAGAACGGATAAGGAAAAATTATTTGAAGGAGCACCGAAAACTAGAACAGTTGATGAAATCAAGGCCAAATATAAAAAACCTATGGTAATTTCTTTTAAATAATTGGTAAATTCTTTACTCTTATGACTTATATATTCTGACATGATCAGCGTTTCCAGGATGCATCTTCAGCAGCCTTGGAAGCAAAAAACAAGCTTGCAGAACGTCAGGAAAAACTCGAGGTAGGTTACTTCTTGTTGAGTGTGTAGAATCTATAGTAGACAAGGGAACGTAAAGGTTTTTCAAGACTATGGACATTTGAATCAAACCGTGATATATATGGAGACAACAAATGATTAGATAATCACGCAACTGTGAAATTAAGGGAGATAGAAACTACCAAGAAATACATAATAATGGCTAAACAAAACCTGAAGGCATTTGTCATTCCTTGCATGAATTCCCTATCTTAAGCTGCTGAATTATCATTAAGCTTCCTGTTTTTGGATCTGTTTATATCACCAGAAACTTCGTGAACGGACTGAAGAGCTGCAAAGTGGGGCTGAGAGCTTCGCGGATTTGGCAAACGAGCTTGTCAAGAATATGGAGAAGCGTAAATGGTGGCACATATGACAAGCTGGTATGTGTATATAGTTATGTTTCTTCGCACTCCTTCACTGAGCATTCTTTGGACTTCTGATAGCCATCCAAAGTTTATAAGTTAAATGGACCTTGATATTACATCTCCTATCTCTATTTGTGTAAATTATAAGTAGTTGAAGAAATTCAATTGAAAATATGAAACGTATTTGTTATTATTTTGTACAAATGTATAGTAAACCACTTGGGTGAATTTTATTACTAACATGTATCTTTAAGACTCATGTTAAAGAAAATTAGTTATTAATAAGAAATTTTAAAAGAACAATTAAAATGTATGTATCGGATTCTTATTGGTTAGAATAATTACAGATTCCAGTGGTGGTACTGTTATTATGTGTTTGGTAACATGGAATCTATAATTATTCCCTTTTTTTTCCTTTCATTTTCATTACATGATCCCTTTTATGAATCACCATGAAGCAAATTTTAGGGTTTAAGGGTTCATAATTTATTTTTTTCCAAGAAACGGATTATAAGAACGTGTTTTTTTTTTTTTTTTTTTTTGAAAAAGAATGTAGGGTTTTTTTAGATTTATTGTGTAGAAGATTTTGTGTTCCTTAAATTGAATGCCCCTTTAAGTAATTTTGATAAAGGAAAAAAAGTAATACTAAATAATTAAAAAGTAAGGCATAAACAGACCGATAGGGGGTGTGCCAATAGCACCACTAAGTTAAATAATATAATCGTAAACAATTAGTTATAAAATGTAAGAGTAATGTTAGGCATCCCAAATCTTTTTTTAAATGATGTGGCACGTGAGATGTTAACATCTTATAAATCATAAGATGTTAATGTTGACACCTCACGGGCTACATTATTTGGGAAAGAATTTGAGAAAAAAAATTTGGATATATAGCATAACTCAAAATGTAATATGAAAACGAGAAATGGAGATAGACAAGTAATAAAAATTTGTGGTAAAATGAGAGATCGGTCTTAAAGTTAAATAACTAAAAGTTTTTTACAAAAAAAAAAAAACATTGCTCTATATGGTTTGGTGGTTGAGCTAATCGACGCGTCTCCCGAAGCAAATCTAGCTTAAACAAGAGAGGTTCTTGGACCTTCCATTTATTTTTTCTTAAATTCACATACAAAGATCTTCAAGCAACTTATATGTTTTGCTTAGGGTTGGTTCTGGTACTTTAGATCATCATGCCAAAGTCTATGGTGACTTATTTTATTCGCACGTTTTTCTCCTTCAATTTTATTTTTTCTTGTTTAGTCCAATCTACTTGAACTATTTTTTTAATGGATTGCTAGGATGGTCCAAGAACTACAATGTCATCGATAATGGTACAGTGGTACACCATTGTTGAAAGTCCCTTGCTATTTTAGGCAAGTTACAATGTTCTCTGATTACAAAATAAATAAGTGCGAGAGATCCTCACTTGTGAGATTTACCTGTGCATTGATTACAAAATCAAGAATTAATGAGTAAATTCATATTATGACTTGGATGATATTGGAAATAAATATTTTTACTTGCATCATATATTCATTCATTACTATTTACTAAACATAAAAATGGAGGGAGGGATATACACAAAATAATATCTCTAAATTAAAGAAGGAGAATGTTATCTACATTTCTCGTTTGACTTCCCCATTTGCCTTTCCCACTTATTGCTTGACACGTATACATTTTTTCATTTAATAAAAAGCTCTCATTTTTTACTGCAAAGTTTGTTTATGTCTTCACCCCTTATTAATGAAATGATAGAAGCAGCCATCAGGAGTAAAAACGTAAACAAGTTTTACAGAAAAAAGTGAGAGCTTTTTATTAAATGAAAAACTGTACACGTGTCAAGCAATGAGTGGGAAAGACAAATAGGAAAGGTAGATAGCATTCCCCATTAAAGAATTGATATATTATTTAAAAAGGGGAATGCTATCTACCTTTCCCATTTACTTTTCCCACTCATTGCTTGACACGGACACACTTTTTTCATTTAATAAAAAGCTCACACTTTTAGTTGCAAAGCTTGTTTCCCCATTTTTAAATGGGGAATGCTATCTACTTTTCTCATTTACCTTTCCCACTCATTACTTGACACGTATACACTTTTTCATTTAATAAAAAGTTCTCACTTTTTGCTGCAAAGCTTGTTTACTTTTTTACCTCTGATGGCTGCTTCTATCATTTCTTTAATAAGGGGTAAAGACGTAAACAATCATTGCAGCAAAAAGTGAGAGCTTTTTATTTTATTAAATGAAAAGGTGTACATGTGTCAAGCAATGAGTGAGAAAGATAAATGGAGAAGACAAATGAAAAAGGTAGATAACATTTCTCTCATACCATCTAGGGATATACACATGTGATGCAAAAATCAGCCAGTTCCAGTTGTATTTGTTTTGATTGGATCATCATCAATTTGGGCCCATTTAAATTGGGGCCCAATTACTACATATTTACTTAAACGTCAACATATCAATGCCACCACCACTTTGTGACTTGTGTTGTTGAATACAGCTGGTTTGGTTTTTGTTTTTAAATTTGCTTGGAAACTGCACCTCTACATTTACTCACTGTTGAGGAAACGTGTGGTTAGGGTGAAGTGTGATTTACTATTTTTAATTTTTTAATTTTAAAATTTCATAAATTACTGATAATATTATTTATTTATTTGCTTCTTCTTTTAACGATACTTTTTGGTGGCTCTCTAGTCTCTAATGTCTGATGTGTCTTCACACATCAATAGAATTAAAGATGAGATAATATATAATTAATTAAAAAAAATATTAAATCTGTTTTCATAGTTTATTTTTTTATTTGTGAAATTTTTTGATAAGTGTGCTTCTCAAATCTCGTGATAAAAAGTAGATTGAGTAGTCATTAGTCATATCAGCCATAAATGATAACGATGGTACTCCATTTATTAAACCGTAGAAATACAAAATTAAAAATTAAAAAAAATTAAAAACTATTCATTAAAACCCAAAAACCTATGTTAATAATTTAATATTACTTTCTCACTTCTGTCTCTCATTTCATTGCTCTGTCTCTTTCACCACATCGTTCTCTTCTCTTCCTCTCTCAGTTGACAGACGCCGCTCGGCGAGCAAAGCCACCATCAACTCCTCCGACTTGTAGTCATCGTTTAGAAAGGCGTCGTCTTTCTGAAGCCTTGAAAATGGCCGGTATGTATTTTCCTACTCTCTTCTTCTTTTATAGCACTCTCAGTGTTCCTCTGCATTTTTTTACTGGCTATGGAAATTACACATTTCTTTTATTTTTAAAAAATTATCTCGCAACAAAACTGATTTTCCACGAAAATGATTTATTTTTCACGAAAATAACCATTTATTTGTCACGAAAGCACAAGTATTTTTTGTTCTTTTATTTTTTCAAGTATTAGATGTCACGTAAAATCATTTATTTGTCACGAAATAATATTATGTAACGAAAAAAATCTTTTATTTGTCACGAAAAAATTAGTATTTTTCACATAATACTTTATTTGTCACGAAAAAAAGTATTTGTCACGAAAAATATCATGTATTTGTCACGAAAAAAAACCATTTATTTGTCACGAAAACACAAGTATTTTTTTTTTTTAGTATTAGATGTCACGTAAAATCATTTATTTATCACGAAACAACAAGTATTATATGTCACGAAAAAAATCTTTTATTTGTCACGAAAAAACTAGTATTTTTCATATAATACTTTATTTGTCACGAAAAAAAAATTTTGTCACGTAAAAATCATTTATTTGTCACGAAAATTATCATTTATTTGTCACGAAAAAAGTATTTGTCACGTAAAATTGTTTATTTGTCACGAAAAACAAGTATTTTCACATAATAATTTATTTGTCACGACACGAAAAAACAAGCATCATATGTCACGAAAAATATCATTTATTTGTCACGAAGAAACAAGTTTTATATGTCCCGGAAAACAAGTTTTTTTCACATAATAATTTATTTGTCACTTAAAAATTAATTATATGTCACGAAAAAAATCTTTTATTTGTCACGAAAAAACTAGTATTTTTCATATAATACTTTATATGTCACGAAAAAAAGTTTTTGTCACGAAAATTATCATTTATTTATCACGAAAAAATTCAGTATTAGTTGTCACGAAAAAAGTATTTGTCACGTAAAATTGTTTATTTGTCACGAAAAACAAGTATTTTCACATAATAATTCATTTGTCACGAAAAATCAAGTATCATATGTCACGAAAAATATCATTTATTTGTCACGAAGAAACAAGTTTTATATGTCCCAGAAAACAAGTTTTTTTCACATAATAATTTATTTGTCACTTAAAAATTAATTATTTGTCACGAAAAAATGTATTATATGTCACGAAAAAAATATTTTATTTGTCACGAAAAATAAGTATTTTTCACATAATAATTTATTTGTCACGAAAAAAAAAAAATTATTTATCCTGTAAAATCATTTATTTGTCACGAAAAAACGAATATATGTCACCGAAAAAACCAGTATTTTTTGTCACGAAAAAAATCATTTATTTGTATAAAAAAAACAAATATTTTTTACCAAAAAAATCGTTTATCTTTCACGAAAAAAACAAGAGAATTATTTGTCATGTAAAAATTATTTATTTGTTAATTGTCACGAAAAAATGATTTACCTGTCTATTATTTTTTCCCATAAAAATCCAATTATTTGTAACGAAAAAAACCAAGTATTATTTGTCATGTAATAATCATTTATTTGTCACAAAATATTTTAATTTGTCAGGTAAAATTTGGTTTGCCTTGAAAACAATTGGTTTTGCAGAATTTTTTATTTTATTTTTTCATCAAAAAAATGATTTAAGTGTTTCACGAATTTATTTTTATTTTTCACGAAAGTTTCTTTTTAACGTTTTAAATTAAATTTTCACGAAATTTGTTTTTTTTTTTCCTATGATTTAAAATTCATAAAAAAAATAAAAAAAAAGATTGCCTGCACACGAGTAGTTTCATGTCCATGTTGTTCCATGAAAAAAAAAAAAAAAAAAAGATTTGCCTCCAGGAATTTTGTTGCCTTGCTGGTTCTTGGTCTCCTTGTTATCCTTCTCTTAACCTCGGAAGTAGTTGCATCAAAATATGTTGTTTTGCTTTTTTGTTCATTTACATTGATTAGTTGTGTAATTAAAAGGTGTTGATTTTACAGGTGAACATGCTAGGGAGCTTTCCAGGCCAATGGCGATCCTGTGGGTACCGGTTTCCACATGCTGGAATCCATCGATTGTATCCTTATAATTATAAAAGTTAAATAAATAAGAGTGTGAGATCTTCGCTTGGATTGTTGTGAGATTTACTTGTATTGTTTATGTTTTGAGATTCGATCTTCGATGGAAGACGGCGGAGCTGGCCGAATCGACGGTGGCGCTGTTGCTAATGGATTCAAAATCGGTGCTTTGTGGTGGTGAAAAGTGGGCCTAGACTGGGCCCCAACTAAATTTCAATAGTAGTGTTCCTATTAGCTATATCGGCCCAATCCAATGGAATCGCTCGGCCCAAATCTTGTGATGTGTCATGACACGTCATCGTAAGGGTGGTGACATGTCCGAGCACGTCAGCTCAAATGCTGGTAATGTTCACAGACACGTCAGCCCAAAGGCGGTGACGCGCTAAAACACGCCATCTACCAGGCATGTCACCGACTTTGCAACAAATCAGCTATGACGTGGTCAAGCCAACGGTGACGTGGAATGACATGTCAGTCAAAGGTACTGACGTGCACGGTCAGTCACTGGTGACGTGGCGTACTACGTCAGTGATCGTCAACAATTTGTCACCACCATTTACGGTTTCTGATTTCTGAAGCTGAGATCTCTCTCGATAATCAATAATTAACCCCCGCAAACAAATCCCAGATTCGAATCCTCAGTTCGATTATAAAAAGTTAAAAAAAAAAAAAAACACACAGAGGTCGGTTGGTTACTTAGTTGGATTATGAAGTATTGAAGTGTTTCATCGACCTTCAACGGAAGACGGCGGCGGCACTGGCTGAAACACGGTGGCGGTGGTGCTGTTAATGGATTTGAAAGCGTGTGTTTAAGGTTGGTGACTGGTGAGAAAGTAGACCACGACAATTGATTCAAAGTCGACTTGGACGGCGCCAGATTCAAAATCGAATAGTTACATAGATTTTTATTTTTTAATTATTTTATTAATGTCATTAAACATGTTTTGCTAAGGGTCGGTTCTTGTGGTTTAGATTATAATGTCAAAGTCTATGGTGACTTTTTTTATTTGCACGTTTTTCTCCTTCAATTTTTTTTTTTCTTTTTTAGTCCAATCTACTTGAACTATTTTTTTTAATGGATTGCTAGGATGGTCCAGGAACTTTGTAAGGCCAATTGAAGAATGCCATGTCATTGATAATGGTAAGAGCACTAGCTTTATGAGTGGGGGAGTTTGTGGTCCTTTTTTGATTCACCAAAATATACCAAGCTCACTACTGTGCATAAAAATCTACTAGGGATACCCTTAGATTTGGTCATTAGCTCAAAAAATAGCATTTTACAAGCAAGTGAAGTTTTCTTAATATCTTCCGTACATGTTGTATTTGATATTAACAGTTCCCGTTAAAAGATTATTTTAATAAATCTTGTCAAATACTATGATTACTTTTCATACTGCTAAAAAGAAGAAAAAAAAAAAGCTAACTTGTATAGTTGTGTGGACCAATTCACCTTTTAGAATAGGAACATGAAGTGCGTGGTCACGTGGTTAGGTCATATTGAAAAGCCATTTTCGTTCAAAACAAAAACGAGAAAAATAATGAAACGAGACTTTTCATGGTAAACAAAATTGATCTTGAATTTGACAGGAAATGAAAACAAAAATTCATTGAACGAGCATGATTTGACCACATCGTTGATCGTCCCCTCTCTTTCAACTTTCAAACCCTCAATCAAAAGTATTTACACGACAAGGTTTTTATTGGACGAAGGATTTGATAATTTGATACCTTTAGGCCCAGCACCACTTCCATGCACCAAAAGGAGCAGTTTCACACGCATTTACTTGTACATACACATTTATGCATTATATAATGAAGAGGACAGGCAACTACAAGTTAGAAGCACAAGTTGTTGGAAGCATTGGAGGAGAGAAGTCCCTGTGTTATCCTCCTCTTTGAAACTTCTTGGACTTCTGTTCACAAGTTTATTTTTCTTCAAATCTCAATATCTCTCTCTCTCTCTTAAAATCTCAGTTACTTTTTGAATAATTCTGCAACTGGGGTCTTGATTCAATGGCTAGTTGGGTCATATCAGAATGTGGTATCAGACCTCTGCCTAGAATCTACACCAGACCAACAACTGGTTTCTCTTCCAACAACAACAACACAAATTTCTCAAAGTTTAGACCTTTACAGGTCTCAAAAGCTAACAATCTTGGTTCTTCATTGAAGGTCTCAAGTGGGTTGAGAGAGAAAAAATGGTCGGTAAATGTGAGTGTTCCTTTAAGTGGACGTTCGATTTTGAATGAAGAAGAAGAAAATGTCGGTGGTGGTGGTGGTGGTGAGTTTGACCCTGGTGCTCCACCTCCTTTCAAGTTATCTGATATTAGAGCAGCTATTCCAAAGCATTGTTGGGTCAAGGATCCATGGAGATCTATGAGCTATGTTGTGAGAGATGTTGCTGTTGTTTTTGGATTGGCTGCTGTTGCTGCCTATTTCAACAATTGGGCAGTTTGGCCTCTCTATTGGTTTGCTCAGGGGACCATGTTCTGGGCACTCTTTGTTCTTGGTCATGACTGGTAAGTTAAATTTAACAACACTTGTATTTTTCTTGTATTTCATTATTGGATTTTGATAGAATTGTGTTTGGTTTTTGATTTGCCAGTGGACATGGTAGCTTCTCAAACAACCCAAAACTGAATAGTGTTGCTGGTCATCTTCTTCATTCTTCAATTCTTGTTCCTTATCATGGATGGTTAGTTCCTACCCAAAAAAAAGAAAAAAAGAGAAACCCAGCTTGGTCTCTGATTTGTCAATATCTAATCACAATTTTGATAACTTCTGCAGGAGAATTAGTCATAGAACTCATCATCAGAACCATGGACACGTCGAAAACGATGAATCATGGCATCCAGTAAGTGTTTCTGCTCATATTGTTTATCACTTATAAGTTATAACTATTGTGGAAATGATTGATATTGATCTGCACCTTGTATTTTCTGTAGCTTCCTGAGAAACTTTACAAGACATTAGATATTGTCACACGAAAAGTGAGATTCACCTTGCCTTTTCCTATGCTTGCCTTCCCTTTTTATCTGGTGAGCCATTGTTCATGATCACCTAATTGAATCAGTTTATGAACTTTTAATGATTCGTGTGTGTGTGTTTGTGATGGTTTACCGTATGTTAATGCTGTTTTTCCGATTGGCAGTGGGGTAGAAGTCCAGGAAAGAAAGGCTCACATTACCATCCGGACAGCGATTTGTTCGTACCAAGTGAAAGAAAAGATGTCTTGACATCCACTGCTTGTTGGACTGCAATGGCTGCTCTACTTGGCTATTTGTCCTTCCAATTGGGTCCTCTCCAAATGCTTAAACTCTATTTCATTCCATACTGGGTATGTTGAATCTTCTATGTGTTTTGTTGTTGTTGTTTCAATCTTCTTGTTTCAAATCCAATGTTTTTGAATGGCTGTTTATGCAGATATTTGTCATGTGGTTGGATTTGGTTACTTACTTGCATCACCATGGTCATGAAGATAAACTTCCTTGGTATCGTGGAAAGGTATGCGAGATATCGAAGTATTGTCTGAAAGATTAAACCACGAGTTTGACTGATCGTTGATCTCATGATCTGTGTTGATGAAACAGGAATGGAGTTATCTAAGAGGAGGGCTTACAACACTTGATCGCGACTATGGATGGATCAATAACATTCACCATGATATCGGAACCCATGTGATTCACCATCTTTTCCCTCAAATCCCACATTATCACTTGATAGAAGCAGTGAGTATCAATGCTCTTATATAAAACTCAGACAGTTTGGTTTATTTGCATTTTGATTCTGATGGTTCGAATATGATGTTACAGACGGAAGCAGCTAAGCCTGTGTTCGGAAAGTACTACCGAGAGCCAAAGAAATCATTACCTCTCCCATTTCACTTACTGGGAGTCCTTATAAGAAGCATGAAAAAGGATCACTACGTCAGCGACAGTGGAGATGTTGTGTATTATCAAACCGACCCTCAGCTCAAAGGATCCGAGAAGTTGGATTGAAGTCCTGAATTATTTCAAGCATAACAATTGAAGCGTACAAAGTTGTTGATCCTCTATGTGACCAGCTATATAACTTCTAACAATCATCCCATTTTGTATTTACCATTGTTGGAGGCTACCATTGTGCCCCATATATTTATTTTTCCTCTTATGATTGAGAAGAGGTGTCTTGCAATGATAATTGCAGCCTGTTATGCTGTCACACATGGATAAATGTCCTACCTGTAACGTATTTGCGAAGAAAAAAATATGCTATTCCAGCTAAGAGTCTCTCTAGATTGATATGCACCGTGAATGATATGCAGAAACAATTGCTGTTTTATTAGAATCAATCAAAATAATCAAAGCCGTTGCATGTTAATCACATGATTGTTTGATAACAATGGTTAAATCCTAACGAAACTCGGCTGAAAAGAAGCAAAAGAAAAAAGAAACTACGTAAAGGAACCAATAGTTCGAAAAGGTTCAAATTTGAGTATCTGAGATCAGCCTATTCTCGAGTCATCCCAAACATTTTTGCTCCGAAATAGAAAATTTGAAGAACAGATGCATCATTACCTTCGCTCATATTTGATTAATAGTGCACAGAACGTACTGCGTTCATGAAAGATGATAAATGTTACTGATCCTTCTGAATACCATCTGAGGCACAGATGCTACTACGAACGTCAACTCCATTTGGTTTGAGAGTGGAAAGCGCTTCACGAACATTCCCTCCTGCCAAGAGCCACCCATGTTTGCTTCTATTCTGTGGTAAAGTAAACACTATCAAAAGAAGTTCATATGAAATGCAGGAATAGAAAATGCAACGAGTTTCTCGTTACCTGCCACCCTTTGTGCTATATCCACAAGAGAACACTCTTCATCGGATATCTGGTTTAGAAGGTCTCCATTTTCTTTCGCGAGAAGAATGTTATTCCTCAAAGTGTTTACTTGTACATTTTTCTTTGCAAACAAAGTATTTCCTCCGTTAGGCCCGGCACCACTTCCATGCGCCAAAAGGAGCAGTTTCACACGCACGTTTACTTGTACATACTCTTTGAAACTTCTTGGACTTCTGTTCACAAGTTTTTTTTCATCAAATCTCAATCTCTCTCTCTCTCTTAAAATCTCAATTACTTTTTGAATAATTCTGCAACTGGGGTCTTGATTCAATGGCTAGTTGGGTCTTATCAGAATGTGGTATCGGACCTCTGCCTAGAATCTACACCAGACCCACAACTGGTTTCTCTTCCAACAACAACACAAATTTCTCAAAGTTTAGACCTTTACAAGTCTCTAAAGCTAACAATCTTGGTTCTTCATTGAAGGTGTCAAGTGGGTTGAGAGAGAAAAAATGGTCAGTACATGTGAGTGTTCCTTTAAGTGGAAATGCAATTTTCAATGAAGATGGAGTTGAAGAAGAAGGTGGTGGTGAGTTTGACCCTGGTGCTCCACCTCCTTTCAAGTTATCTGATGTTAGAGCAGCTATTCCAAAGCATTGTTGGGTCAAGGATCCATGGAGATCTATGAGCTATGTTGTGAGAGATGTTGCTGTTGTCTTTGGATTGGCTGCTGTTGCTGCTTATTTCAACAATTGGGCTGTTTGGCCTCTCTATTGGTTTGCTCAGGGTATCATGTTTTGGGCTCTCTTTGTTCTTGGTCATGAATGGTAAATTAAATTTAACAATACTTGTATTTTTCTTGTGTTTCATTATTGAATTTTTGATAGAATTGTGTTTGGTTTTTGATTTGCCAGTGGACATGGTAGCTTCTCAAACAACCCAAAACTGAGTAGTGTTGTTGGTCATTTTCTTCATTCTTCAGTTCTTGTTCCTTATCATGGATGGTTAGTTCCTACCTATAAAAAAAAAACCCAGCTTGGTCTCTGATTTGTCAATATCTAATCACAATTTTGATGATTTCTGCAGGAGAATTAGTCATAGAATTCATCATCAGAACCATGGACACGCCGAAAACGATGAATCATGGCATCCAGTAAGTGTTTATGCTTATGTTTATCACTTATAACTCTGTTTTTATTTCAGTGGAAATGATTCATATTGATATGCACCGTGTAATTTCTGTAGCTTTCCGAGAAAGTTTACAAGTCATTGCCTTTTCCTACACGAGCAATGAGATTCACCTTGCCTTTTCCTATGATTGCTTTCCCTTTCTATCTGGTGAGCCATTATTCATCACCTGATTGAATCAGTTTACAAACTTTTAAGGTTTCGTGTGTGTGTGTGTGTGATAGTTTACGGTATGTTAATGCTGGTTTTTCGATTGGCAGTGGTGTAGAAGTCCAGTAAAGAAAGGCTCACATTACCTTCCAGACAGCGATTTGTTCGTCCCAAGTGAAAGAAAAGATGTCTTGACATCCACTGCTTGTTGGACTGCAATGGCTGCTCTACTTGGCTATTTGTCCTTCCAATTGGGTCATCTCCAAATGCTTAAACTCTATTTCATTCCATACTCGGTATGTTGAATCTTCTGTGTTTTTTTGTTGTTTCGATCTTCTTGTCCCGAATCCAATGATGTTTTTGAATGCCTGTTTATGCAGATATTTGTCTTCTTGTTGGATTTGGTTACTTACTTGCATCACCATGGTCATGAAGATAAGCTTCCCTGGTATCGTGGAAAGGTACGAAATGAGATATCGAAATTTTGTAAGAAAGATAAACCGAATACCAGTTTGAGGCTTCAGTATCTGACCAATTTAACTTATCTGTTATCTTTGTCAATGAAACAGGAATGGAGTTATCTAAGAGGAGGGCTTACGACATTTGATCGCGACTATGGCTGGATCAATAACATTCACCATGATATCGGAACCCATGTGATTCATCATCTCTTCCCTCAAATTCCACATTATCACTTGATAGAAGCAGTGAGTATCAATGCTCTTACATAAAACTCAGACAGTTTGGTTTTTTCGCATTTTGATTCTGATGGTTCGAATATGATGTTACAGACGGAAGCAGCTAAGCCTGTGCTTGGAAAGTACTACAGAGAGCCTAAGAAATCATTACCTCTCCCGTTTCACTTACTGGGAGTCCTTATAAGAAGCATGAAAAAGGATCGCTACGTCAGCGACACCGGAGATGTTGTGTATTATCAAGCCGACCCTTGGCTCAAAGGATCTGAGAAGTAGGATTGAAGTCCTGAATTATTTCAAGCATAACAAGTGAAGAGTACAAAGTTTTTGATCCTCTATGACCAGCTATATAACTTCTAACAATCGTCCCATTTTGTATTGCCATCGTTGGAGGCTACCATTGTGCCCCATATAATTATTTTTCATCTTACGATCAAGAAGATAATTGCAGCCTATTATGTTGTCACACATGGATAAATGTCCTACCTGTAATGTATTTACGAAGAAAAAAATATGCTGTTCCGGCTAAGGGTCTCTCTCTAGATTGATACGTGCAACGAATGATATGCATAAACAATTGCTGTTTTATTGGAATCAATCAAAATAATCAAAGCTTTTGGATGTTAATCATATGTTTGTTTGATAACAATGCTTAAAATCCTAACAAAACTCGGCTGAAAAGAAGCAAAAGAAGAAAGAAACTACATAAAGGAACCAATAGTTCGAAAAGGTTCAAATTTGAGTATCTGAAACAAGCCTATTCTTGAGTCATCCCAAACATTTTTGCTCCGAAATAGCAAATTTGAAGAACAAATGCATCATTCCCTTCACTCATATTTGATTAATAGTGCATAGAAAGTACTGCGTTCATGAAAGAAGATATCTGTGACTGATCCTTCTGAATACCATCTGAGGCACAGATGCCACTACTAACGTCAACTCCATTTGGTTTGAGAGTGGAAAGCGCTTCACGAACATTCCCAGGGTTGATCCCTCCTGCCAAGAGCCACCCATGTTTGCTTCTAATCGTTGGTAAAGTAAACTGGGACCAATTAAATCCTTTGCCACTGCATACAATTTCAAACACTATCAAAAGAAGTTCATATGAAATGCAGGTAGAGAGAAATGACCTTAAATTGTTCAAAAATTTTAGCACAGGTAAATTATGCCAATCCACAATTATTCTGTTTCAAAACAAATGAAATTTACGAAGCAAACACTCTGAACAAAATTGCATTTAATTCATGTAAACCACTAGGAATTCAAATAAAATGTAGGAATGCTAGTTTCGGCTTAGTTTGGAGAAAAACAGGCAGTGTAGCTGAATCAAAAATACAAATTTTGAAAAATTTGATTATCGGAATATCATAGACTAAACCTCTAGATGATGATTGTAAAACTGCTCAGACATACGAAATGAAGTTCAAGAATAGAAAATGCAAAGAGTTTCTCATTACCTGCCACCCTTTGCGCTATCCACAAGAACCCAGTCAGCTAGAGAACACTCTTCATCAGATATCTGGTTTAGAAGGTTCCCATTTTCTTCCGCATGAAGAACGTATATTATTCTGTTTTCTTGTACTAAAGCTGGAAATGCAGCTCGAGAACCATCTCCATGAAGCTGCACAACCACAAAGCATAACAAATCAAGCACTAATACAATACTACAGTCAAATTAATTAAGGCAAGAACTACATACACCTGCACAAATTCAAGGTTTGCTGAATCAGAAGCTCTTAATATCGTCTCCAAATCATCATCCACAAACACCCCAACAGGCTCCGCCCCGTATTCTCTTGAAACTTTGGAAATCTCTTTTGCTACTGAAAGGGAAACGGAACGTTTCAAATTGGGCCAAATAATCATCCCAATAAAATTAGCACCAGCTTCTGCTGCCATAGCAGCATCTCTGGGTGATGTAATTCCACACATCTTAACCAAAGGCATATTCTTTTCACTTACTTCATGATTCGAATAAGATTTATCGTTCTGGGTAGAACTGCAAGTAATCTTATTCTTTGCAAACAACATTTTTCTTGGCAAACAAAGTGTTTCCTCTCTTGCACCTGTAACTGTAAGTACACCAAACTCTTGACATATAAAGAAATCTCATGTTTAACATACAAGGAACCAATCAAATTAAGACAATGTAGTGTTAAAATGACAACAAAGTCTGGAATTACCTTGGTTTTGCCATTTCTGCAAGCTAACAATTTTGGGCTGGAAATAACCATTTGTAATCGACCCTGATAAAAATGAGTGCAGTTATCAAAACACAAACTCAAACGTGTCCAATGCAAACAAAATAACCCAGAAACAATGATATTTAAGACATTGAAATTTCTCATGGGAAATTCATCGAACACTTAATATGCAGATTAAAAATACACACAAATTCAACGAAAGAGAAAGACAAAACAGAGTACCTGTGAGCATGTTTTTTATGGAGTAAGCTGAAGTTGGATACCCAATGGGCCAATCGCAAATACATCTTAAAACGAAGAGATTTTTGGCCTATGAAAGGCCCAAATTGACTGGATCAAAATTACTTGCTCAAATAGTTTAGGGTTATTGGCACTACTCTCCCCTGAACTTTTTTTAGAGGTTAAACCCCCTAAACTTTTATTTATTGGTAAAAACTGACTATAGATGCCCCCTCAAATAGGCATTCAGAGGGCAATAAACCAAACTGTTTGTCAATTAAAGAGAGTTCAGGGGGTTTAACGCCTAAAAAAAAGTTCAGGGGGTAAAATATAAATTCACATAAAGTTCAGGGGGACTAGTGCCAATAACCCAATTGTTTATACTTGAATTCATGTAAGCATCCAATTATTGATAAATTACATTAGAGCATCTCCGATGCAAATATGCATTTTTGAGTTTCTAAATAGTGCCACATCAGCATTTCTATTTATTATGGGCCTACTTTTGAAAAAATTTTTAAAGAAATGCATATTCACATATCTAATTCAATTATCTAAAGTCAAATATGCATCCATTTTATGTCCAATCATAATAAAACAATTATTATACTCTCTCTCCTCTTTTATTTTACAATTAAATAAGGTTTAATCTTATTGGTGGAAAGAGTTGAAAGCTTTCATTTTATTGGTGGAAAAAGTTAGAAATCCTAGTCAGTATTTCTAGGAGAGTTTCTAGAATTAGAAACCCAACTTCATATTCTCTAACTTTTTTTGGGCCACATCATCTCCATATTCAACTTAGATAATAGCATTGGAGAGAGTTGTTCTAACTTTTTTAATATCTATCATATGTGGCACTCCATTTTCTCCAAATGCATAATTGCATTGGAGATGATCTTACATATATAAGTAATAAGAAGAAGAATAAGTCAAACATAATTACATCATTCATTCATTAAAAATTACTAAATAATTGTTATAATCGTTGTCTTAGTCAACCAAAAGACTCTTTCTTTCTTAAGAAAATCATTAAAAAAAGAATGATGAATAGTGTACACAAACACTAATAAATCAACATCAATTTTTAGGATAATCAAATTCAAAACACCCCACTAAATACTAATCCCTATGATCATTAAAAAAAAAATTAAAAAAAAGCTAATATTTACATTAGTTGGATGCTAAAAGGATTTTTGTTTTGTGGTGTAAACTCCAAGCAAACACTAAAAGAATCGCATCAATTAAGTGGGGTATTTTCTTTTTTCTTTTTTCTTTTGTGAATAATTTTTTAAAAGTTCTTTTCTTTCTAAAAGAATAAAAATATTTTTTGATAAATGTGTGTGTGTGGTTGTGGATTACTCTCGTGGGCGGCTTTCACCACAAAAACAAAAGCTCATAAAGATATTTTTTTTTCCTCACCAGTCATCACCTAAAGAGAAAAAAGGGTGGGATCCACACTTCAATTTGATGTTTCATGTCTGGCATGAATGGCATTTTGTGAATTTGTTCTCCTCTAAACCAATTTCCAGGTAAGAGCTTTGGAGGACAACTTGGTGCATCATATAGCACTGTGTTCATATTTATATATCTATTCTGATATTGCCACGTAGATACGGTGATTTGATTGTAACGGAAGATGTAAGGTGCATCACGACGTATGAACTTGGCAACTTCCAAGCTCAATTATTGTACTTGGGTGCCCCGATAGAGTCCAAACGTCTTGATTTCAGTTTTCTATTCGACATTTAGACCTACGTCGCAAGACCATTAGTCTTGAGCATAAAAACAAAAATAAAGACTTTCTACACCTAATAATTATCATGTTATGGAATTTGATAGTTGTTTTCTTTGATATTTTGATCCAATCCGGGTTACACAAAACGCGTTGCGGAACTCTTGAAAAGTATTGTTCTGAATTTTTCTGTTATCGATCATTTTCCCCAACATTAATGAAAAGAGTTCCAACCTAGATCAATGATAATCAATCAAAAGTACCTAGACACATTGGTAGATATAGAGATTGCAAAGAAAATCAACTACTAAAATGTAAATGCAAAGAAATAGAACACAGGGTGTGGAAACAATTACTACTATATATATTTTTTGAATTACATTGTAAAGGTTCAAAGGAATACAATGAGGAAAAGACTTTTGCCTCTCCATTTCACTACTAAGATTATCACAATTTGATCAAAGAAAAAGATCATCTACTTGTTGCCAATAAACATAAAAATCAACCCCTCTTAAAGGGAAGAGAAAAAAAATATAAGAATATAAAAAATAAATTAACAAATTTCTTTTCCTCTCTAGTTCCTTTTAATCTTTCGATAGATCTAAACTCTGCATGAGATTAGCAGAGGTTCATTCTTCTTGCCATGACTTTCGTTTTCGGTTTCTTTTTTATTTCCTAAAACTTAGCTACTAACATTTGATACTAATAAGAATTGAAAGAATACCAATTTAGTCAGCATGAGCTAGGAGCAAATTGATGTGTCCATTAGGCCACCATCTGCTCCTGCTCTATGTACATCTGCTCCGTCCATGGATTATATTGCTGTTTCTCTGCACCGAACCGTGCTGCTCCCACGGGAGGAACGTCTCTCACTAAGGAATGAACCCAGGACACATCTGGCTCATCAACATTTGGTGATGGCATAAAGTTTGTTGTTGTTTTGGTTGCTGTTAGATTGTTGCTTCGAAACCCGAATGAAGCAGACTTCTTAAGCTTGTTCAGCTCATCTCCTTGCATACCCCAATCCAATTTGCCGCTAGGAGAGCTCCAACCTGATAGTTGCTCAGAAGACATCATAGATGCAGAATTGGAAGCTGCTGTATGGCCAGCGCGACTGGTCACAGCTCCACGATCGATAAAACTCTGGCTTCGCTTTGCAAAGGCGGAGGACCTGGAATTCATCACTGCAGCTGCCACTGCAGCAGACGAATCGTATCCATATGACGAGGGCATCCTCACAGGAGAGGATGAGAGGTTGGCAGCTGGGTAACTTGCACGAAGTTGGTTCATGCTCTGGCGAATTTGATGCCCGGTTGGAGATTGCAACTGGGTTGATGTTGACATTCCCTGAAGTTGAGACAACATAGAAGAATCAAGAGATTCCAAATCTCCAATTCTATTGTATTCCTTGCTCCAACGAGACGGGGAGGAGAGACTTGATATATCCTCCATCAATTGCTGCTGCTGCTGGAAATTGTTAGTGTGGTTTTCTAGCCTAAGCAATTCCATTTCCAAGTCCAAATCTCTAGCACTGAAAGCGGTTTTCAGTCGGCTACCAGACAACTGCAAGGCAGGTGGGGTGAGATTAACTTTGTTTTGCCACAAGTTTCCGCTCTTGGGAGATGAAGCAGTGGCCAACGGAGACATAGGTGGCGTGGAAGAGGTAGGCATCGGTAAAGATGCTGAACCAAGCGACAAAGGACTCAAAGTCGCCATATCGACAGCACTGACTGAAATAGAACTCGGTGAAGGCATAGCTGATCCTGTGGATGCATACACAGGGCGCAACTCATCCGTTCTGTGGGCAAAGAAACAAACTTTACGTGTGCAACCAACCTCATCCTTGCAAAGCCGGGTTCTGTACTGAGCAGGATGTAGCCAGGACTCAAAAACACCATGTGCATACTCACAAGAATCGGCTTTCGGGCATGAACCCTTACGGAATTCAGGGCAAGGGACACAGCTGTAAGGGTACTTCCTAGGGTCTCTCCTCCTTGCGTTCTCACCAGGGTGAACAAATGGACACTCCGTCCAATCGTGAGAATAAGCCCTCGAGCAAGGCTTTACCTTGAACGTAAACATCCTAAACTCGTCTGTTCCATATACACCGTTGTTTATATCAGGCAAGGAGATATCAATTGGATACTCTTTCTTCTCTGCCGACAACTGAGGCATTTTGAAAATCTCCAATTCTTCCTCTCCAATCACAGTTAGATCACCTTTCAACAACTCTATCACCTTTTTCCCACCTCCATTTCGCAGTGATTTCAGCAAAACTGCAACATCAATTGGCTTATTCCCATTAGCATCAACACAATTAACATCAGCAGATGCATCAAGCAAGAGCTTGACAGCCTCAACGGAAGAGATGGAACCACCAGCAACAGCACAGTGAAGTGCGGTGACTCCATCAGAACCACAGGCCTTATTCACATCAACCTTGCCAGTTCCAATAATATACTTCAAAACCCTTGTACTACCAAACATGGCAGCGATCATGAGTGGGGTTCTCTCTTCAAACCCCATCTTTTTCGACCCGTATCTTCTACCATACCACAAGCTTGCCTCATCAACATCAGAACCCTTCTCTTCTATTTCATTCTTGAAGGAATCAAGATCATCAGAAGCAGACAATTCGAGCAAAAGTGAACATTTTTTATACAAGGCACCACCATCATTTACGTTGCGAAATTCGCCTTCCATGACAGACTTTGAGGTGCAAAGTTTAGAGCTTGAACCACTGCACATATCAAGTCCTGCATATTCATGAAAAAATAACAGAAATTCAATACAACCACCCAATTTAAAACAAATGAAGAGAGTTAAGTAAAATCAACCGTAAAACACAGAGACAGAGTTCTGTTTGACTGCTGAGAAAATACAAATTAAAGAGGAAAAAAAAAATTAAAAAAATTTGACCTTGGATCGTTTACAAACTTATGCTAACAGATATCAACCGAACCCAAGTTATAAACATAGAAATTGATAGATTGACAGCATCATCAAACATTCAAAGCTATAACAAAAAAAAAAGCTAGAACTTTGTTGTCCATAACCAAGCTAACCGACCCAAGTTACAAACGCACCAAAAAAGAGCAGAAAAAACATATAAACTAACTAAAACAAGCTGAAAATAACAACTTTGAAGCCATGAAAGCTAGAGCTATGCTATTTGTTAAGATTTGAAAGTAAAAAACATACCTTGTGAATATCAGTGACTTCTTATAAGAGAGATACAGTTTTTTTTCTTCTTCTTCTGTGAGTAAGAGAGAGTTAGAGAAAAAAAAGGAACCCAAGTCAAGGTTGGTGTGTTTGAGTTTACAAAGAGAAGTGCAGCTGAGGTGGGCTTTTATGTGTTTCTTTGGAGAGAAGAAGAAGAAGGAGAAGGAGGGAGGAAAGTGCGACTTTTCTTCGTCTCTGTTTCTTTGCTTTATGGTTTTTGCTTTATTTTTGCGAAGTCAAAGTCAAAACTTCAAAGGAAGGGCCACTTCTCTGAACGGGTTTCGAAATGAAACTCAAATGACATGCACATGCAAATGAAAACCACTGTAATCTACTAATCTCAATGAACTGGTTGGCTGGTTGGACCTGGACCCCACTTTTCTTTAGATAAATCTTACCGGTTCCATGGGTTGTCAGTCACGGGTGAGTCCTCTGTTTGACGCGCTTGTCTCTGACTGACTTTCAATCCTCTGTTGATTTCGTGTATTAATTTGGATTTTTGTATACGCATACAAGATTAATGATTGTGAAGCATAAAATACGGTATACGGTTTAGAATTTAATTGTAGATAATGTTAAATTACATATGGTACCTCCACTCGTAGCCGGAGGTGTTCATTTTCCCTTCCGCTATAGTGGTAGGAGTTTCGAATTATAACATACACATTTTCCAAGCATACATATGTTGTAGCAGTCCAAGGGGTTTTTTCTCTAATATTATTGGATTAGGTATCTCTTGATTACGAGATTAGTTAATTCCAACCACACATGTAGTGTTTAAAATCAGTAAGTCTTTTTATATTGAGATTGTCTTAACAAGTTGATATCTGCTTTGTGATCGTATTCTTAAACTAACTGTGACAATTGTTGACACTAAATGAAATGAATGAGTTTGAGTTAGATTTTATTCAGTTTGAATCACTAAAAGGTCAACAAGATAGACCCGTTAAGTAAACAAATCTTATTTGAATCGATACAAATACGACACGATGGTAACTCACCTAGGAAAAAGAAAAAGTGAGTTTGTAGACACGCAATAATGAAGTGAGCGTGGCGGTGGAAGTGAGTAGGAAAAAGAAAAGAAATTGCAAAACGCGTTCTCATTGTAAAGAATTAGGTGGTTGACAGGAAATGCCTGACTCAGCCATCCACTATGGACCATTCTTCTCCTTCTTCTCACCTTACATTTATTTATTTATTTATTTATTTATTATTTTAATATCTTCTTTTTCTTTCTTTTGTTTATCTAATTCTTCTTTTTTTTTATTTTTTTTATTTTTTCCTTCTTGTCACACCAAAAATGTTGACCATGCCTTGGCCTCTCATAAACATTTTCCATTATAAAACTTTATGATTTGATACATACAAGGATCCTACTTCTACATACTTTGCTTGGCAGCCACAACATAGATTGACATCCAATATCTACTGAATATTTATTACACATCTTTATAGTACCACAACATAGATAAAATGTAAGTGTATCTTTTGAAGTGTCAAATAGATCGGATGGCTCGAGTCTCTCACAAATTAAGGATTTGACTCCATGTCCAATCCCTATAGTCGAATGCACAGAACTTGGTTTTCGAGGCCTATGAACTCGGATGTAAAATTGGAGCTTTAAGAATGAATAAAAATGTAATAAATTTACGAAAACAAGATAAAGTTTGGCTAATTGTTCGACGCTTCTAAAGGAAAAGTCCTAATCGTTATGGATAGGATTCCTGGACAAGGCCAAACCTAATAAATGAAAATTAAAACTCCGCTAGGCCCTCAAGCTCGATTGGGCCTGAAAACTATGACCTGACTTGGCTTGTTTAACACCACAACCTCAATATTAGTGAACAGTGAGAGGATATTTAAGAGCATCTCCAATGCAAAATTGGTTTACATATCAATAATCGTTAATATGGCAACAATGTTAAGAAACTTGCTTTTCATATAGCATAAAAATAGACGTGATAGACAATCAACTCAAAATTTGGTTTCTAATGCTTCTGTCTAAAATACATTTTGTTAATGATGTGTCCATTTTTTTTTCCTGTTTTATTTTTTATTTTATATTTTATTTCCTTACCAAAAATAGATGAAAAATTAATGTCAATTTTAAATAGTTATTGGGTCAACCGAAAAAATAGTTGTGCAACAGATCGTTTGAAAGCAGACCGTCATGCTGACAATGTCTAACTTTTTTTATTTTTTTTGTCACGTTAGCTTAAGGTTGAATATGTACAACTGCATTGGGAAAATATTTATTAACAGAATGTCTATTAATCATACGTAGCATTTCTTTTGTTCACAAACCATGCTTGCACTTCAATGCAAGAGTGGCAAAAAAAAAAAGATGCATATTCAACCTCAAGCTGACGTTATGTATGGCAAAAAAAAAAGATGCATATTCTCTTGCATTGAAGTGCAAGCGTGGCTTGTGAAAAAAAAAAAAAAAAAAGATGTCATGTATGATAAATAGACGTTATGTTAATAGTTGTGTCTCCAATGCAACAATGCATATTCAACCTCAAGCTGACGTAGCAAGAAAAAAATTAGACATTGTTAACATGACCGTCCACTTTCAGACGGTCTGTTGCACAACTATTTTTTAGATTGACCCAGCAAACATTTAAAACTGACATTAATTTTTCATATATTTTTGGTAAGGAAATAAAATAAAAAATAAAATAGGAAAAACAGATGGACATGTCATTAAAAAAAATTGTGTTTTAGACGGAAGCATTGAAAACCCAATTTTGAATTGATTGTCTATCAAGTCTATTTTTATGCCACATAGGAAACAAGTATCTTGACATTGTTGTCATGTTAACAATTATTGATATACAAGCCACTTTTGCATTAGAGATGCTCTAAGTCTCACGCGTTACTGATAAAAAGTGGTAGTAGGAGAAGTTTTATCCTTATTTGTAGAAACCAACATTTGGGACATACTCTTCGATTATATATAGTATTTTTTTGTTTGAGTTTTGAAGCAACTAGGTTTTGTGATGTTGTAGTTGTTTACGGTGTGAAGAACAAAATATAATATTAATATGATTAGGGTTTTGATAGAAGACAAAATAGGAAATAAGTTAGATTAATGGGGATGGTTTTGGAAGTAATAAATTGTATTAAATTCAAGTGGATTTTTATTAAGTGAAAAGTGAAAAAAATTCACTTTTATAAACAGGTGGTTTTAGGGGTTCTTTAAATAATTTTATCACATAAAAAATCAAACAAAATAACCTAATGTAATATATTAAGTGCTATTAAACATTAAGTGGAAAAATCAAACTGGCTTTGGTGAGCTCTTAAAAGTAAAAAGCCTTTCTGTGTATAATTAAGCATTCAAATCCTGGGTTTGATTGTGAAAATTGAACTTCGGTCTGGGTTTGGTGATATGGGTATTGATCTAATTTGGTTTTGGTAATGAGATTGGGCAGAGGTGATGATTTCATGATAGATTTGGGCCACCTTTGACCCACTTAAACCATTGTTTTGTGTCCAAAAGTGCTTTTACAAGTAGCTACTACGCTTTAAAGTGCTTTTTCATTTCATTTAAGTTTGGGCCTACAAATGCCCAACATCAAAGCTAGCAGGACACCCATTTGTGAATGTCACCTCAAGAATTCTGGACCAAATCAGGCCCAATCAGTGATTATCATCAGAAATTGAGCATTGGAAAATGGTGCACCAATGTAAACACTTGTTGTTTCTTATGGAAGTAGAGGTGTCAAAAGGGCTAGGCCGATCTGAGAGACCCTGTTTCCGTACAAGCTCACCTTACTTAGCCTGCCATAGTGATGACTCGGGCTTAGCCTGAGCCTGGTTGGCCCTGAAGGCCGGATTGGGTTTATAGTCCGAAGCTTGCAAACCCATCGAAAAATTAAGTTAATAAATAATATATAAAACTAACTAGTAAGCTTAATTTATGCATATATGATAAAATATTCAATACACCCGGTCACTAAGAATAAGACATAGTAGGAAAATTTTATGTGGGACACATATGACAATCATATATTTTAGGGTATGTTTGGTAGGGAGGATAATGGAGAGGAAAGAAAGGGGTGGAGGGAAAAGGGAGAAGAAAATGGAGAAGTGTGTGTTTGGTATGGAGAGAAAAATGGAGGGAAATGAAAAGTGGAAGGAAAATTTTGTGTATGGGACCCACCATTTTTTTCCTCCCAAAAGTGAGAGGAAATGGGAGGGAAAGATAGGGTAAAGCTTTTGGATAATTTAAAATTACAATTTTATCCAAATTTTTTTAATATATAAAATATAATATAATGGTAAAATAGTAAAATTGATAAAATGATCTTTTATTTCTTTCCTGTTTACCAAACAACACGATAGAAAATCATTTTCCTTTCCTTCCCTCATGTTTTCTATCCTTCCAAATTTTTATATCCTTCCTATTTTCTTTCCTCCTTACCAAACATACCCGGTGGTAGGTGGGTGCACTGACGATTTTATCTTGTATATAGAGTTGAGAAAAACGTGGTCATTTTAATTTTGAAATGTCTATGTAGGTTGTCGAATGTCGACATTCGACAACTATATAACTAAAACGTAGACAATACAAGTTGCTTACTTTTGTAGCATGCTTTTTTTGTAGATGGGCACAGAAGCACACAACACAGGTTGTCGATTAAAAGTCCCTATCATGGAGTCCTAGCTAACTGCTGTCTAGTGCTGTCTAGTGTCCACAAAGGCACAAACTCATCACAATATATATACTTTTTTAGATATATATATATATATATATATATATGCTTATGATGGAATTAAACTTTTAAAATTATGATGAAATTTGTGAGTCATTGATTAAGTTTAAAAAAGACTTTGACTAAACTGAAGTATATGAATCTCATAGTTGATAGTTGTGGAACTGATATATACATCATTATTTTAGAAACTACATGTGTACTCAATTAATGCTCAGATATCCAACTTGAACATCGAAGAGTTCCGTTGAAACAGTGGATGACCTCCTAACCATGGCTTATTTTTAAAAATACTTAGTTGTTAGAATCTAAAATGAAGTCCGAGCTCCTCAAACAAATTGGTCTAAATTTTTTGATCAACAAATATAAATAATTATGCAAGATTTAGAATTCAGCCAATTTCAACAAAAATAAATTATGTTGTTGAAATATATATTATCAATTGTCCCACCAATTAAATTTGTTTAATTCGATTTATCTTGCATGCATAATGCATGCAAAACGTGTACCCCAAAGGGCCAAAAGCCCAAAAGTGATATGAGATTATGCTTTCGAAGATCGTGCAATAAACTCTTTTATTTTTTTATTTTTTTTTTAATTTTTAAAGAAAAATAAAAGAGAATACAAAATAGAAGAATATATATATATATATATATGCTCCATCAACCATGATATAGATTTATAGGGAGAAACTTATCATAAATTTATATATATGGTTATTATAAATAGGGATTGATTTTGATGATAATGAAGATTTTGTTCATTTGCAAACATATAACTTTATATATATATATATATATATATATATATATATATATATAATGCAAAATAATAAAGATGTTTATAGAAGATTAATAAACAAAAAAGACAAAGCTAAAAAGCAAAGGCATCAGCACCTTACTCTCTCATAAATAGTAAGAGCATGCTGGATCACGTTTATAGAATGATAGATAGGTTTTGGTAGAACTACCTGAATAGTCGATATCAATTCTACAAATAATTATATCAACAGTGGACCGTTTTCATATTTTTCACATGCATAATTCCTATATATATATATATATATATATATATATATATGGGGTAATTACCCTGGTGGCCATCGACTTATACCACCACTATCAAAATGGTGACCATATGGGGAATTGGTTTAGAAATTGACATTTTTGGCAAACAATGTTACACTAATAGCCATTCCGTTATAACACCGTTAACTTTTTCTAAGAATTTTACACTAATGGCCACCAATTTGTTCACTTGGTATCAAACTGACCGTTATAATCATTTTTCTCTAAAATTACTCTAGTGACCATCCATTTGGTCAATTGGTATCAAAATGACCATTATAATTGTCCCACTTTTTCTAGAACATGTGTATTTCTAAACCATTGAAAATAAAAAATAAAAATCACTTTTTATATATTCTATTAGAAAAATAGAGTAAGCAATAATTAAAAATAAAATTTCATTCAATAGAGAAAATGAAGAATTCATTTGCTTCAATATAATACAACATGCACGTGAATTTTTCAATATAATACCATATCAGTTAGGTTCATATGGAGCTTTGTAATTTTTTTATATGAAGAAGTACAATTATATATACTGTATTATAGACAATTGGGTGTTGGTACTTCTGAATTTTTTTTTTATATGTACTGCACTTTCACTTGCATGTTGTATTTATTGAATCAAATGAATTCTTAATTTTCTCTATTAAATGAAATTTTATTTTAATGGTTTAGAGATACACATGTTCTAGAAAAAGTGGGACAATTATAATGGTCATTTTGATACCAATTGACCAAATGGATGGCCACTAGAGTAATTTTGGAGAAAAATGATTATAACGGTCATTATGATACCAAGTGAACAAATTGATGGTCATTAGTGTAACATTCTTAGAAAAAGTTAACGGTGTTATAACAGAATGGCTATTAGTGTAACATTGTTTGCCAAAAATGTCAATTTCTAAACCAATTCCCCATATGGTGACCATTTTGATAGTGGTGGTATAATTCGATGGCCACCAGGGTAATTACCCCATATATATATATTAGTAGTGGTGGGCACGGTTTTGTGATCCATGGTTAACCAAACTAAACCGAACCAAAAATACGTGTTTGAGTCAAGTCACCATGTTGAGATGAGTCAATCCGATTAAAAAAAAAATGAAAACCGAGTTTAAGTGACTCATGGATGATTTTACCTTACCAAAAACCGAACCGATCCGACTAAACCGAATAAATATTAAATATATAAATATATATATTATAAAACAAAATATAAATAAATATAAGGTTTATTTTAAGTAATTATACATATTTATATATTATTTTATTAAATATTAGATTTTATCATGTTCACTTTGTAAATTAAAAAATTAATAATTGTTATCTTACGTAGGGTTAGAAAGTGGGTTGACAAGTATATCATTGGGTGAAAATGATGAGTGAGACATTAAGGTAAGCATTCGAGGCTTGTTAATTGTTATTATGTGTTTTATTTGTTATTTCTGTTTTTAAGTCTAACATTTAATTTGCTTCTTCTTTTTTTCCCATTAGTTTCTTTTTGAGATTGAAGACTTGTTTCATTTTAATGGTGAAGAATTTTGTTATCGAAGACTTCAAGCGGAAGAATGACTTCATTTTGTATTTTGTATTTTTCCTCCAATTTTATGTTGTTTAAGTATATGGACGACTGCCAATTACAAAGGCGTAGCTTAACTGTAGATGAACGAGCTTAGGTCTTGGGTAAATGAATCCTAGGTCAGCGGCTTGTGTACGGACGACTTTTATTTTTGTTTGGAGATGGAATACCAAAACTTATCTTTAATTTGAACTATGCTATTAACATTCAGTCATGATTATTATTATTATTATTGTAGATTATATTTTGAATAATGTGGAATGTATTATGGATTATTTAGACTTCCGTTTATATTATAAAGTTAAATATATATTTTTTTAAACTTGGTGTTGTTGAATTATGGTCCAAAAGGCCCATATAGTTAAACACGTAGGTAAAATTTTTATTAGGCCTATCTGGTCGAAAACCGTATTAAACCGAACCAATTCGAACCGGAAAAAAACAGGTTCAAGTCAAATTGAGTCACTTTGTTTAGACGAGTCAATCCGATTAAAATAAAAAAATAAAAAAGAGAATAAGTAAGTCATGGACAGTTTCAACTGAAAACAGAACTGAACCGACTCGTGCCCGTTCCATACATATGTATATATCAAGTTATAAGATAATATCAACTCGGTGGGGGGGTAAAAATGACATATTGAGTGTGACATTAATTTGAGTTCCCATGCCTTTCTCTTTTATAGAACTCTCGAGTTCGACGTGTTATTCTTTTTTTAATCAGGATTTTGATATATATATATATATATATATCGTCAAAACGTCAAGCTTTCGTTGTATAAATATATATCATATCATTCACGTGATAGGTTCATTTAGTTTTATTTTTCAAAAAAAAAAAATCTACAAATTTAAAGATCAATCCAAGCAAATTCATGATGAAAAGACATTGAAGAAAGTATAGTAATAGATGATGTGATAAGATATGGATGTGGAGATTAATTTGGTCGGTGAGTTTAATTAGGCTTTTTATGGGTGGATTACTGGATTATATAAGATTTTGCATGTGGCATGCTTATAAAAACTCCAATATATCAATAAAATTAAAAATTAAAATAAATAAATAAAACACTTGCAGATTCACTGAATTGAGTGAAAATACTTTCTATATTTGCCTCATAACTTCCGACCACGTCCACTAATTTTGCTTGAATTATATATGTTCATCATTATTCATGACTAATTGTTGTTAATATATCCACCATAAAAAATAATTTAAATAAATAAATAATATTATTGGCAATTATGTAGAGCTCATTGTGACGCTCCTTGTGACGACACATGATAATTAACCATCTTTTAAAAATCATTAACCATTTTTTAAGCAAGTCTAAGTCTAAGAGACCGAGAATCTCTTTATATAAATATATATATATACAGAAATTATATTATCAGTTCGAACTGACAAAAGTTATATCAGTTCTTTGCATGTGGGCCACTGTATTTAAATACTTTGACTTGGTTGTATGCACTTGTCAGTCAAAATATTTAAATCCAGTGGCCCACATACAAGAAACTGATATAACTTTTGTCAGTTCGAACTGATAATAGAAAGACTATATATATATATATATATAATTAAAAAGAAGAGATATTAACAAAATTTATATGCAAGAACAACAAGGAAATAAAATATTAATGATTTAGACTCTTATTAGTGAAATACCATCGAATTAAGGTATGAGAGATAATAAAATGCAAGCTACGAATTTGGTTTTACATCAAAATTCACCTCCAACGGTCCAACCACGAGCAATATTCCTTGAGTTTTTTTGATTGATTAATTTAATTTTTTACTGATAATTGATAAGCATTGAATGCAACCCAATAATCTTTAATTTTTACGGTTGAATAATGGTCCCAAACTTTAAAAGAATTATGCAATGCAATGTTTCTAAAATAGGTTACAAGAATTATAACAAGCCAACCCTATCTCTTGATAGTTGTTACATTAAATTCAGAATTTAATAGCAATGTTTTGGAGCCAAATTCTAGGCTCTTGGGATATGCCTAGCTATTCCCTACCTTTTAATTAATAGAAATGAAATGGTTGATCTTATCCTATTAGAATGTGACTTAAATGAAAAATATACAATACTTTAAATACTTTGAATCAAATGTGATCTAGATTTTCCCGTGAAACAGACAAGTTACCAAACATGAAAAATCTAACAATATTGAATACAGTAATGCTACATATTTCATCTAAAATCTCACATTTTTCATCCCACTACATGTGGCATGTGAGGTGTCAAGTTGTGAGTGGATACATATGATATGTATCCACTCACAATTTGACACCTCACATGCCACATGTAGTGGGATGAAAAAGGTGGGATATTAGGTGGAATGTTTAGCATTATTGTATTGAATATTGTTTTTAAAATCACCATGTATGATGTATGCACATAGTTAACCAAATAAGGATCACTTTTTCATGAATCACCATGTATGCATATATTAAGGATCCTTTTTTTCATGAATGGTGCAATTTTATATTTTTATGTTTATATATTTCATGAATGGTGATATAACAAGCAATTTTATATTTTTATGTTTATATAGTGTGTGTGTGCCCCCTGAAGTTTAGAAGATTTACAAGTTTACCTCTATTTTAATTTTTATAATATCCTTAATTTTCAGGTTTTTATGTCATTTTTTATTTTTCTATAAATGAGACATCTAATATTTTTCATCAAATCACATAAAAAAATATATTTGATTATATGTATATAATATTTCTTTTGATGTATCTTAAATATAAATGAAAATCGAATCATAACATATATAAGTTGTATCTCAACTAATATTATTTTCTCATTCAAATAATTTTGTTTTCTATTACCATCTTCCTTATCTCACTCACTCAGTCACTCTAATACCATATTATACTTTTGATATGTTATTTATTTTTAAATAATCAATATGTGTTAATTTATTTAATTAAAACATGTCAACCAAACATTTATATATATTAGAGAGGATGAGGTTGGCCTACTGGTATACCCCTCACACCTACACCACGAGGTTGTGGGTTCGAGCAAACCCTGAATTATTATAATATTTCAAAAACATATACATATATTTATGTTTAACTATTATGATATTCACAAAGCTTGAGAAATGTGTGCCTCGAAACCGGAATCGATTGGAAGAGATATAATTATCTATAGCGACTCCAGTTCCACGGTTTCCTGGGTCAACAACACGGAAGGGATAGGTAATTTTAATCACGTGAATATAATCTGCGCCATTTGGAACTCGTTGTTCAATTCAGGTGGATGGTCTGTAGTTTCAATCCTAGAGGCACTAACTCATTTGCCGATAACTTGGCTAAGATGGGCTCTAAGAGGAGGAGGGATTAGGTTCAATGGGGAGATATTTGATTTCTTCTCTTTAGGGGCTGTGTAACTGGTTGCTTATCGTTTGTTTTTTTAATGTTGTATGGATGGCTTTTTTGTGGCAGCCTGTCTCTTGTTTGGCTTGTCTTTTGTTGTGGTTGCCTCTGTTTCTTCAGGTGTCGCTCTGCTCTGTTTTTAGTTTCATCTTTCGGTTGGCGTTTTTTGCCTGTGGCTTCATTTGTCTTTATTTCCTCTGATTTTTGGGCTCTTCTGAGTCCCCTGAATAAAGCTAATCGATCATATATATATATATATATATATATATATATATACACATACAGTCTTTCTATTATCTATTCGAACTGACAATAAATATATCAGGACGAAGAATATGAACCACAGATTATGGAGAAGTTTTGACAAGTGCATACACTTTGAGTCAAAGTATGTAAATCTAGTGGTCCACATCCTTCGTCCTGATATATTTATTGTCAGTTCGAACTGATAATAGAAAATCTGTATATATATATTATCAAACAAACTTTTACAATTTTAATAATTAAAATAGTTTTTGATATTAGAAAAATACTATGAGTACAATTTTAATTTTAATTAGTTTTCTAACTCCTAAGAACCTAAATACTATTATTGAATCATGAATAAAGGACCATAAGTTTTTTCTATATAATATTTAGAGTAATTTTTGATATTCTAACTCTATAAATCAAATTGTATTTTAACTATTAATGTGTCAATCGATAAATGAATACACATTAATAGTTTTTTTTATTAATTTTTTCTTTAAAATACCCTATAAAATACATAATATAACTTATTATTTTACCGTGTCTCCTCTGGAAACTATTTTTGGCTCCGTCCCCAATGCCATTTAACACCGAATTGCATTGGGTGGTGCGATACATCATACATAAATGTTTAGTCAAATTAAAGCAAAATTGATTAAAAGAAAAACGTGGCCATTCTTCAATCTCCATCAATTCACCGCCATTTGGCTCTCTATATCTGTTTTGCATGCAAAATCAAGTAACTCTCACCTTACACTTGTATAGTTGTATATATAAATCTAAGTATCTATCAATAATTTACTAATCTTTTCTCTTTGTATATCTATAATCTATCTGTGTGTGGTTGTTGATCCAACAGAGAAGAAAAATGGAGGTGATGATCAAGGAACGAAAGGTCAGTACATAGTATATATATATTATTTATTTATTTATTTATTTAGTTTGACGAAATATTGTGGCATGCAGCAGGTGATGGATTTCCTTTTGCATATATATATATATATATATATATATATATATATATATATATATTTAATATTTTTATCACTAGCTTGCATTAAAAATTATAATCGATATATAAATTAATAAATTAGTGATTTAGAGGCCATTTGTGTTGATGATGATTGATAACTAATAAAGTACTTTAAGAGGCAAAAAATGAACATTAATTAATTAATATCATATAATTATAATTAAGTATACATATAATGAACATGCATATATGTTTTCAAACAAGTTGATCAAGATGGGTTTGATGTGAGAGTGATCTCCGTTTGATTTTGACTTATATTATATATTTTAGTCATTTTCAGGTGAAAGATCCTGATGTTTTTTTCCTTTTTTTTTTTTAGAATTTAAAATTCCAGCGATCAAAATCGATAGAAATATTTATTTATTTTTTTCTTGGGTATGACATGATCATTTTTCAGTTATTAAATCCATTTAACAGATAATAATAATTTTTTCCCTTTTTTATAATTATTTTTTTTGTTGTGTGTACGTGGAAATGAAGGGTATTTGTCACCAATCACCATATGAAGTTTTTTATTTTTAGATCAAATTCATATCTCTATTTTATTTCATATTTATTTATTTATTTAGTAATTTCTGCTGATCGATCATGAATAGATCCTCTGAACCCATTGACGTGTACATATATATTGATAAAATATAGTTTTGATAAGATATATATGTATGTATGTATTTTCTACAAACATATATATTTAATTGAACACTTAATAATATTTTTCTCTAAATTATTGTACATGTGATTGATTGATTATTTTGGGTATTTTTTTTTTTTTTTTTTTTTTTTTTGGGTATCAAGAATCCCGGACTTCGTCCGGACACCTGTCCGTCTGTCCTCCCTCAACTGCGTGACTCACCGTAGCCTGTATGTTGGAGGTAGGCCCCCAACTACGTGACCAGCTTGGTCTATATGTTGGCTTCGCGGAGTATGACAGATAAGAAACCTTGGATCACACCCCTGGCCCCACAAGGATGCAAGCGGGTAAATCAGAACTTGCCCCCTCCTGAGTAGGATTCGAACCGCTAACATTAGCCCCATGTCCGTCCTTCCACCAGCAGAGCTAAACGCCCTAAGGGCTGGCCACAATGTAATTGTTAGGAGTAGAACCAAGGACTTGGGTTTTTATTCCCAAGCCTTGGACCACTAAGGCAACCACCTTGCGGTTATTTTTTTTGGGTAACCTTGATTCCTTGAATAAATACAATATTACCTCATAACCGATGTCTTACCTTAAAATCAAGGTGGAGACAAAATAAATTAAAACTATACTAGTCTAAAAAAAAAATGTTATAAATATATATATTAAATTAAAGCATACAATTCAAAGGCAAAAAAAAAATAAAAAAGAAAGGAAGGGTTGAAATGATGAATAAGTTGATGTTATGCTGGTTCAATTATACATAGAGTTATTTACAATTCTTAGTTTTTTATTTTTTATTATTATTATTTTTTTATTATGGAAAAGCCAAAGGCTTACATTTACAATTCTTAGTTGATAATAATAATGTTTTTTTTTTTTTTTTAATTATTATAATAAATTCGGGATTTAGGAGAAGGAGAACGAATCGATTTCTCCTTCAATTGTATTGGATTGTGGATTTAAATCGTTACCCTTGTCTCAAATCTCGAGTCTGTTGTAATAGATGAAAAGAAAAGAAAAATAATTGTAGGAACTAATATTAATTTATTGGTGTGTGACTGTGCGGTGGCAACTAATATTAATCTATTGGTGAGTAATAAAATATGATAGAGAGAGAGAGAGCAAATGAACAAGTTGTTCACGGCGCCGAAAATGGGCACGGTGGAGTCCCTCTCATGGGTTATGATCCATAAAATTATAAATGGCTGAGAATTGAGAAATTGTTGAGTGTGTGTTGTCGGTCTGTCAACCTCATACGACGTACAAATTACCAAATGCACACATTTATTTCTTTCTTTCTCTAATAAATTACTGGCACTTCCAATACATATATTGATATTTTTAAGTTCAGGAATATTATCTATTTTTCCATACAATTTTGTTTTGACTTTTTTACTTTTATTTTTTACTTGTATGTCACAAATTGAGCCACGTGCTACATTCTCATAAGGGTCGGTATTTTGATTTTTGAGTACTAACGGGTCATTAACCAATCATTATTCTTTTGTTTTTATCTGAAATTATCCGTATATAGATAACATAAGTATGAAGACTATGTGGTGCACATGTTAAGACTTAAAATGACCTATTGATTTTTAATAATATTAAATCCCCATTTGTTTCACGTTCCTCTTTCGCAATTCCCTCCGCTTATAACTACGACCCTCACCATCTCCTCTCTATCTCTCAAACCACCCATCTCTCTCTCTTTCTCCCTAGCTCTCTCTTGATATTCATATTTCTAGAGGACTTTGTTTGTAATTTCATTGTAGTTTTTTTAAATTCTTTTTTGGTGGGTTAGGATCATCTTCAACAACAACAGTAGCAGCAGCAAACTCAGTGGAACAACCTAGTACCAAACGTCATGAACTTACAAGACTGGCCTGAACCTATTGTTCGTGTTCAATCCTTATCGGAAAGTGGTTTGCCCGTCATTCCTGACCGATATATCAAGCCCCCATCTGAACGTCCATCTCCTTTGATCACGATCAACTCATCGGACGAAAATATTCCTATCATTGATCTTACTGGCCTTTACGGGGATGATCAAGATATACGTAGCTCAATACTTAATCAAATTTCCTCCGCATGTCGTGAATGGGGGTTTTTCCAGGTTATCAACCATGGAATTCGACCCGAGTTGATGGACACAGCTCGCGAGAATTGGAGACAGTTCTTCCATTTGCCCATGGAGCTCAAGCAGGGCTACGCGAATTCGCCAAAGACTTACGAAGGCTACGGCAGCCGTTTAGGAGTCGAAAAAGGAGCCATTCTTGACTGGAGTGATTACTATTTTCTTCATCATACGCCTTCTTCATTGAAAGATTTCAACAAGTGGCCTGCCTTCCCAAATTCCTGTAGGTACGTATAGCGCACAATGAAACTTTTTTTTTTTGGAAAAATAATAATTTCTTGGCTGATGATCATCTAATCTGACTTGAAATTTTCTAATTGCTGCTCTCATTATACATGTTAATTTAATCGTTGTACTTGCTTTGTCATTTCTTAGACAAAAAATTTAGTGTACTGTACTTTTGCCGGCTACATATATATATATACACATTTGATTGTACTAAAATGTTTTTTGTGCCTCGTCAAGTCCACTTCTATGTTTTTGGACTTATCTTGCCTAGCTATAATTTTTTATTGATTTTTTTGTTTGTTTTATTATTATATAGGGAAGTGATTGATGAGTATTGTGAGGAATTGGTGAAGTTGTGTGGGAGATTAATGAGGGTTTTATCAATAAATCTTGGATTGAGAGAGGACCAATTACAAAATGCAATTGGTGGTGACAATATTGGGGCATGTATGAGGGTCAATTTTTATCCAAAATGTCCACAGCCTGACTTGGCCCTCGGCTTATCTCCCCATTCTGACCCTGGGGGCTTGACCATCCTCCTGCCGGACGATCATGTTGCTGGTCTTCAAGTCCGGAGAAACGACCAGTGGATCACTGTGAAGCCGGCCAAACATGCTTTTATCGTTAACATCGGAGATCAAATTCAGGTGATTATTGTTTACTTGTCCATCCTCCTCTTTCTCTCAGATTATCCATAAAAAATAAAAATAAAAATAAAAATAAATATAAAAAAATGCTTGGCTAGCTAGGATTCATAAAAGCTTTAATAGCACATGGAGGGGTCATTTTCGGTGGGCTAATTACTGGTTTCCCGTCCAAGTACTCTACTCAAAATATCATATACGGAAAGGTTTTGGGACCATTTCGTCTTTACAATTTCATTGAAATAACTCGAACCTGAAATATCGTTAATATTAGTGTAAAAGGCTTATCATTAAACCATCTCAATTTCCGTCTTAGGTGCCTAGAGTTAGAAATATCATTAATACGAGTGCGTAAGACTAACCACTAAATCATCTCATCAGTTTCAGTCTTAGGTATCTAGAGTTAGAAATTGAGTCATCTCGATTTCCGTCTAAGGTTACCGGAGTTAGAAAAGAGTTATATATACTAGTGTGTTGTCAAACATTAGAGATGGATAATCTTGATTAATATTGCATTAAGATAAAGTCTAATTAAAATGGCAACTTGCTGTAGCTTAGACATTTCAAATAAATTTTTTTCCAAGATGAGACTTTATAGAAACAATTGGCTCTCATCTATTTGGCCCTTTCATTTTTTGTCTCTGGAAATATCCAGTTCACCTACCTTCTTCATCACTCATTTTTTATCATTATCTTCACATGTTAAACAAGCTTAGTTTGACACCGACACTATTTCCTCATATAGAATGCTATTTAGTAAAAGCTTTATTCCTTTGGAAGCACTTTTATTGAAAAGCAGTTTAGCGTGTGTGAACACACACACATATTTTAGAGCCTATGTTCTTCTACATCATATATATATATATATGTATGGAACTTTTCCTTCTGCACCCCATTATTTTACTACAATAAGCACCTTTGATGAAATTGTATACAATTAAAAGTTTTTCGATGAGATTTTTTATATGCATCATAAGAAAATTAAAATATACAATTTGGAAATTTTTTGGAATTGAAAATTATTTTTTCTTATATTTTCCTATTGTTAAATGTTTTATCTTCAAAAAAGTCGGAAAAAACTAGTTCTTGTACCCAAAAATTTTCAATTTTTTTCCACAAATGTATTTCAATGTTTTTATCATCCATACAAAAAATTACATCAAGATTCAATATATTCCATTAAATTTCATTAAAAAGTCTTCATTGGAAAGATTATATATATATATATATTAGCATGCACGTTGTTGCAGAAGATATTATTAGAGATATTTACTGAAGATTTTGAGTTTTTGATTAATAGAATTTCAAAGAGAGTATCTCTTTTTATCCGAATATCGGTACCTTTACGAGGGTCAACGATTTTGATGCCTGTTATTCTAGTATTCATGTGCGAATCAACAAATTAATAGAAGGTTTCGCTCATAGGCGGAGGTAGTAGTAGGCTAGACCGGGCTGTAGCCCAGTCTAGAATTTTGAAAATAAATAAATAATATATTTAAAAAAAAAAAAAAAAAAAAACTACACATTTAATAATAAGTTTTATCTTCTAATTAATACATCAGTCCATCATAAAACTTAATTGATAACTAATTAATTTAGCACAAGCTCACCATAAAACAAATAAATCATCAATAAGAACACATTAGTATTGATGAGATGAGATTGATCCGGTAGTAAAACCCCCCACACCTATACCACGGGTTGTGGGTTCAAGTCCATCCCTAAAAAAAAACCCTGAATAGAACTCAACAATAATTTATAATTTTAATTTATTTAATTTCCCTCTCTCTTTTTGTTTGATTGTAGTTATATATGTAATAACATATGTATTTTGAAGGGTTAAAATGATTTTTATTTCCCTCTCGCTTTTTGTTTGATTTTAGTTATATATGTAATAACATATGCATTTTGAAGGGTAAGGTTCACATCATCATCGATATTACTTAAAATGATTTTGACTAACTATTTAGTTTAGCCCTCCCTGACTCAAAATCCTGGCTACGCCACGTATTCATGTGCGAATCAACGGATTTAAATCAATTACCTGTCTATTTATTGAGTTTTGTCCGTGTCAATTTTTCCGCTCTATCACCCGTGCACACACCCACGTATGAAAATTCGGGCACTAATTTCTGAACTGATTTACTAAATTTTTGTCTATTCGTGAATCGATGCTTATATATAGTTCTGTGATGGTATTCAGGTTGTAAGCAATGCAAACTACAAGAGTGTGGAGCATAGAGTGATTGTAAATTCAGGACAAGAACGAGTGTCTCTGGCCTTCTTCTACAATCCGAAAAGCGATATTCCGATCGAGCCAGTAAAAGATCTTGTAACAGCAGAGAAGCCATCGCTGTATCCAGCCATGACCTTTGATGAGTACAGACTTTTCATTAGAACAATGGGTCCCAAAGGCAAATCCCAGGTCGACTCTATGAAATCTCCAAGATGATCGATGAAACATATATAAGTATTTCAAATACATATGATCAAATTACAGTTTCAATATATATATATATATATATATGTATATTGTAGTCGTCTTTGTAAAATCATATATATAAATAAATAAAAATATACTTATGTATATTGATTCAAGTAATTAACTGTTCATGATCTAGTGATGATGATCAAGAGAGAGATTAATTCATTAATTAACTCCCATTTAAGATTCTGATTCATGGATAATGGATTGCCTTCACTCATGCCTCCTATTTTCTCAACAACACCACTCAATTCAATACCAAAATGTCTTTTAACTTTTTAAGTCATTTGAGATAATAGATAATAGATGCGTTTTGTTTTGAGTTGAAAAGTTATTAACTCTTCAAGTGGTGGACCTGCAAAAACAAAAACAAAAGAAGAAAACAACAAACAACTTATTGTTGTTTTCAATGAGTGCAGCTTTCCGCGCTATAAATGGAAAAACTGGTTTCGCTGATTTTGTTTTTTTTGTTTTTTGGTTTTTTTTTTTCCTTGGTAAGAAAGCGTGCCTAAACGCATTTTCCATATTATTTTTTTGTAAGTATTCTCATTGAATCAAACTTGTCGACCGCCCTGAAAACCTGAAAAATACAAAGAAACTAGAGGGGGGTGTCCTTTGGGGACCCTCTGATGCTCAAGTCAGACATTTAATTGACCAGTAAGATAATTCTAATTAGTAACCAAACTGAATAAAATCTAATGCAAACTGTGAACAAGACTGGTCGAGCCCTGGATTATGTTGTCTTTGGCCTTATTTTGCTTGGCCTGAGCGTGGGGAAAGATTGAAACAAAAGACTTCAAAGATGAAGTTGATTCATAGATGATTGAATTATATGGGTTAAGCAGTGATCTTCCGATGATCAGAGAAAATATTTTAGCAGAGTTTTGGCACGCAAACAAGCTTTTTCAATTGAGAGAAATAAGAATCCCCTCTCTGTGAAGAGGGGGTCTTATTTATATGTTTCATTAGAGACTTAATTGCGTGGTTGCTTTGATATCAAATCCCGGACCATATGGGATCTGATGATAACAACCAAGTTAAAACGTGAAAACTGACAGTTATCACTGTCAGATAGGTTGTTTGACTTGGTTAATTAGTTGTCTGTTGTGGAGAAAAACTTACCTGCACCTGGTGCAACATTCAGCACATGCTGAGTGTTGCACCCCAGCCAATCAACTGTTGACACCTCATCCAACTCATCCAACTCATCCAACTCACCATCCAACTCAGCCAACCAACTCAGCAGACCACCCCACCCAACCCAGCAGCCCAGCAGCAGAAGACGACGGCGACGGCCACGTGAAGCGACGACGGCGACGGATGTGCAGCGACGACGGCGACGACACGGCGACGGCGACGCCGGACGTGCAGCGACGACGTCGCTGCACGTCCGTCGCCGTCGCCGTCGTCGCTTCACGCTGCCGTCGATCTTGGATCTCGCCGTCGTCTTCTGCTGCTGGGCTGCTGGGTTGGGTGGGGTGGTCTGCTGAGTTGGTTGGCTGAGTAGGATGAGTTGGATTAGGTGTCAACAGTTGATTGGCTGGGGTGCAACACTCATCATGTGCTGAATGTTGCACCAGGTGCAAGTAAGTTTTTCTCGTCTGTTGTGAGGTGAGTTCAAATTGCTTGGGTCTTGGGTCGAACCCTCACCGCTGGATTTAACCCGGATCCATGAAGTCAATGTGGGCCCAAGCATTGGGCCTAAAGCTAGCTTTTGGCTACCACAAGTATTACAACTATTATAATCGGACTGTCGAGACCTGCTAAGATCAAACAATACATGTGCAGTTCGGATAACTACTCCCACAAATCGGGAAAAAAAAAAAAAAAAAAAACTCTCACACATGTTTGTAAAATATGCATAGTGGGACTCGAACCCCTCACCGACACTGTGGAAGGGAGGTGTACTATTATCTCTGCTGAGAGGTGACCTTGTTGTTTCTAAGGTGAGATTAAAAGCAGAATTAATTATTCTAAACATGATTGAGTGCTCATGAAATAAACCCACTAAAATTTCATCACTTTCTTCCCACTTTGATTTCATTTTAATTTGTTAAAAAATTCTAATAATTAAAATGAGTCACTAACCCTATAATTATCGTACGGTTTGCTAATTTATTGGATGGTGTTCAAGTACCCATTTTCATATGATAAGAATAAATTATACTTAAATAAAAAGCATGTAATGTATTATAATTTAATATTGGCCATGCTATAATTAACTTCTTTTTTTTTATAGTCATTTACTCATGTTTTCTAACTTCCCTGTAAAGCCAAGTCTTTCACTGACCCCATCTACGTAATTTTTTTTTTGGCTAATTGGCACTGATGTCTCTTAAACTCTTCCAAATATGCATTATACACTATATAATTTGTTTTTCACCACTAAACCTCTTGAACTCTCATAAATTAGTAAGTACCGACCGTAGATACTCCCACACAGGGGGTAAAAAACCCAAATGTTTACCAATTTGTGAGAGTTCAAGGGGTTTAGTGGCAAAAAATATATATATAGGAGGCATTGTGCATATTTTGGAAGAGTTTAGGGGTTATCAGCGCCAATTAGCCATTTTTATTTTCTTAATTTTATCTTGTCACCAAAATATTATAAATAATTAAGTACTTATCCCTTTAAAACATTTAAGGGTTTAGTTGATTAATCTTATACGATTTTTTTTTTTTCTTGAAAGAACAAAAAGTCCTGATTATGACAAAAATTAGAAAAATAATAATAATAATAATAATAATAATAATAATAATAAGATATTATAGCATTTATTTTTTTATTATTTCTTATGATATTATATTTGCATTTGACTATTCTCAAAATTCTAAATTGTGTCACATTCTTTTAAAAGAATACTAAACTGTTTATGAAATTAAAATTCCTATTCTTTTTATTTATTATAAATTTAGGAGTCAGAAGAGAGTGACGATTTGAACTTATAATTTCATTTTAATGTTGCTAAAAACAATTTCTGAAACCATTCTAATAGATCGATTTTTTTTTTTTTTTTTTTTAAGTAATAAATTAACCTAAACTGTAAAAAAAAAAATCTACTTTTCTGTGCATTAGATCATAAACAATCCAAAATCAGTAGTGTCAACCATTAAGATTCTTCTGGACACAACTATTTAATTGAAATGAAGAAAATCACTCGTATGTTTAAGTAGCTTTTAGTCTTTCACTGATTTTAATAATATAATAAAATTTCAACAACCAATTAAATGTAACCCCACCCTCAAAAAAAATAAAAATAAATAAATAAATAAAAATAAAACCATCAATTTATATATTGATTTCCTTAGATTGGATAGGAGTTTACGCAATTTTTTTTTTCTTTATATATAACTTTCGGTTGGAAAATCTAGTGTGGCACACATATATATATATATATTTTTAGTATTACAAGAACTATGATAATAGGGCTGTTGGGATATACTGAGATCAAAAAATACATGTGTGGTCCGGATATCTACTCCGATAACGAGAGATAACTACTCCCACAATCCGGGAAGAAAATTCTCTGCACATACTTGTAAAATGCGCATGGTGGGATTTAAACTCCTCACCAGTCACCACTTATGTGGAAGGGAGATGCATTGCCAGCTATGTTAAGAGGTGATGTGCAATGTGGCACACATAATTGGATTAGGGTTGTTTCAGTTTAGTTTTAATTTAATTTTAATAATTATAAGTTGGTTTGAATTTGGAGGTTTTTGAATGGTTGTTTGATATCATATTCTGATCATTTTTTTTATAATTGTAATTAATCCATCTGATCATGCAATCTTTTGGTTGGTGAGGTCTCAGATGTTTGTTAGTTGATGTATCAGATCATCATCAAAATCCAAAGATTGACAAGTCTCAATTCGGGTACTATAATTGGTTGTTGTTGATATTTCTTATATTCACTTGTTTTAAACATTGTTTAGAAAATGATGATTAATGAAAAATCAAATTACATTAAAACCTCTATAAATTAATAATGTTGGACCATTCAAAAAATTATTAATTAATCAATAAATTAATGATTTATTAATTTATAGAGTGCACTTATAATTCAATATATATAACCAACTAAAGATTCAACTAATCTAATTAATTAAATATCATTAATCCGGTTTTTATGAGTTCCAGGTTTTTGTTACTTTTTTATTCTTTTCATTATTATATGGATGGATATTGCCTAGGGTTTTTCAATATATGATCGTTTGTGATGTTTTTTTCCTCTAGATCAATCCAATTTTACGAAAAAAAAAAAAAAAAACTACATTAAGTCAATAATAATAATAATAATAACTAATTTCATTGTACTTCAGCCAGAGATGATACAACAACTTTGGAGCCTGTTAGTCTGTTACACGTAAAGAAGCGAATTCAACTCCAGAAATTCAAAGTGCATTCAAAAAATTAGAGATGAGATTCAACTAGATTTGAATTTCAAGAAAAAAATAAGTAACAATAGAGTCATATTTCAATAAATTATGATAGTAAATTATATTTCTAAATTTAACAAATTATTAATTTATGATATGAATGATACAATAAATTTATATAGGGGCTTACTGAAAAGTGTTATCTTATCAATTTATGGAAATTGTTAATTTATCTCATTAGCCCAAGTTGGGACCGAAAAATTATTATATTATAGAAATTATTAATTCATCGAGTATTAATTTATGGAGGTTTTACCGTAAATACATAATTTTTCTTTCAAAAACAAATTAAGTACATAATTCTTTCAACAAAAAAGATAATTAAGTACATAATTTCTCAACCTGAGGATGAGGTTGACCCAAAGTATGTCACTCACACATGTATCTTAAAGTTGTCATTCGAGTCATGTCCCTCTCCTCTAAATCCTAAATTTATATGCAAATCCTAAATTTGGAAGAAGGAAAAAAAAAATGAAAATAAATCATTTATATGCAAAACTTGCATAGGTGTAATAGATATACCATTGAGCCAACCGCATCTCGTCACAAAAATAAGGTTTTGACAATACCAAAAGCTGTTTCAAAATTTTTTGCCTGTTATTTATAAATAATTATAGTTTAAAAGCGTATAATATATATATATATATATATATATATATATATGTGTGTGTGTGTAAACACCATCCTAACTTATATATGTATGATATTGTGTATGCTTGTTTTACAAACCTAATATTTTTCTTGTTAATATCAAACATAATAAAATTAAATTCTAGATAAAGTTTTTTTTTTCTTTTAGTGTAAGTGGTAGACAAGTTGTGCTGAAAATGGACAAAAATGATAAATTGTTCTGACAAATAAAGTAATGAAACCTGTGCAAGTTGAGAGAGCATGATTATTTATTTATTTATTTTATTTTTATTTTTTATAATTCAAATCATGTCTATATCAAATTAAAAGTTGGAATGAATACTAGAACTCTAATAATTAAACTTCAATTCACACCTTGGACAATGACTTTTCAATGACATCCATGAATAGACAAGAGACACCATATATATATGACCCTTGTATTGATAATGAAATAGATATATCTTTAAAAAGTATAATAGAATAGTCATTATTTATTCTTTTAAGATACTAATAATTATATATGAAACATGCATTTTTTTTTAAAAGGTATATGATATGTATACTAGTAGGACCGCGTCATCTCTGACCCATGTTCTCAAGACTTTTATATCTAGCATTTTCTGACCGAAAGAAAAATAATAAGGAATTCTCAAAAACCCCTTAAGTTTTGATTTTTTTTTTTAACAACCCTTTAAATTTTTAAATTTAGATTAAAACACCCTACCCAGGAATTTTTTTAAATTTAGATTGAAACTACAAAGTGTTTTCATCTAAATTAGAAATTAAACGGATTTTTTACATTTTTTTTTTTCCAATAATGAAAGGACTTGTAATTTTAAATTGAGATCAAAACCCTAGTAGGTTTTTAATTTACAATTAGGAAAAAATTTAACTAAATTTTGAAATTATAATTTGTTCTTGGTACACAATAGAATGATTTCATCCAGAAGGTTGGATTTTAAAAGGGTCAAGTGGGGCAGTACTCACACATGGCCTCTTGCCAATGTGGTAGGCATTTTCCTTGGAAACCCCCACAACTAAGGTTCAATGCCTAGTGTATGCATGTATATATACAAATTTTCCTACCAATATGTGGGTGCTCTCTCCCCGTCCATGAGAACTACAGTCCGGATTATACTTGTAGAGCCCAATTTCACCGGTTCCAGTAGTTGTTATAATAAAAAATAAAAATAAAAAAGTGGGGCAGTACTCCTTTACAGTAATTATAATTGAGATTTTTTAATGGCCCACGTGAAAGAATAAGAACACTATTTACATAAAAGTACAAAGAATAATAACACTATTTCCACAAATTTGACGTTATACGTCAAATGTTAATAACTTTCATTTCGTAATGATAGATATCATTGGTGGTGGCAAAACCCATAATGATTTGTTCAAAGATTGACTTGCATAGGATAAAAGATTTTCATAGAGTAATTAGTGGGTTAATGATTGATTAAATTTTGGATTTCATTGGTGTATCATGTATGAGGTGGTGGGCCAAATAGGGAGATCATAGTGCAACCACACCACGTGCACTCCATATTCGAATTTAAGCATGTGTTTATTTATTTTAATATATATATTTTTAATGAATATATTTGTTTGCTTTTGTGGAATTTTAGTGATGAAGTAGCTACCACTATATTGTATTATTATTTGTCCTTCAATCAACTCCAAAAGTCACGACTAAGCTATTCACAACACATCACATGGATTTCTCTTATTTATTTATAATTCTTCATCTACTTTTTTTCCTTTATTTTCATATGAAGAGAGAGAGAGAGAAAAATAATTGACAAGTCCAAATGCAATAGTTTTAATGTTCATTTTTTTTTTTCTAAATATAATGGTAGTTTTAGTCAATAATTTATTAAAAATCATTTTATGACCGGTCCTGAAGACTGAACAGTCTTTAATTTTTCTGAAAACTAAATAGGGACTGAAATCTGAAAATGAATGACATGTTTGGTTTAATTTTTCCCACATCTGAATGAATGTATCGTCAACATGTTTGTTTTTTAAAAATAAAATTATTTGAAAATAAGTAATTTTACATTTATACCTATACTAATTAAAAAATAATAATTTAACATGCATAATTCTTTATAAGATTTCTTATTTTTTATTTTAAATTGTTTTTTGATATTTCTAAGTTGTTTGACCATTTAATGAAAACAAACAAAATAACTTAATGAGTTTAATTCAGACCCATTAAGTTTTAAGTAGAAAAAACAAACGAACCCTATGCTATTCACAACACATCACATGGATTTCTCTTCTTTATTTATTTATTTTTAATTCTTCATCTACTTTTTTTTTTTTTCCTTTCTTTTCATATGAGGAGAGAGAGAGAGAAATAATTGACAAGGCCAATGCAATAGTTTTAATGTTCATTTTTATTTTTTTTTTGTTTTCTAAATATAATAGTAGTTTTAGTCAATAATTTATTAAAAATTATTTTATGACCGGATATTGATATTTTATTCGACAATCATCTTAAAGATATGAGATGGATATGGTATGCAACATGACATACATAGATCACATGGATCATCACATAATGTAATTTCTTGCATCATTTGGAATAATAAAAACGGTTGGCCTATACTAACTAGCTCAACCGGTAGGATTGCCTATTATTAACATCCCTATAAAATCTTTTTAGAATTTAATAACCAAATAGTAGAAAGTAGAATTCATTGTCGTTACAAAAACATTTGATCTCTGTCCATTGTTGGAATTAGGCAACCAATAATTTGAACGGACAAAATAGGCTAGCCCGGTAGTAAAACCCCCCACACCAATACCATGAGATTATGGGTTCAAGTCTTCCCCCACCCCCTCATAAAACCCCGAATTATTGTAATAATTTTAAAAAATAAAAATAAAAATAAATCATAAAGATTATGCCATGATGAGGAAAACAATGAAAATTATTTCACCCGTAAGAGATCTTACCGGTTAAACTAACTAATACCCATGATATCGGATAAAATCCGTACCATCAACATGCAAAAACAACTCATTTTCGGGTTCATTTTGTGATCCAAAACAAGCAGCTTGAGTTTTAAAAATGCATAACAATGACAGAAGTGATATGTTAACATTATTAATATTTTTCATACTAAAAATCTACCAAAGACATCCAGCTTACCGAATTCAATCCATCATCCAGTGCTGATTTGTATGTCACTAGATGTCACCCACATACCTAAAACCATGGTAGATCACCAGCAATTAGACAATATCAGTCTAAACAAAACAGTAAAGAAGCGTTTAATATGTATAAAAGCCCTATAACACCCGAAAAGCACCCCTAGCCTAGTATATAAAACTATTGAGGCTTTACAACATCAGTAAAACGATTTTTTCCGTTTGCATCTCCAAGTTGAGCTTCACTGCTGCTACTGCTTTCCCTTCTTGAAGCTGCAAGAAGGACATTTGTACTGCTTGATGGTTTCTGCTTTAGCTGGTGTTATCTTCACACACTTGCCATGGTACCACTGCTCGCAGATGTCACAACCGATCCAAAACTCATCAGCGTTATAATTGTCTCCACAGGAGCCACAAAGAGTATTGTGCTCACTATCTTCATCCTCCTCATAACTTGGCTCGAGTAACTTGGTATTGTTCCTTGATTGTCCAGTAATGGATCTCTGGAAAAGAAACAGTGGGTTAATAAACACAAAAACACACAAGCAAAAGAGTTCAAATTTGACAGTTTTTATAGCTTTCATCAATCAGATAAAAATAAATCAATTTTCACCTTAGTGCTGTTCTTGGATTTGCTTCTGCTATCCACGTTCGGCTTATCTTTCGTAGCCTTCCTTCCAGTTACAACTTCATAGAGGGTGGGAAGATCGTTTATTAGGCTAAACAGACGCTTCCTGTTGAGTGAAAAATACATTAAACCTCTGATATATGTAGCCTAATGAACAAAATTATGACAAAAAGAAAACAGGGACGATATATCATAACCAACAAATGCAAACAATAGCAGGGTCCACTATCTTGCCTAATTTACTTTCTTCTTTTTTTAATTAACATATAAATGAAATCGCTCAAGGGATTCAAAAACAGGGAGTGTGGGTTCAAACATGTGCCCCACAACAAGCATGCTAATTAAAGAGATTGTGACCATCCACTTAGCACACGGATGCCTGTGCAGCACCAACTAATCCTAGTTAAAAGCTTATTAGATTAGTTTAACAATCTGTAAGAGTGTATTGAAAGACAAACGGTTGATAGGAAAGAAACAAATTTAGACACATGAACTTTCAACCGAGGTCCAGAATCATCTAGAGGACGGCAGAGAGAATACAAACAACTCACTGGCCATTGTCATATATGAGTGAAGGATTCCAAGTACCTGCAAAACTGCAATTTAAGCTTGAAAGGGTGGTGACTAGTAAATGTTCATGAAGAACATGACAGATGCAACTTAGGCTGGTTGGCAGCACAGCACAAACCCACCCTTGCAGATGCTAAAACCAGACCAATAACAATAAAAGTAACTACACAAAAAAGCCCAAGGTTTTGTCCTATGCTACAAACCTGCTAAGCTGCTCTGGAAAATGTAGTAGGAAAGCAGAATAAAATGAAATGAAAACTACTTGAAGAACCTAACAAACTTAGATCTAGCTCAAACTCAAGTCCATCAACTCCAGCCTATTGGGTTGTGTAGGCCTAAGGGTAATCTGTTCAATCCCAGCATTGGGCTTGGGCTCAACCCAGACTAAAGCCACACAAGCATCAGACAATTAAAACATCTAGTAATTCAGAACCTTCGCTTGTGACCTTGAAATCATGCTAACATTAATGGTCATGCCAGCTTTTACATATATATGCCAGATTGTGAATTAGAATCAAACTTTCAATAAGGAATATTGCGTCAAATAAATTTACTGAAGTGGATACTTTTTCCTTGGGCAGAAGAAAAGGGAAAGGGAGTGGGATGAATTACTTCCAAGGGGATAGTGTGAAACTGATGCAATCATTTTTATGCTTTTATACTTATCCTCCTCGTTTAAGAAAATCTTCTACCCAATTTATACTTCTTGTTCATTTCAGAAACGAATATATGTACAAAAGCAGCACATGCACGCACACACACACACACACACACTCATTCCTCATAAGAAACACAACAGCAGATTGACAAAATATTACGTGACGCCTTATTTATGCCAAGACCTGCTCCTTAAGTTGCCTTGTATACTAATAATTGACTGTCAGTCCATATCACACACACTGACTTCCTAGATTCTACCATTATATCTAGATTGCAAGTCTTACCGTTTAACCATCATCAGATCACATTTTGATAAATATAAACTACCAGAAACAGTTAATTTTTCAAGTAAATGATGTAATACAAGTTCAGAACTCAGAAATAACAAGGACATGTAGGAAAATACATAAGAAATTGAAGATACAAGGGAAAACAAGTTTCAAAAAAGAAAAAGAAGAAAAGTCATAAGTCATAAGTCAGGTAAATGGGCAACTATAAAAATGAAAGCATCTACTGTGCGAGTGTAACATCCTGGCTGGGTATCATTGTTTTTCCCATAACAGGACACAATTGCTTATTCAAACAATACTGCCATCATAGAGACTGCAGGAGAGCATAAAAACTGGATACTAATTACAGTGACAGTTGAAAGTGGCCTCCTCCTAATTAGATGACTAGGTAAGGATCTAGAGAGCAGACTGCCATGTGTACAGTTACTTTTTCAAATCAAGGGGTAACAGAGATACAGTTGTCTTCACAACTGGTATTTATATAGCAGTTCATACTTGTAAAGAGGTCAGTTGTAAGTTAGGATCTCCAAAAGTATCCCGAAAACTAGTACAATCCCTTGGTTGCCATAATACCATAAAAAAAATGGTCTTTCTATTAGAGAACAGATTAAATGGGGTTATAAGAGAAATGAGTCATGTCTTTTCAGCAGATGTGAAGGAGAGAAACCAGGAGTCATATATTTTTTACCAATTGTACTATGAAAATTTGTGAAGCTGGTAAATTGGAAATAACAAAGCTAAATCAGACAGCCAATGGATTGGTCCAGCAAATTCAATTTAGCAAAGAATAAGTCATAAGGCAAATCCATTGCAACGACCTTGCTAAAAGTTGGGACTGGAATGTATGTATCTGCCATCTATAAAAGGGGAAGAACTCAAGGCTTTCAGTGCAACTCCTATCATAAAAGGAGTAGTGTGCTGCAAGATACAGGTAAATGACATAACATGATGAAGTAGTCATAATTTTAGACTCCCCTCAGCATTGAGATCTTGCATTGGTCATACAGCATTTCCTTTTTGCGAAAACTTAAGTTATTGTTTCATATTATAAATAAGCTAGAGTTCTAAGTTGTTGAGCTCCCTGTGACCCTGAGTCATTAATCATTATGTTTTGCTTTCATTAATCCATGAAAACAGAAAATAATTCTGAAAATAGCAAAGCAATTCTAAATGCATTCCAGATATGATTGTCCCAGTAATATACTCCTATCCCAGTATAACTATTCCAACACCAACCAAAGAGAGGCCCAATCGCTCCTACAAGTAACACCGCAGATATTCTAGTTTCCAAACACTACTTTATCAATATTTACCAGCATCAACATTTACAGTCCACAGAAAGTACAAGATGTTAATTTAGTGTACCTGTCATTGTGACTAAGTCGAGCACCAAAGTAGAATGCCACAGAGAGCAGCCAACAATCACTATGCACCGCAACAAGAGACAGCCAGTCTTTCCTGTGCATCCCATCTCTTGCAAAATTTATACCCAATGCAGGCTCCGGGAGCTCAGGTGGAACCTCCTCCGGAGGCGCTGCCACCTCCCACATCTCGTTCGGGTGTCCATACAAAGACAAATTCTCCTTCTCTACAACAACAAACAAATCCATTACAAAGCTAAAAAACCAATTTCTACAGATTTAACTAAACAATCACAAAATCTCGAATGCAAATCAACACCAAATCTCTCCAAACCAAACCAAAAAAAAAAAAAAAAAAAGTAACTGTTTAGCTTACAAAAGTAAACACACACACACAAAGACTAGAAAACTACAAAATCAACAATGAAAACCACAAAATCAACACCAAATCTCTCTAAACCAAAAATAAAGTAAAAAAAAAAATGTAGCTGTCTAGATAACAAACGCAAACATACATAGACTAAAAAAAATCTTTAATTTTCCATAGTTTTCTCAGCAAACAAACAACCAAGAGTGAAAGGAAATCGAACTGACCTGGATCGCAGAAGATGTAGAACTGATCGACCTCTGAAAGATAAAAAAAAAGAACAAAAATGTCAGTTTTAACGTGAAATCGAAACGAACAAACAAAGACAAAAACTCACATTTCAGATAATAATAAAAAAATCAAGGCTTTTAGAGAGAGAGAGAGAGAGAGATACCGGAAGTGAGAGCACGAAGGAGAGCAGAGCGACGAGCGTTGAAATCCTTGAAGATCTCTTCTACAGTGCGAGGACTCGAAGAAGCTGTAGCCATTTTTGCATGAATACGACAGTATACGAAGTGTATATGCAGCTTGTTTGTGGTGTGCGTCTACGTAGTTTTTTTTATGAAGGTATATCTACAGAGAAATCGAAGAATTGTAGAGAGACGAACATGGAGTTTGGATTTTCTCTTTGAGAGACTGTGAGGAGACCTCAGTGTACGGTCATTGTGAGGGAGACACAAATGTTTGTTTGTCTTTTTCTTGGTCAAATGGAGAATTTTTATTGTGTGTTTTAGAGGTATTGGGCCTTTGGGCTTGGCCCAAACTTGTTTCGGTAAGAAAAAACAAAATACATTTTTGGAAACCGACGCCGAAAGTCTGGCTGAATATGTCGAGATTAAACATTATTACGGAATTTGAACTCTACCATAAATACAAAAATGCCATGTCGAGATTAATCGTTACTATGATATTTGAACTATACCATAAAAGCAAAAATACTAAAGGAAATAAAGAATATTATTTTTTTTGATCTAAAGACTAAAGAGATAACATTTTGTCGTTTTTATGAAACAGAAATGGAAAACATGAATATTACAATAAATTCGGCATCATGGGGATGTAACCATGTAGGCATAAGGAGCATACACTAGACCAACCTTATCTCGGAAATATATATATATATATATATATATACTTTTTTATTTGTCTTTTGGTGATTGGATTTTGTAACTTCAATAATTTTTTTTTTTTTTTTTTTCTAATTTCGAAATGTCACTTCATTATAATTGTATTAGTTTTTTTGTCTAAAAAAAAAAAAAATTGTATTAGTCTAATATTACTGCTATTAAAAAATAAATAAATAAATAAATAAAAACATATATTCTTCTGCTTCTTCAACCAAATTTGTGAATATAGGGTTATTAGAGCCAATCTTTTCATGATTAAAGAGAAATGCAGCCAAGAAAAATGGCCTGAGAATCCAATTGCATACAGTTTCTTAACGAAAATTTACAAGAACAAGAAAAGCGCGATAAATGCTACAATCTTCTCAACTTTACTAGCAAGACGAAATGCGAAAGTATTTATACATCAGTGTAAGCAATCAAAATCAAGGAACAAAAATCAGATATTCAATGTTCAGTGGTACATAGGAATATATATCACACAAGCATTTGCTATAGATTACATGTAACCTGCAAAAACCTCATGAAATTATGGGATTAACAGGCTAAACAAGGGTTACTAGTTGCTAATATTGCTACATTATACATCTCTAACTACATGACTAGGCGGCTTTTTGCTAAAACGATATCAATTCACAAGGATTTTTGGAGGAAAACAAACTCCTACTGGTGTTGGTTCCCCTGGAAAATTATCCAAACAAGTGATAAGTTTTACGATAGAATGAGAAGTGAGGTTGTACCTCTTTCGAACTTCAATGAATTCCCTTCTAAGAACATCCTGCAACCAATCTTCTACCACTCTGTTCCTGTTGGATAAATAGGCAGCTGCAAGTAATTGCTCCATCACTTTTGAGTCGATCTCTAGCAAACACTCAGAGCCAACAGTCTTGTGGAAGATCTCATTGATGTCTTTCGACATTTTCTTGGCAAGTGCATCAAAATCGAACTGCTTGAAAACCACTGTTTCAACCACATGATTGTAGATATCCTGCAACCATGACTTGGAGCTCTCGGAGGAGTCATTGTCAGAGTTCCCATCATCAGTGTCTTTCACCTCCTCACCTTCAGCCGGAAGGTTCAAGTCTAAATTCCTAGTTGGTGATTTATGAGCCCGTTTCACCATCTCTGAGACATCATGCTGCTCCGGGTATTCGTTCCTACCAATTAGCTTCCTTTTATTAACCAAAATAGGGTGTGATAGGTCTTTTCTCATCGTAATTAAGCTATTGGTGCTGTTCCCAAGAGCAGGTTCAACTTGGATCTGAATTGGCCGGCTCTTTGCTCTCAATATGCTTTCCTCAGAATAAGTCCCAGAAGAGATAATTTTGCTAACCTTCATCGATGATGTTGTCACAAATATTGCATTGCTGATGCTGACTTCTCTTCCATGTGAATCTGAAAATTTACCTGTTTTAATAGCCTTGGACAAGCTACTCCGAACCTGCACATCAGCCTTATCTACATTTTCAAGGAAGACAATGGACAGCGGTTTCTTGCTCAGCTCTCCAGCAACATAATCAACCACAGTCTTTCCTCTAAACTCCATAGAGTAACCACTTGCATCTTGGTGACTAAATATTGGATATGCATTTATCATCCCGTCTTGGGAGCTAATATCTGCACATATAAGATTTTCCTTGCTTCCATATAAGATCTCAGCAAGAGCAATAGCAATCTTCCTTTTACCATGCTTATCAGGCCCAACAAAATTGAACCATACATCCGCCCTCGCACTTGCCCCGTGGCGATTTTCATTTCCTTTTCGGCAGTTAGCTATGATTTGGCTTATCATTCCTATAGCTTCATCTTGCCAGCCAACTCTTTCAGAAAGAGCACTAAAAAGCATCTTGAAGTTGCTTAGATCAAAATGACAATGCAAGTCAGGACACGAGGAGGGTGAAGATTGGGCTGGGAGATGCTCATTGACAATATCAACACTTGCAGAGAGGCACCCAGATAATTCTGGTGAAAGTTCTGCATGATCTTCATCTGTAGGAGCTGAGCTCAAACCCAACCCTAAATCTGTGGTCACAGAAGTCACAGACGTTGGAGAAGTTTGACTACCATCACCCACACTTGAATTGGACAAACTGCAAGCAGACCTGAGGCCACCTGACTCAGCACCTGCTTTCAATGGCTTCTCCACTAATTTGGACAGGCAACTTTCATTCTTAGACTTGGAGTCTGTAGGAAAAGGATGAACCGAGTTCAATGCAGACATGTTTTCCAAGTCGATGGGGATGCCCGAATTCACATTGACACAACTATTTTCATTGGGTGGTGCATTTGTGGTGTTGATACTGCTGTTATTAGCATTTTCCTTTTTGTCTTCAAGAAACCGAAAGCCCATAACAGTTGGAAATTGGGAACCCACTTGATAAATGCTTGGATTAGGAAATGGCCGGTTGTGATGAAGATTCTGACATATATCATCCCATTTCTTTTGCACACCTGTAACTTTGGTACTCAACACCCTTCTATCATCTTTGGCCTGCACTGAAAAGATACAAATTGGTTTTTACAAAAACATTGTAAAGATCCTTAATTTACTCCTGTTGCTTTCAAGCCTGACTAGTTACAACAGCACTACTGGTTCCTAAGAATTTATTCACTAAAATGATCAGAAGAGTACCGAAAAATCATAATATATGCGTTGGGGAAATAGACACGGGATAAAGCTCATGATATAATAATCAAAGCATTTCAAATGAAATATAGTATATGTTGGAGAAGTCGCACTAGAAACAATGAGGTTGACACTGTCCCAGTGGTACTACTACTATATGAAACATAATATTTATTCATGCCCTTGGTCACCTCCCCAGCATTCTCTAGCTAGTTAATGGAACCATATACCGGATCAGAATTCAAGGGTTTTAAAGCAGTACTCACCTCCAGATCCAGTCCCTTGTTTGTGCCTGATTCAGCCATCTGCAACCAAGGAGGCAAGCTAGATTGGCACTGATCTGCTATTGACGCGTTGGATCCTCCCTTTGAAAATGCAGCCATTTCTTGTTCGCACTTCTCATTGCATTGATGACAACGGGATACGCCTTGATATAAGCTGTTTAATGGACTCTTTAAGTCGGAAGGCGTAGAAAAGAACCCACCAAAAGGAACAAATGACTCCATCAAACTGTAATTATATGAAGACCATGCAACCATGAGATTCAAAATGAACAAGGAGAAAGAGTACATATAACAATCCAGCACATGGAAAATAAACGAACCAAAAATAAAAAATTGTAAAAAATAAATTAAAAAAAACGCCTGAGCCTCCCCTTTCTATATTATCTTTCAACTCTACCATGCACCCCACCCAACCCAGCTTGAGACTCCTCTACTAGGAGCACGTTTACACACCACAAAATCCATATACTAATAACACAGTGCTGTAAGAAACCACAAGCAGAATTTCAAACCTATTATAGAAAGTTCAAAACTTCAGATATCCAATTTCTTTATTCGAATATCAATATTCATGTCTAAAAGAAAATATATCAGAAACACAATTCAGATAAAATTAAGTCATAATTTCTTGATTTGAATAGCAATATTCATGTCTAAAAGAAAATATATTAGAAACGCAATTCAAATCAAATTAAATTATAATTTCTTCATTCAAAACATGCTCGAGCATAATTAAATTTCTCATAGAAACAAACATCATGCCATCATCAAAACTATATATATGCTCTTATAACAACACAGGGCAGCTAATGTAATCATGCAAAGCTACTTACTATATTCAATATACATCACTAACATTGAAAACATTTACCTGGACTTGGGGAATGATCCGGCCATCGAAGAAGGTCTAAGAGAAGTGATAGGCAAGCGCTCCAAGTTCCAGTCCTTATCAATGGATGGAAACCTACTCAAAAACTTTGAATAGGTCTCAGGTGTGGCTGCAGCACCAATCAACCACATTTTGACACCATACCGCTGAACCAACCTTGTCAAATGAGCCACCACATGACTCACTGCATCACTCTTCCCACCACCATTTTCGTTATCGTTGTGGCTGTTATTGCTATTGCTATTGTCATCACCACCATCAACAAACACTTTCAAATCTCCATAATTGACCACTACCCCAGCTCCCAAGTTTTGCTCTATCAACATACCCACCTCCTCAAATCTCACACTGAGACTCTTCTCATCACCGTTTTCGGTTATAAACCTCGAAACATCGTTTTGAATAGAAACCATATTCAACCCAGAGAGCTCCACAGGCAATACACTAGTGGTTTTTTTAATGTTATCATTGTTTTTATTGTTTTCTTCTACACTCTCACGAAAGCTATTGAGAGCAGCGTTGGCACATACACCCAACAACAGAGGATTCTTCCTCCTCTTCACAAGAACCTCTCCAATCCTCCTGCTCTCATCGTCTCCAGCTAAGAACCCACCAAAACCCGGGAACGTGAAACCACCCAATCCCCTCCGACCCGGAACCGGATCAGGATTCTCTCCCGGGTAGTTACAGAGGAAGATTGGCGGCGGCGGGGCTCTCGATCGAGGGAACTTGTAGAGATGAGAATGGAGTGGCCGAACGATTGCCATCTTGATTTCGGAGCTCCGGAAACCCGCTTCGCTGAATACTCGACTGACGACCGGGTCGTCGAGGATCGATAGTATCAAGTGCTGCAACTCGACTTTCACGACAGTGACGGAGGAGGAGGAAGAGCTGTGCTGCGGCAGCTGGTTGTACAGATGGAAGTTCTCCGGCTGGCGACGCTGGTTAGCCTGTGACCGCTTGATTGCTGCCATGAGAGAGTTCGAAACGGGCGGGTCGCCGGTGAGTTGGCTCGACGATTGCCGGTCGAGCGAAACGCTGAGGCAGAGCTCGAGCGCCTTGAACTGGAGACGTGGTGAGTAGGCGCAGTTCCTGGCACGCGCGCAGGCCTCGCGTAGGCTTGACGACGGGAGGGATAGCAGCGCCGATACGGCGTGAAGCGATGTCGTTTGGGCGTGGCCTCTCCTTCGCGCCACGGACACTGCCTCGTCAAGCGCGTGGGCCGCATCCGGTGTCAAGCATTGCCTCGCTACGGTTACCGGCGTAGGCATCGCCGGCAAGTTACAACTTACAACGCAACAAATACAAAATTATTTAAAAAAATAATAATAAAAGTAAATTTTTTTTTTTTTTTTTTTTTTTTTGTTGATTGTTTAATTATTTTTAAATAAAATAAAATAAAAAATTTTGGGGGCAGAAAGTGTAAGTTTGTTGGAGGGGATTTAATTATTTATTGAGGGAGAGGAGGTGGTAGTGTTGGGTGGGACCCACAAAACAAAGAGGTGGTGAGTATAGATTCTCATATTTAGTGTGTTTGAACATAATATATCTTTGATTTTTTCTTTTTAATCTATCCCATATTAGTTGAAAGTTTTGTCGTTATATGACGAGATCAAATACTACATATAAGTAACGATCGAGTACTAATATATATGCGGTTAGATTAAGAAATATGATGAAATTATTGCCACGAATATGGAAGCTGATGTGTGCACTGACTTAGCTATGAGTGGACGTAAATGTGTATTTTTATTTTATTTTTATATACCGTTTACGATAGTTATGAATCAAGCATGAAATGTTGACACATTAGTATGTATGTATGTATGTATGTTTGTGTATTTGATATGTTTAATTGTGTGTAATTAATTCATTGATGATCATGATCAATATCATATGCTTTTATAAGAGGGAGATAGGGAGAGAAAAAGATAGAGATGCTGTGTCCACTTACTTTGGAGAGTGGGGCTACAGTTACAATCATCGTCGCTGTTACTTTGCTTACATATCTTTTTGATCTCTCTTTCGACGGTAAATAAATAAATAATTAAAAAAAAAAAAAATCAACGGTTTTCGATCAAGTGAGTCGACTCGGGCGGGGTATCATTATTTTGTTGAATGTGTTTCATTGGTATTTGACATTGATAGGTTGATAAGTTCTCTTCGTTTGTTTTCTTTTTTCTGAAGACTGAAATTTGAACCTAAATGATATGTTTGATTCCTTTTCACTCACATATGAATGTAATATTAGCATGATTGTTTTAAAAAAATAAAATTGTCTGAAAATAAATAATTTTACATTTATACCTATACTAATCAAAAAAAGTAATTTAACATGTATCATTATTTATAAGATTTTGCATATTCTTCTACAAACAAAGTTCAATTTAACAAAACAAAAAATTCATCAAAGAATATAATTTTGTATGTTCTACAAACAAAGTTCAAATTCAATTTATTGTCAAAAAAAAGTTCAAGTTATTTTGCATGTTGTCCTCGTTTCCTGTGTATATAACCGAGGAAACCATTTTTGATTTTTTGGTTACTTTAATCATATGCACCGGAAACCAAATAAACAAAGAGGTTATTGAATTTTTATTTTTTTATTTTTTTATTTTTTTTGAAATAGATTCCTAAATTATATGCACCGGTCTCTATGAGGAATGATTAGGGATTTTTTTTTATTTTTTTTTTTTTCCTTTTAGACTTGGAAGATTATATTTTAATTGTAATCCAATGATTTGGAATTAAGTTAAAAGTCAGAATTTCTTACTTTTATTTTTTATATTTTAAAGTTGTTTGACCATTTAAGAAAACAACAAAACAACTTACAATTTAGACGCATTAAGTTTTAAGTAGAAAAAACAATTATGTGTAGACTTGTTTTCCATACCATTAATGAAAAAGTTTTTTATCTGAAATTCAATACTAACATATGTAAACAAATTAACGAGTGATAGATAGATAGATAAATGTTGTCAAAAAAAAAGAAAAGAATTAACAAGTGATTGGTTCGATTTATACTGTGGAACTCGAACTCTCACCACGTTACGAGTTACGACTAATATGGAAAAGAAAATACACATACGTATAATAACTGTTCATATTTAATCTTCTCAATCGACCGCTGACCTAATTTTGTTTTTAGAGAATTAGATGACTTTACACATCACTAAAGAATCTCTTCTAAACCTCTACAGTTTCTCACTCCGGTAAATCTCCATGTTAGTCAAATTAATTAGTTTCGTTATGACTAATTAATCTTTAGAAATTATTCTTTACTGTGATTTGTAAATCAACCTTTACATGAGTGATCATGGGTCAACTTGGTTGAGTTAGTACATCCACTCTTACCAAAGTAGTTGTACACTTTCCTTTTCACTTCTGTAACATAGGTTCAAATTCCATATTTGTCCATTAAATGATCACAAAGTGTGACCGGACTTTTCCTCGGTAATGAGAGTTATATTCTGAACTGTGTTTGTAGTTGTTGATCTCATTCAGTCCCGACAAACCATCCAATTTGGTTGAGTTAGTGAGAAGCGAGGTGGCTTGGGGTTATACCATGAATGAATATGTAAAGGTTGAAAAGGACAAGAGAAAAAGAATAACCCATAAACGAGCACCACACACGTACCATTCAATTTCAATTTCAATTTCCATCATATCATCTCCATTTTCAAATTGGAATATCAATGCTAGCTATCCCCTCCCAAATTGAGTCCCAACTCTCCAAGTCATAATCATCTTCCTTTCTCTTTCTTTCTCTCTCTCTCATGTGGACCTTCTCTTGCCTTTGTTTTTTTTAACACATTTCTCCATCCATAAAAAAAAAATATCAAAAGAAATATATATATAAATTTAAATATTTTATAATGAGAGAAAGAAAAAGACGATTATTCAAAAGGTGTTTGATATGACCTCTTATTTTGTTCTCTTCTTTCCCTCATCTTTTTCAACCTTTTCAACCACTTTTTCCTTATATACCAAACCATGAACCAAGTCTTCTCTTCCCTTATATGTATATCACCTCCTCCCCCAACTCACCCCTCCCTCCTATTCTATATGTAATTGACTCACCGAGTCAACATATATTATTTTTTTTTATGTTTCGAATCTCTATATATACATCCAAAAGAAATTAAAAGAAATTCCTGATAAGATGTAGTTGAACTAGTAGTATACTAGTATGTATGTCCCTAGTATCTACATCAATAGGTTTGTATATTTAAGTTGTGTCCTCCTCAAAATAGAGGATAATTGATTTATATTGTATACTTTTAACTACCGGAGACTCACTGTTTTATCCTTAAAAGGGTTTTCGTGGAGTTATGGCTAAACTTTGTTTACAGTGAATATTAATTTTGACTCAACCGAAAGAAACCAAATAATGAACAGGTTAACATGGTCAAGAAAAGGAAAGGGAGATAGTGAAAGTAAAAAAGAAAAGGTTAGACACGTGTGAGTGTGTATGTCCGCATATTGTTGGATGTGGAGTGGAAGGAGAAGAAAGTTTACAATCAAAACAAATAGTTTAAAGCTAAAATTGGAAAGGAAAGATGAAAACCTAGAAATGGTTGAAAAGGAGCAGTGTCATTTTCAGCATATAATTTTGGTTACCCTCTCAACGGCCAGAGAGACATACATTCTTGTCCCACCCTTTTCAATTTATCAAAAAAATACTATTGCATAAAAGATTGGAAAGGAAATTAGTGATAGAGATTGGAGGATATATGAACAAGAAGAAGTAGTAGTAGAAGATGAAGAATCTTTGGATGCAAGATTTCTTTGGAGGGTTTGGAATCTCTTTCCTTTTTTTGTAATATCTTCCTTCTAAAAGAAAAAGTAACTTTAATGATCTCGAAGTTCAACTTTACTTAATAGTTTCAACTTCCGTGGATTGACCAACTAACGCATAACAACCGATCATATGTACATAATTTAAGTTGAAAGTTATAATTTGTATTAATAAGTATTACCGAATTTCAGGTTCAACTTCACTGTATCTAACCTTTATAAATAGCGTAACAGACCAAATTTGAGATAGTTTGGTTTAAGCCCTTTAAACCCACATTAAAAAGACCGTGAAGTTGAATCATATCTCGTTCCTCCTAAATAATAATCATAATAGTAAAGTAATTCAATATCACAAAAAAATTAACGTTTAACTTTGAAAATGTAAAGATCTCAAAACATTAACATAGCTAAACGCCAAAACCCTTTTTCTTACTTAAATTAAATTGTATTAACTTTTTCTTCTTCTTTGATGGGTCATTTATAAAAAGAAGAATAAAAAGATAAAAAATATATCGTGAGATATGATATTGTGGGAAGATAGATATTCAACATTGCTCTCACTTTATAGTTGAAAACTACAAAACAGTTAGCACCGCCACTGAATATAAATAATTCATGAAAAAAGAGTGATGGGATTTGACTTGGATTTTCTTTATGTAATGCCTTCTGGGACCATCACCATCTCCATTACTGCTGTTAATGCGCATGAATTCTATTATTCTTTTCATTTTTGATTTCTGATAAAGCAAATTGTTGTGGAAAGTTCTCTAGGGTCGAATTCCGTATGAAAAAACGTATAGGATCCCATCATTTAAAGACACGTACCAATGGGGGGTAGGAGTAAGACTTAGGAGTGTGATGATTGGATTTGTCCTAACATGGGGTTGTCCAAGCAAAAAAATAAAATAAAATAAATATATTTGTGGTACAAAGATTTTGTAGAATTCTGCAGAGAAACCTTTTCAAGGAAATCTATAAGTTCAATTACTGTAAATGGAAATATGTCAATATTCATGCTATTTGTTATTCAATTCTCTCTAGATCTCTCTTTTTTCTTCCAAAACTACGCATCTCCATCTTAGTTTTATCATGGAAAGAGTTATTAAATACATATTACTTCAATATATAATTAAAGATCTCAGTTACGTATGAGTTTACATTGGAAATCTCATTTCTTAATTAACTTAATCATTGTCACGATTTGTAATTTGAATGGACATATACGGATGACTAGGTATGTTTATCTCTTAAAAATATTTGATTCGATAGTTCAAGCCTTTTTTGTAGCAAAACATTTTAAAAAGTAGCAATTGAACATATATATATATATATGAATGGTGAGTTATGCCTTTACCTCCGAAGACATTCTCATTTGAGATAACCAAATTAATTAGCAGTGCTTCTCAGCTTCTGAGTATGATTTTGTATATAATTAGTTGGGGGAGCAAACATTTGATTTGCTAGTGAAGTCTTTTTCGTAGCAAAATATTCAGCAAGATATTGATCGTATATATAGATGATATATAAGATATGTCTATCTCTCTGCGAAATTGTTTTCATCCGTCATTTGATCGAGATAACCTAATTAGCGGTGCTTACGAGTAGGAATTTTGTACATCAAGTGGGAGAACAAACATTTGATTCTCAAGTCGAGCATTTTCGTGGCAAAATCTTCACCAAAACGTTTTTTCCAAGAAGTAGGAATTGCTAAGGGGATTAGATGCTCAATCAATGCCTTTGTTGCAAGGAACGTAAGGCACAACTAAAGGGATTGGCATGATAATTTATAAAGGAAATGGTATTAATTCTTCCTAAAGAATGGAAAAGAACCAAGAAAAATATGACTATATATATATACTAAAAATGTAGTATAGAAAAGATTTGTTAAAAGGCAAGAAAATATATATAAATATATGGTCCATTTTGGGACCAAATAAATATGAAAGAAAGTCCTGTAAAATTAAGGTCAATTTTTGTTGAAGTGGCCTTAAGAATATGTTCAACTTTGTCTCTTAAAAGGTCCTTTAGATATTACTTCACAATATTTTCTCTCCTTTTTAATTTTATCCTAATCGTTGTGTTTCCAATTTGTTGTGATCGGTTGCTTTCTTGTATTATATATTATATTATTGCACACGAACATCATGACATGTATAGCATCACTAGAAAGTTCATCAATTTTAATTTTATTTAAAAATTTTGTGTCTTCTATAAGCCAACATATTTCGATAACGGATTTCGATTAATTATCACTAACGTAACTAGACCTTGTTTGATAGTATAAACACACAAAGTAAATTCTAATAATGATTATTGTAACTAGATCTTGCTTAATAGTATAACCCACCCACAAATATAAAATTATTCGGTGGATTATTCTAATAATTGTTGCTTAATAGTTCTTCTAAACTATATACAATATATATATATATATATATATATATATATATATATATATATATATATATATATATATATACTTGATGACATTATTGAAAAAATTTTAAAAAAAGTATACAATAATAATCATAAAAACAAATTAAACAATTAAAATCATACTTGATTAAAAGAAGAAAGTTAGAGAGGCAATTTGTTAGAAATAAATGGATGTTCTATTGAGTGACAAGACTCAAATTTGATTATTTAAAAGAAAGTGTTAACACTAAACATAGCAAGACATGACACCAACAATATTATGCCTTTCTTTCTATATATTTCAAAAGGCTTGACAGTGCACCCCACTTGACAAATCTTAAGACCATGTTTGGTGTGTAAAGTTCTCCCAAACCCACCTAGAATAATCCAACCGATTGAAAGTTAAGTTTCAAAAATTCATTAAAAACCTCTCTGATTCGATGAAAAGTCTGTTACGACCTAATTAGTCAAGAAACTCAAGCACTACTCTAAATACGAAACAACGAAATGAGAAAAATTGAATTAGATTGTCAACTGCTTATAAAAATAATATTGAATCATGTGATTCTCCTGATCTAAATCAAATTAAGCACACATCCTACTCGATCCTATACATATACATAAATTAAATTAAATGTTCTTTCTAAAATTGATGTGAAGCGAATCGATTCGTAACCTAATTTTGAGTTTATCGGAGTGAGTTATTGATTAACTCAAAACATGGTAAAGGTTATTTGATGTAACCTTAGTTGACAATATAATCTAATCGATGGATTATACAAAATACCAAACACGATTAGCAAAACAGTTGAAGCAACCCAACACATCAACTGTGGAAGCACTTTCCCCACTAGCTAGTAAGTACTACACTAATAAGCTAGTATAGTATAATTAGCTTTTCCATATTTGGTACACACACATAAAAGTTATAATGTGTTTGTCCCCACCCAAAAGTGCTTTATTTATAAATGCCACAACATGTCACTAAAGTCAAGCAATTCAATCCAATCATGGTCTTGTTCTTTTGTGGGCAACCCTATTTGTTAGTAGGAGATGCGTATGAGGCATGTTTTGTCCAAAGCCCCAAATAAAATCCCTTCAACTGTGGAAAAAGCTAATTTCTTTTCCATCTAAAGAGGTGCAATTATACATGAAGAAGTGGAATTTGAAAAGAAGTGAAGAAGAACAAACATGGGAGTGTGGGGTGGCTTCAAAATAGAAACCCTAAATATGAATTTTTAAATTCCTAATGGGCAACCAAGAGCCCTAATGCATATCCACAGTAAACAAAATGGTTGGACACTTCCCTTTCACCCTAATAATTGGAGTTTGAGTTTTACATTTACCTATTAAATCCTTAAATGTTGGGAGATTTCTCTCCAATTGTGAGAGTTGCATTCTTAATAATGCTAGTAGGCTTATAGCGGTTGATTTTGATAGGTGCCAACAAACCCTAACTAGATTGAGCATATTCCAAAAAGAAAAAAAAGAAAAGAAAAGGTTAATAGCATTAACTACCCTTACTTTATTGAATCTAGCAATATTTCAAAAAAATACTATAAATTAATACAAACACCCCTTGTCATCACGTTAATCTGTTAACTTTAACGGTTGACTAACCTTGACTTGTGGCAAGCCAAATATACCCATGACACATCATCCAAAACATAAAATATTTTCTAATTAAAAAAAATAAAATAATCTATCGACCGCCGGTCGAAACATCCTCAATTCACGAAGCAACCTCCTCTACGAACAACAGGAGGTTGATCTCCTCTAGTAGAAGGAGATCGTCAAAGATCTCTCGTTTCATTCGGCAGTGGAGCTCCATCGCCAATAGATTATCTTGTTTTTTTTATAAAAAAAAAAATTAATTAAAAAATATTTTATGTTTGGAATGATGCGGCAAGGGTATATTTAACTTTCCAAGGGTCAAGGTTAGTTAACTGTTAAAGTTAAAGGACTGACTTGATGGAAATGGGTGTTTGTGTTAATTTGAAGCATCTTTTTGAATTCTTGCTAGATTTAATAAACTAAGGGTAAGTTAGTGCAATTAAAAAAAAAAAAAAAAACCCTATAGTTACAACAATTCTTTGCACTCTAGGTTTTGGACTAAGCAATGAAGTTTGTTTACTTTCGTATTGTCTTCAACGGGTTGTTAATAAATTTTAATGTAAAATTTGTCCATATATGTATGATATGTACCTTGAAACAATCTATAGGTATCCAAATTGGAATTTGTTTTACTTTTATTTTTATCTCCTATAGTAACATTATTATGCTAGAATTCTACATAATTTTAATTTCTTGAAATTTGAGAGGTTCTAGGACCAAATCTCTTTCCCAGTAAATGTAGGGACGAAGAATAACCTTTGAACCTTACATAGGAGAATATTTCAAATAATAAAAAATTTCCGCTTTATGTAAGTTGAACATGTTAGAGTGTTTAAATACTACAATGTGTTATTAAAGTCTTGTTTTACAAGAAGTGTCTGGTTCCGAGTCTAGGTTTTAGTCCCTCCACGTGATTATCGTCTAATAACGATTGATAATGGATGGACCATTGAGATATAATGTTATATGAGGCAGCTGTGGACCAATTTGGCAATGCAAGTGGACTAGCCATGGGCTGGCCTATTTCAAAACTAAATCTGGATATCAATTATTGTTTGTATGATGAGCCCACTATCATATTTGAACCCAAATTCAAGTCATGACTCATGATCAACCAAACCTAAATACACTAAAGAGTTTTCATTTATTTTTATTTTTATTTTTTTTACACCAAATCATTTTTCATTATTAGAAAACACGACGTAATAATTCTCGAAGCTTGATTTGCCTTTCATGGTTTTCCTAAAAGCAAAGACAAGTTGTGTTATTTATTGATGTCGATAATTAAGAAAAGGACCCGTATATCTTCTTAAATTTACGCATCTTATAAAATTTATCTTTTACGTCATTCATTTGATACCAATAAATGATCAACGGTGTAATTTAATTATATCATCAACACATAAGGGAGTAAAATCATAGTCTAATATATATATTTTTATTGGAGATTAGTAGCTATCACTACCTAATATACAAGACCAATAATTTTGTTGATTAGTCTATGATAAATTATCTTCTCAATTTGAATACAAGTAGAAAAATTCAATCATCAATCCTGTCGTAGTTTCCACTTTCCATCTTTGAAATATATTGCAATGATTCCAGCATCTTATATAGATTGTTCTTTCTTTGTACAATACAACCCCACTAAATAAAATATTTGATTTTTAATCCTTTTTTATGTTGAAGTTCATCATTTGATTAAAGAATAAAATGTTAGCCAAGCAAACAAAAATTTGAAAGGTATAAATATATATATATATATATATATAGAGCAAAATCGTGAAAAGCATCAAAGAAAAATTTTGAAATTTTTTTTTTTTAGCAAAATCCAACGGAAGGTGAAAAGTATCAAAGAAAAATTTAGGCATCCCAACTATGTTGACACCCTAAAAGAAATCCAATCCCATGCCTACGACCCCTCAAGAGGAAAAATTTTATTAAAGAAAAAAAATGTACAAACAAGAGGGGGGGACAAGAACCAAACCCCAAAAATCATCTAAACGATAAAAAGGCTATGGAGATAAATCTCTAAAAACAAAAGAACTATAAAAAGGTTAAGAAGTAAACCACCATGTATCCTAAGTAAGGGAAAGATCATGAGAGGCTAAACTTTCCGCAACTTGGTTACCTTCTCGATAAATATAGGAAACAAAGATTTCCATAGAAGAAAGATAAACCAAGCAGCGCCTCTAAGAAGAAAGAAACCGCCAAGGAACATTTAAGGACCAACGAGATAAAAGAAAGACCATGTAAGAAGAGTTGCACTTAATCAATAGATTGTTCCAACCGAAATCAAAAGCATACTCAATGGCCTTGATAACCGTCGATAAATCTGCTTCAAGAGCGTGCATGATATCAAAAGGAGAATCAAAACAACCTTTAACAAACACTCTATGATTGCGAAAAGCACCACCACAATTGGAAGGACATGGCGAGTATAAAGAAGGTCCATCTGTATTAACCTTAAGCCAACCTGGAGGGGGAGGACGCCAGTAAACCTCAATGATGCGAGAGGCACGGGGAGGATGGGGACGAACCTGAAGTCGATGTAGAAGAAGTAAATTCAACTATGTGTTATGCATACCTCTAATATTCAAACAATTACAATCTTTAAGAGCCGTGAATAAAAGCAAATGAAGATATGAGATGAATAAAGCGATCTTAAAAAATTAACTGATTCCTTGCATACCAAATTTGAAAAGTATTTTAAGAAACTAAAATTATACATATAATTATAAGGATAATGTTAAGACCGTCCAAAACTTTGCTCAGTTTGCCCAAATTATATGGAAAATTGATTAATAACAATCAAATTGATTATGAGATGATATGGTAGTTACAAATAAGCTTGCCACATTATTTGTGTAATGAATTTGAACCGTGTAGTATTACTCAATCTATAAGTATATAAATTCATTGCACATCCACTCTTAACAAAGTGGTTATACATTTTCAATTGACTTAAGTGATATAAGTTCAAGTCTAACAATTGCACATAAAATCAAAAGGTAAAGTTGAGTTTTAGGTTTTGCTTGTAGCGGTTGATCTAACTAAGTCTCAACAGATTCTTGATCCCAACCAAAGGTTTTTTGTTTCAAAATTAGTGAATATATATATATATTCATCAAACATATCAAAAACCTTCATATAGGAGAGGTTATTATTTTATTTTTTATATATAATAATTATTATTATTTTTTTAATGTCCATTTCACAAACTAGACAAGTTTTGTTTTAAGTCAAACATAAAGAAAAATGACATAAATTTAACCAAATTTTAATCATATAATTTATTTTAAATGTCAAAACCAAAGTTTAGAGAGAGGAAAATCTGTCATCGAGCAACTAAAGTGGGTTGAAGAGGGTCCTAAATTGGACCCAACCTTTACTATAAACAATAGAGATTTTGTAATTAAAAATTGACCTTTTACTGACAATTAGAGTCCAAATACATTTCATAATTAATTCACCATAATTTCTAATATATTTTTTTAGCATATTCTTTTCCACACCCACCATTCAACCTCTTCATATAAAAATGCCACTGTGGACCTCACAAGACCACTTTTTTTGGTTCAAATTTCAAATCTATAACATCAACTCTTGCTTACAAACTAAAAAAAAAAAAGATGAAACAAAAAAGAGAGAAATAATGATAATAATGAAGAGAAAAAAAGAGATAAAAAAGAAAAAGAAAAAGAAAAAAAACCAAATGATATGAATTGGATTTCTCTTTTTGATTTTTTTTACTTAGAACGTGTCGATCACGTGCAAAAAGGAGATTGTAGAAAGTGATTAAAAGCTGTTCTTGTCACGGTATTCACGAAGAAACAACATCATGGTTTGATTATGAGGTTTTTTTTTAGTACTTAATAATATTAATAACAATAATAAATGAACCCATAATAAAGTCATTTTAATAGATCAACCCCACACCAAAAAAACAATTTGGGCTCATCATCAATTAATTGTGTAGCCCCCCCATCTCATATCTCAATTCTCAACTCCTCCTCCTCCTTTTTTTTTTTTTTTTTTTTTTTTTTCATGTAACATCAATCGGAGTAGATGGAGACTTTATGCGATCAACTACTATAATTATGGCTTGAAATGTAAGTCAGATAAAAGATCTTCTTACACTTTACGATTTAATGGGTAAATACGAGTTTCGAACACCGTATAAAGGAGAATGAGAGAGTGAACAAACATTTTGACAAGGGTGGTTTTGAAAAAAAAAAATTAATTGATTGATTGATTTTTGACCAAATCATTAAACATGTGAGACAAAGCATACATAAAGTGTTGAAGTACTTATAATTTCATTATTATTATGAGGATTCTTTATTTTGTTGAGGATAAAGTGAGATCAATTTTTTGAATTAATTATGCTTGATGACCCATTCTTGAAACATTAATTGGATTGGTCTTATCATCTTTGTAGACCAAACAAGATACAACATCCCAAGCCTTTGTTCTCTTATTAAATATGTAGTTCTTTCCATAGCTTTAAATGTTGCTTTAAATGGGTTTAATCATTAATTCATAAAATCATTGTCATACACTATTAAAATCAAATGTCATAGTAATAAATCTTTATTTAAATAAAATAATATATCATAATAATTTTTACATTAGCATAAATAATACAAAATGTTAATTTATGCACTATATGCAAGTTCAACTCATTTATACAATTAAGATAAAAATAAAATTACAAAAATAATACCAAAAAAAAAAAAAAATACTTGTAAGAATGATCATCAAAATAGAGAAATATATATAAAACAAAATATCTCAATGACTTAACATAAAATATTTTAAATCCAACACCATAACACATCACGATCATCTTTTAGACTCTTACAATATAAGCATATGATACACCTAAAAATATAATTAAAAAAAGAAAGAAGAGAGATAATATTTTAAATAATAATCCTACCATGAAATTATTATTAAATTATAATTGTAGTTGACTTACATAAATAATTAAAAATATAGATAAGAGTTATGAAATATCTTTTATATAGTAGCTTAATGTTCACGTATTTTGTTATTCGACATTTGATAATCAAATCGGATTTCATTCCGTCGGATGAATTTAATGGTTGAAAATTTAAGATCTATTTGAATAGTATTATATTGTCTATATCAAAATGATGCCGAAGTAAAATTGAAAGGTGAAAAAAAGAAAAGAAAGAAAAGTTGAAAAAGAAACATAAAACATATTCTTGAAGATGAAAGTGAAAGCAAGAAAAGAAAAATAAAATAAAATGAAATGGTCCCTCAAAACGACAACCCTTGACTTCCCACCAAAATTGACGATGACCAAAAAAACCCTTACGTCAAAGCCTGTCGTATACGTGAACGAATCATGTTTGTACACGTGTTGTTTTTGATGCACCAGCCCCACGTAAACGGTACACCTTCAAAGAAAGAGGGAATTGCAAATAAGCCCTTCAAGGTTTGACATTTGTTTTTTGTTTTTTTTTTTCTTAAAAAAAATAAATGAAAATTCTCTTATTAATAATACAAACACCTTATAGTTTAAAAAATGGGTCGTATACTCGTATTGCTACGTAGAATCCAAAAAAATTATTGAGTGACTGATATATATCAAATTACAATCAACTGGTTAAATGAATGTCAACACTTCAAAGAATTTGGATTCTCTACTGATTTGATATTTTTCCTGATCTCACTTAATCTTAGGTTGTTAAGATGTGATTGGTTTCCATAACCATTTTATTAACAACCAATCACATGTTTTTAAAAGATCAGATCAGTAGAGAATTCAAATTCCACTTAAAAAACGTAAAAACTGAAAAATCTAAAAATATTTACCAAGCAAAATTTTAACTACCCAACAATTGTATAATAAATAAACCCTTTAAAATTTAGTTAAAAAATCACTTATTAAATACCAAAAATCAACCGATGCCCAACATGGTTTGATAGTTAAGGGTGTTCATCCAATCGAGTTGTCGAAATACTAAAAATCGCATTTAGGTGGGTTTTGATATAAATTCGAAACTAAAATGTTTTTTTATGCAAAAATGTAAAAAACAAGGGACTTTTTGGGAATGTCGACCTACGAAAACTGACCACTTTTCAAAGTTGGTGAAGACACAACACCACCCTCTCAGCTTCGGTTTCACAGAAGAAAAGAAAGAACAGAGAGAGAGAGAGAGAGAGAGAGGCATGCAATCACTTAAACATGTCTTATATTTTTCCACTTTTGTCCCTCCAAGTCCACTTAATTTACACGCTGACACCACTCTCTTTTTCTATTGTTTTTGTCACTGCTCTCTGACTCTGAGTTTGGATTCTCATCGTTATTGTCCATGGCAGCTGATGATGACGTGGAGGCAGTGATTGAATTCCTGAGGAAAAATGGACTCAAAGAAGCCGAGTCTGCTCTTAAAGAGGACATGATTGAAAAATGCGACCTGGGTTCTTTTGATTTTGAAAAGTTCTTGTTCCCTGTGCTTCCTCCGGTGAAGATTCCGACCACCCTCCGGCGACCGGACGTTGAAGAGGTTAACGGTGCTGAGAGATCAGGAGGATCGGCTTCTGGGTCCTTTTCTTCTTCTTCTTCTTCTGATGAGTTTGTCAGCTTGGGGTCTTCCACTAGTGGTGTGTGTTCTTCTTCAGGTTAGCTTCAAAAAAATAAAAAATAAAAATAAATAAAAATGGTTTTGATCAATTTTGATATCTTTTTAGTTAATTGCTTGAATTGATATGATACTTATGAATCCTGTAGTTTTTGTTTTGATGAAATGGAATGCTAATTAAAATTCAAGATTGGTGATGAATAATTGAATACACATAGAGAGTTGAAAAATACTTGAATGAATTTTATTTTCTTTCTAAAATTTAGGTTTTGTTTGATCAGAAGACATTAAATTTAATGCACCGTACAAGTTTGAAGCTCATTCTTCTTGTTTCATGTTTTATGTGGCCTCAATTTACTGCCATAAATGATAAATCCAACCCAATTCAACTACCTATTCATTAAAAAAAAAAAAAAAAAACCAATTCAACTACCAAATTACAATTTTTCCTTTATTTTAGCTCAGTCCTCATGTGACTTCCCAGCTACCTGAAAATCGGAATGTCTAGCTGTTCTTCCATCATTAATGATGGCTGATTGGCTTCAAACTAGCAATATCGGTGGGAGTCGTTGGCATCATTGCTTGTTTTTTTCTTTTTACAACTTCAAAAACTTTGGTTTGCTATAACTTTTTTCTTTTTTTTCCTTTATTTGTCTATATTGGTATTCGAATTTAGCAATCATGCTCTTTTCTCTCCACTGATTTATTAACTAACCGGAGGTGAAGATGCTTTATTGTCATAATATGCACCCTCCATCCCTAGTTAATCACTACAAATTCAAGTTTAAGGAATCACTTTAATGAAACACCATCTTGTTTGCACGAATTTAAGGATTCGCTTCAATGAAACACCATCAGTTTGTTTGCTGCCTGTGCTATTTGTCTCATACTGGTTCCTTAATTTGCACATCTTGCGTGTGCTTGCAACCAACATGTTATCAATCATCTTTACTATCAGTAAGACTTTACTGATTTATCGACAAAATTTTGGAAACTATTTTCGCTTTTCAGCCAGGCTGCCAATGCCATAATGTTTCTCTTAGTCATTTACACCGTTAAAATGCTCTGATTTATTTGTTTCGCTTTCACAGACTTCACAAATCCGTATGGACTTCGTTCTGCATCTCTCGGTAGTTCTGAAGCTTCATCAGATAGTTTATCTCAATTTGGTACAGCGCGTGATTACCATGATTACGATATGCAAAATGACCTCTATTGGCATGATGAGAGAGATGAAGGAAACTTTTTGACTCCCTGCTTTGGAACGTCTGACTTCTTCGGTTGTCCAAGTGAGGATAAGTTCATAATGACTTCGGAGGCTGATAAACAATTTGAGGATCCATTGGCTGAATACGACAAATCAGAAGGTTTGCAATCAGAGGAAAGTATTGATTTCTTGGATAAACCATGTCTATTTAATATTGCTCCGAGGAATGGTGAAACCGAGGTTCAAGTGACACATTATTATCAGTTTGATAATAATGACTTAACTGAAGGAGGCATTGGAGGGAAAGTCAAGGATTGTGCTGCTTACGGTTGTTCATTACCATTCTGTAAATGCTGTGCTGGAGCCGAGGGGGTTTGTGATGGAGACTTTGTGGACTACTCGAGCTCTAAAAAAACCGAGTTAAATGATTCTTCTGCTGATTGTGATTCGGCTCTTCATCTGAGGACTAACAAGAATTCTAACTACTCCAATAAAGGGGGTTCAAGAAAAAATTGGATCGACGGGTTGAAAGATACCTCTAACTTACATGTTAAGGTTTCCGAGAAAAATTTCATGCCAAATGGAAATGATCTAAGAGATGGTGAATTTAATGGAGGAGGACTCCACGAGCCTAAGGCAGGTGCAGAGGAAGAGGATGCCAATGCTAATGACCTTCTTGTGTTTGATAATCATGAAGACGAATATGAAATATTTAATCTGCGAATCATACACAGGAAAAACAGGTTTGTCAGCAAAACTCTGATAATTCTCTGCTGTACTTTTTATTGCATGATGGTTCAAATATTCGTAAATATCATGTCACTCACGAAGAAGTATAGGAATTATTGTACCTTAAGTAAACTGTTTTGAATTTGATACTAGGTAAGAACTAAGAAAATGAGTAATATTGTTCCGATATTAACTATAGAATGTGATAGGAATAAGAAAGTTGCTGCTTCCATGTTACACTTGTTGGGTTTACTCGATCTTTTTTCGGAAGAGATGGACTAGCCTTCCCTCTCTCTATATATATGACTTTTGTATCGTCTTAGCTTAATTTAGTAGTTATTGATACATAAGTACTCTTGAGTTAATAGAGATTGGAAGCCGTTGCATTGCAGGTTGATTTGTAGCAATCAGTGTACTCACGTGTTATGCCATCTACAGGACTGGATTCGAAGAAAACAAGGATCTGCCTATTGTGCTAAATACTGTCATTGCAGGCAGATATCATGTTACAGAATACCTAGGTTCAGCTGCTTTCAGTAAGGTGTTTCAAGCAAATGATCTTCACACAGGGATTGATGTTTGCTTGAAGATCATCAAAAACGATAAAGATTTTTTCGATCAGAGTTTAGATGAAATTAAACTTCTCAAGTTTGTGAATAGGCATGACCCTGCCGATGAACGCCACATTTTGCGTCTCTATGACTACTTCTATCATCAGGTACATCTTAATATATTTGTGTGTACCTATATTACAATTATCGAAAATGATTATTAGCTGGAAAAACGTTGGCCATTTTTTCAATTGTGTAGTTTTTAACTATTGCTAATTCATTTCGATTTGTAAAAACTCTACAGGAGCATTTGTTCATCGTTTGTGAACTCCTTAAAGCAAATCTATATGAATTTCAAAAGTTCAATCAAGAATCTGGTGGAGAACCTTATTTTACCTTGAGCAGGTTGCAGGTTTGTTTGATTCAAGCTATTTGCTTTGCGTTGCCCTTCTTTTGACAACTCGTTTTATATTCTTAGTTTCACTCACCTTTTACTTTTAGTGCCATATAATTGTGTCCGTGACCTGAAAATTGGCATTATCCGCACTTTGCAGGCCATAACTCTTCAATGTTTGGAGGGGCTGGAGTACTTACATCAGTTGGGAGTTATTCACTGCGATCTAAAGCCCGAAAATATACTCATGAAAAGTTACAGGAGATGCGAGGTCAAGATTATTGATCTTGGAAGCAGTTGTTTTGAGAATGACAACTTGTGCCTATACGTACAATCTCGTTCCTATAGAGCTCCTGAAGTCATCCTAGGCCTGCCGTACAACCAAAAGATCGATTTGTGGTCTCTTGGCTGTATCTTGGCTGAGCTATGCTCAGGAGAAGTATGTTTAGTTATTTATTCCATTAGTAACCTAATTCTGATGCTTGTTTTCGGTTGCTACTTGAATGAAATTTCATCGGTTATTTATTCTAAGTATCTATGTGTTCTATAGGTGCTATTTCCGAATGATGCAGTTGTAATGATTCTTGCACGTATGGTCGGGATGGTAGGTCCTATTGATCTGGAGATGTTGGTGAACGGGCAGGAAACATACAAGTACTTCACGAAAGAATACGACCTTTACCACGTAAATGAGGTTGGTTTCTCGTATATATCACTCATTAGAGTATGCTTAACCGGTTCTTTAAGAGATTGATCTAAAACGAATTCGAGAACACAAAATTTATATCTGGCCATATATATGCATCCAGGACACAAACCAACTAGAATACATAATTCCGGAGGAGTCATCATTGGAGCATCACCTACAAGTCTCCGACGTTGGTTTCATCGATTTCGTTAGAAATTTGCTAGAGATCAATCCCCAAAGGCGCCCATCTGCGAGGGAGGCACTCAAACACCCATGGCTTTCACATTCATACTAAGTCCGATTCTTCCGCAAATTGCTGGAGGGAATGGTATAATTATTTCTGCTTGGACATCTCTCTCTAGCTTATAAGCATATGATCATATCAAGATTGCATATTTCAAGCTTCAGTTTTGGTTTTTGTGTATTTTGGCTATTTTGTCAATCTGCATATTTGTTTGTTAATTTATTTCTGTACAAAAACATCTGCCCACCTTTTTTTTTCCTCAACTTGATGAGGATTTGTAAATCTTGGGTTCATTGATTGATTCACAAAAAAAGATACAATAATTCAATGATAAATATATCTTGTTATACTTTTACTTTCGTCGATTTCATTCGTTTTATACGAGTCTAAGCTTCTGAATCTAGTAATTACTTGGTATCCAAGCTAGGTTTATTAAGAAGTCCTGAGTTTGAGTTCGTCCACGTGCATTCTACATTTATCTACATCATAAATTCAATCTTACCATTGAGCGACCTCAATTTCCTCGATAATCGATAAACACTTAGTTTTTTAAATATTCTAAGAGGATGTTGCCAACTTGAACTTGCCAATGAATGACACTCTGACAGAAATGAAAATTCCAAATGTGAATGAGTCCAATCTGACGTGGCGCCACCTAGGGATAATTGTAACATAGAATAGATTCATCTAAGTATTGTTTAATTATTTTTAATTTTTAATTTTAATTTTAAAAAAGTAATAATTATTAGGAGAAGCAAAGACAAGATCTATAAAAGAACCAAAGCTTGTCTCTTCTCAACTCTCATTGGTTGCTACAATTCAATTCTTCTTTTTCACTTTCCACTTTTACATCTCCACGCTCTCCTTCAGCGCGTTTGTATGACACCAACTATATCAAACAGAAGACCTTCCCTTGTTTGATCCCCATCCTATCTATCTACTCCAAGACTAAGACCTTGTTTGTCTTGCCTTCAAATTAATAAACTAATAAATTTGTCTAATCCAAAACTATACAAATTTAATATGTTTATTATATATTTATATATAGATTAATAATATACAACCTAAACAATTAATCTAAAATTTAATCCAAATGATACGGCAAATGAGTTGTTCTTACCATACAAATCATGGTAATTATGTGGTTAATAAAAAAATCAATTGTCACATTATTTAAGTTTGTTTTTAGACTAATTTTTTGAATTGTCTAACGGTAGTTGTAAATATATATATATATAATTTAACTGGAGTTCCAATAGATATTAATTGAAATTTTATTAAATTAATACCGGATCAATATGATACGCGATCCCGCTTAAACAATTTACGTCATCCAAATAAATTATAATTTTTATAGTAATATAGTAAATTGGATATCGTTTCATTGTTTATTATAGATTTTATTAATATACATTAATTACATGGATGATTAAAAAGATTATAATCATGTCTTTGTCAATTTTTCTATTACTTTATTTATCTACTAGAACTTTCACCTTAACCCTTTTACACTTTCTAAGATATTACGTAATTACAACCTTTTTCGAATATTTAGTTTTTATTTTTTTCATCATCTGAATTAGAGGTCAATCAACATTAATTTCTCAATAATTATATAGATACTTCTTTACAATTTATCAATTTAAGACTTTAAGTACATGAAACGTTTAAATTTTTTAAAAAAAAAATCAAAAATTTTAATGATGAATTTATTTATTTATTTATATAATTTCCATATCTTAATTCAACAAATATGTTTTGACTAAATTTTATTAAAAAAAAATAAAAATCAAAGTATTATTAATTTCAGACAACTATTTCCGGTCTTGAATCAGCGCGTGAAATCACCGTCTCTCTGACTCTCCCTCTCTCTCTCTCTCTCTTTCGCTGCATAATAAAAAACACGACTTTACTAGTCGAATCAACGCCATGACCACCACAGAAACACCTCTCTGTTAACGCAACAAAGTACACACACAAGTCACAACACAATTAACAGTTTCAATCAACACAACACCAAACAACGACTCCTTGTTTTCAAGTTTCCACTTTTTAATTGAATTGAATTGATTATATATGGCCGAGTTGACTCAGGCTACTGCCACCGATGTTGCCTACTCACCTCGGTCCGTACAAGTATGGCGGGCTCTGTTGAACTGGCTTGCTTTCTTCTTCCAGATCTTCTCCAGGTTCTTGAGGGTTCTGGGTCACTACCCACTTCTCTCTTCTTCTTCTCCGACTCACGATTTCAAGCCCCTGCCGGCCGTCGAACTCCCGGAGATCGAGTTTTCAGGGACCTTGGAGATCGCCGCTTGTGAACACCCCGCCGCTGACGTGCCCCACGCCGCCGCCGCCTCCGATGGGGGTCTCCAGAAATTCACGGTATGGGATTTTTTTTTTTTTTTGTTGATGGCTTGAATTTATTTATACTGGATTTGTTCATGTTGACTTTTATTTTATATATATATATTTCATGTCAAATGTTAGTCAATTTAGCTTGTTAGATATAAATGGAGCTTTATAGGATTTATTTTGGGAATTATATGAATTATGAAGATTAAAGTTTGAAACTTGTTTATTGTTTCACACACTATATAATGAGAAGGAGGAGAAAAAAAAAAAAAGCTGTGTGTTTGAAATTGAACAGCAGATTACAAGGGGGATTAGAGAAGAACTAACAATGTTTTTTTGCTTAATCAAAACCTGACGTTACGGGGAAGCAAAAGTGAAAATAATTAGTCACTTCGAAAGTAGAACTGATTTTGTGGTAATTTAGTGAAGTTCAGTGATGTAGAGAATATCAGTTTGTAGGTATAATATGAGCTTTGAAGTGTTTATTGTGGTTGGTTTGTTTTCGTGTGGAGTTTTTTTCGTTAGGGAAGTTTACGATCATGATGGCTAGTCAGTTAAACTTAGGTAAGGTGTCGCGATCATACAAAGCTATACAATTTTTCATTTGTTTTGGAACTTATTGCAGGTAGTTCTTGACTTGGATGAAACTTTAGTATGCGCTTATGAGACATCTAGTCTTCCTGCTTCTCTTCGTAATCAAGCTACAGAAGCAGGATTGAATGTGTTTGAGCTGGAATGCGTATCTTCAGACAAGGTAACGGATAGTGCATAAGTAGTACTGAAGTGATTGTGAAATCTGTTTTTGAGAGAAATTGTTTGATTCGAATTTGTTGCTGTTTTCAGGAATGTGAAGGGAACCCTAAGATAAATTATGTCACGGTGTTTGAGCGTCCAGGGCTGCGAGAATTTCTGAAACAAGTTAGCACATTTGCAGATCTTATACTCTTTACCGCTGGTCTTGAAGGTTTGAGTTTGATCATCATTTTACTATTTATTGATTTTCGCTTCTTTTGGTCTATTTTTTTACTTATTATTATCGACCGTTACAACTTCTGAGAGATATTATCTGGGTTTCCATAGGCTATGCTAGACCACTAGTTGATATAATAGATGTCGAAAATCTATTCAGTCGTCGACTTTATCGGCCCTCAACAACTAGCACGTAAGTACTGCTTACTTATGCTCCTTCTAGTAATCTTCTCTGTGTTTAGCTAATAATGTGAATACCCTATTTGGTTTCTGTTTGGATTTTTGTTTTCGCTGATTTGGAAAGTTATATTGCTTTTACTCGAAGCCAATCTCATCAAATATGCATAACTAAAAATCAATTCTAGATTTTGTTTCCTTTACATTGTCTTTTACATGACATTGTGTTATGTAAAAGACAACGTAAAGGAAACAAAATCTGGAATTAAAGGGATGGTGTAATATTATAAATATTTTTCAATCTTGTGGTTGGTTCGAATTGAATTCGTTGAAGAAAACACGGATTAATTTCATTCCTAATTGAGATATGTAACGTACCGTTAATTTTATTCGATTTTAATGGGATGTTCTAACATTCCTAAGTGCTTTATGTGGTACACTTTTGCTAGTTCAAGTCCATGTTAACTTGTGGTTCAATGAGTATCATGAGCATAAGTTTTATTTATCCGGTAAGTTCTACAACTCGAGGAGTAGTCTTCAAAGATGAAGCTGTTTAGTTTAACAAAAATTTTGTGCTATGAAATAACAGTGAGTATCGGGAGCATGTGAAGGATCTCACCTGCCTGTCAAAGGATTTATGTCGTACTGTTATTGTTGACAACAATCCGTTCAGCTTCTTGTTGCAACCACTTAATGGAATCCCATGTGTTCCATTTTACATTGGGCAACCGCATGATTACCAGGTAATTATATTTACTTTTTCGAAATTTCAAATCAATTTATTGATCTATGTTTGATCATTTTCTCACCATTTCTTTTACTTGTTGATCAGCTTCTCAATGTTCTTCTTCCGCTCCTCAAGCATCTCTCTCTACAGAAAGATGTGAGGCCTGTGCTATATGAAAAATTCCACATGCCCGAATGGTTTCAAAAGCAGGGAATCCCTTCTTCCGGAAGAACATCGTAGGCTAAAGATTCTATGCAATGACGGCCACATTTCTTCCGTGTACAATTCTCTACAGATTCTTTTCGTAGCAGCATCTGTCCTTGGACTCAGTGACTTCTTGAAAAGCATTAATTTGCATGCTGGAGGCATTGACAAAAGCCGAAACCTTTGTGGTTTCATATAAAAAGAAGATTTGTATGCTGCCGCACTCATCAGTCAAATAGGTATACAGTTAATGTATCTATAGATTTGTTGAAACCCTTTATTCTTGTGTAACATTGTTTATATGATTGCAAATCTATCAGGTTTTTATTTTTATTTTTTTTATATAACTTTCAGGAATCTGTAAATTTGTTTTTGTATCAATGTTTATCTGGTCATTGAATCTTTTTTCTTGAATTTTTGGTAAGTCAGTGATTTTAGCATAAATGTGTTAGGATAACAAAATGTTACCCATTCGTTCCTGCATCTATACTGTGATTGAATCTTTTCTGAAGTTCTTTTATAGGACAAATTTTATGGTCTCTAGTTCAAATTCTGGGAATTTTCAGCTTGGACTAGTGACCTTGCCTGGAAATGGAATCCAGAGAGAAACCGCGGCATAGCCACATGGACTGCGGCGAATTTGTTAATCTGATCATTATTATATAATTAGTGTTTATTATATGTTATTTGCTAAGCTATTTAATTAAGGAGGCTTTACAGCTTTTAAGCTTCTATGTATATATATGATTACAAAAGCAACCTAAAGCTACTGCTTATGCTTATATATACACAGACAAAAGCAGCCTAAAGTGCTTCTGTATATTAACATGTACAATAACAGAAAGCAGCTTATTCAGGGATTGTTCTTGCATCACTTTTCTCCCATTATTATTATTATTATTTTTTTTTTTTCCCAGTTTATTCTGAAGCAGACAATTCGGTTCTCTTCTTTAAAAGTTGTTTTTCTCTGAACCGTATATGGATCCTTAGAGCACACGTTAAGAGATTCGGTGACACTTTTTTTTTGGTAACGACATTGTTAATAATGATATAATTAAAGATAAATAGCTATGATAAGTCATAAGTCAGTTCAACTTTTAGTACTTTACAAACTTGTAGCCTATAAAAAAGTAGACAAAATAATCTTCCAGCCCTTGGAAACAAAACAAATTCAGATTCAGGAAAGGAAAGAAAACTAATTATATTTCTTAATTACACACAACTCTTAATCATAAACACTTGTATTTTTCTTTGATTGGATTTCAATAATTTATTTATTCTTTTATCAAAAAAAAAAAAAGAGAAACAACCATGATTGCAATAGCAAGGTCAAGGTAAGTAGTTGTAGGGTCCATGCATGCTTCAATTTATAGTTATTTTTTTTACCAACTTTCTTGGTTCTACTAATCTGTCATGTTTCTATTTGAGTTTGTGGAAAAACATATGAATCTTCTGGTTGACAAGTACAAAGATTTTATTTGGGTTTGGTTTCTGCCTATTTTTGAAGCCTAAACTTCAACATCAACATGTACCAAACCATTCATTAAAAAGAAAATAAACTCTGTATATTATATTCGAAGCCATCCATGTCTAGTAAAGGGTCTGTTGAGATCTATCGAGATCAAACAATATAAGTATGTGTCGGAAAACTCTCCAAACATGTCTGTAAAATATGCATCGTGGGATTTGAACCCAATAGTAACGTTGAAAGGGAGATGCACTACCACCTGTATTAAGAGATGATGTGTAATCTATTTATTTATTTATTATTATTATTATTAGTGAGGTCATTTGTGGAGATATAACTCATACCAAAATGGTAATTAAAGTGAGGGAAAGTACTAAACCAAAGTTTAATCAAATCAAGCAAATCAAAATAATTTTAACAAGGTTTTCTTTGTATTATTTTGGTTGAAGCTTTTTGAAAGGTCTTCTAATTTGGTCAATAGAAGAGATTAATTGCATTGTATCATCCAATTTTGAATTGAAATATATATGTTTGAATTCTTTAAAACAAGTTGACCAAATTAACTATATATATATATATATATATATATATCAACAAATAATTGTTGATACAGAAGCCTCTGTATATATAATTATATATTAAGGAATGCAAACTATTTAAAGTTTGTAAACCCATAAATCCCCTGAATCCACTTAGCGAACCCAAATTCGAAATTGGGACTCCCGTTGAACCATATAATCTTTGGAAAACATAAAATTATAGTCTTTGACCATGTAGGTACACAACTCAAACTCACAATATTTTAAATAAAAAAAAAACGAAAAAAAAAAAACAATAAAGTGTATAATTAAATAATTATATAATATTTTGATAAGTTTGGTGGTTTAATGTTCCTCAGACAACAGAGATTTTAAGTAGCCTAACTCCAGCTACTTTTTGGAAGCTCCTTTTGTTTCAACTAAAATCTTCAGCGCAGACACAATTTTTCAACTGTTCAAATTAATTAGAGAAAAAAATTGTCAAACTGTTCCACAAGACCAAAAATAAATAAATTAATTAAACATGTACAAATCTGGCTTGAACTTATTGTGTTTAATAATTAAGTGCATTACAATTTAAGGTTCTGTATGGAATTATGCTCGAATTAATTGTTATAAGTGCGACTCGGATACTCGGATAGCTGTTTCGGCAACCATCTCTTGATATTTTCTCATTTGTTTTTGTATAGAGTGGTTCTCTCATATTATCTTAATTTCGGTAAGAACCTTGATGAAATCATTTCGATTTTATGAATTTGGATTTGGATTTTTGTGTGGATAATAATTTCATTGAAATCTACCTATGAATAAAATTTGAGAATTTTTCAAGCACTATAATTAATTTTTCTTGAATTTTCCTATATTTCGCCAATTATCCGGTGCCTTCATATTAAAAAAATCAGGATAAATAGTTATAGTGCTTGAATTTTTTCAAATTTTATTTATAGGTAGATTTCGTTAAACTTATCATTTTTAAAAAAATCATATTAAAATTCTTAAAAATCGATGTGATTTCATTAAGGGCGCGTTTACTAATTGAGAATGAAATGAATCGGAATCAAGTTCCACTGGAAAGGGAATGGAGGGGAATCGGAATTAAGTTACTAAAGCGTTTACTAATTTTGAAGAATTATAAATAGAATCAAATTTGTACAAAATTGATTACAAAAATACCTTTATATACAAAATAGAGCTATATATATATTTATATCAATTTTAATAGGATAAAAACTGAAATGCCGGCAGAAAAAAAAAATATACAAACTTATGTCTTCCACGGTGAAGGCAAGTTATTTTCTTATTCCTTTATTTATTCATTGTATATATATATATATATATATATATATATATATATATATATAAATACCATGCAAGGTCTGCAAGAAGTCGGTATACGATAGTTCACAATTTTTATTTTTTTTTGTCGCGGTTATGTTTTTATTTTTTATTTTTATATCAAACTTTTTTATTTTCCTAATAAAATCATGTATATATACATACCAAATTCAAGGTATTCGCAGTTCTTTTTTATTTTATATACATATATATATATATATATATATATATATATATATATATATTTGCTACAACATAATTTCATATGAGATATTAATGAAAAAAATATATGCATAGTTGTTTTTTTTTTTTTTTTTTTATATTAATTTTATATGAGGATAGTTTAGTAAGGACATATGAATTCCCCTTGTAATCAAGAAAGAGAACTTAATTCCTAGAATAGAATGAGTGAAGGGAATCAAGTTCCCTTTCTTTTAGGAACTTAATTCCTGATTTGTGGATGGGGTTCACGGAACTTAATTCCCCAAAATATTAGTAAACACTATAATTCAAAATTAGGAACTTAATTCCCTTTTCTTGGATGAGATTCCTGATTAGTAAACACGTTATAAGGTTCTCACCGAAATTAAAATAAAGAATCCTTCACGAGAGACTCATCTATATGGATATATATATATATATATATATATATATATTTTTATTGTCAGTTCTTCATGATATAAAATATATTAGGACGAAGAATGTGGACCATTAGATTTACATACTTTGACTCAAAGTGTATGCACTTGTCAAAATTTCTCTATAATCTATACTTCACATTCTTTGTCATGACGAACCGATAGTAGAAAGAATGTGTGTGTGCGCGTGCGTGTGTGTGTTGGGAGACTATTGAATTATTTAGCTGCTATTGAATTGTGTGTGTGAGTGTGTTTTGGTAGACTATTGAATTATTTAGCTGCTATTTTTAATTTTAATTTTTGACATAATTAGCATTAATCTGTTTGTTATAACCCAAGATGACTCGATAATCTCTGGTCGAGAGTCTCAAGACAAAACTGAAGGCTCAAGACAAGACACGTGGGCAGTGGGCACGTCACGCGTAGATGACTCGATAATCTGGTCAAGAGTCTCAAGACAAAACTGAAGGCTCAAGACAAGACACGTAGGCAGTGGGCACGTCACGCGTCCACGCGGGACGTGCGCGGGCTTGATACGGCCAGACTCACACGGGCTTGAGACTTGGTATGCGACTGAGTCAAAACGGCTCCTGCTCATGATATTTCAGATGATATTTCATTGATCGACGTCGCATATAGCAGGAATTGATTACTTTTTTTTTTTTTTTTTTTTTTTTGAAAGTACAACAACTACCTGGACTCTGCAAGGATTGGACACTACTAGCACAGTCCGGATAACTACTCCCACAAGAGGGGAGAGGACACCCACACATGAGGTGGGACAAGGAAATAATGAGTGTATATATATACACGGTGTCGGGCGTTGAACCGTGGTGGTGGAGTCTCCCTTTGGAGAGTCACACCACATTGGCAAGAGGCCCAATGGCAGTAGGTATTGATTACTTGAATCATCAAGAAACTAAGCATATTATATATATTATATATATATATGGTCTTTATTCTTTGTCTCAATATATAACTGACAATAGAAAAACTATATATATATATATATATTTGAATATGTGAGTCCTTATCATTATAAACCCCGTGAATCTGTGATATAAGGTAAGGTAAAAACCAATTTTTTACCCTTTGTATCAAATTTCAAGACTTGTTATGTAAGTGGTGGTGGGCCAAGAGAAAAAGAATACATAACAACCTTTGAATTTTAATCCATAGGCACCAAAAAATTGGTTTGTATATACCTTTATATCAGAGGGTTTGTAAGTGAGAATGACTCAATTTTGATCTGAATTTTCTTTTATAGATGATAAATTCATTGAAATCTACCTACAAATAAAATTTGAGAATTTTGTAAGTACTAAATTATTTTTTTGAATTTTCCTATATTTATCTCATTTTTCCGATATCTTTGTATTTAACAAAATCGGGATAAATAATTCCGCTGCTTGAAAAATTCTCAAATTTTGTTTATAGATAGATTTCATTAAATTTATCATCCACGAAAAAAATTTAGATCAAAATTCATACAGATAAATGTAATTTCATCGATGTTCTTACCGAAATTAAAATAAGATACTAAATATATATGTTTGAACATTGAACAAATGCTCTAAAAAATGTAGTGATAAGTCAAGAAGACTGATTCAGGGATTCTTGTTTCAGTTTTTCTTCTCCGTAAAATTTGATTTCTTCTGAATTCTAATGTTAAACTGTTTTCGATAAGATGAATACATGATTTTCAAACTTGGATATTGTCACCATATCACAATTGAATGATAATCTTAACTACATTGTTAATTAATTAAAGATAATTCAGTGCAGCTTAATCTATATATTAGTGACTACTTTACAAACTTGTAGCCTGTAATTAAAAAAAAAATTAACAAATAGAAAGAAAAAAAAAATACTAATTATTTTAATAAGTATACTAGTTATATATATATATATACTTTACACTCAACTTTGATCATAAAAGACCAACAACATTTACATTTTTTTTTATTGGGTTTTCAATAATTTATTCTTCAACTAGAAGGAAAAAAAAAATATGTTTTGAGAACTTTTGTGGTAAGCTAGAAATGTTGTTATTTTGAGCAACAGCCATGATTACAGTAGCAAGAGGAGTCAAGGTAGTAGGGTCCAGTATGCTTCTTCATTAATTGTAATTAATTAAATAATCTGTCATGTTTCTATATAATTAGTAATTAGTTTGCCTGAGATTTATAAAGATTTTGTATTTTTGATCAGATTCCTTCGTATTTGGGTTTGGTTTCTGCTTATTTTTGAAGCCTAAACTTCAACATCAAATGTACCAAACCATATTCATGAAAAAGAAATAACTCCATAACTCCATTACTATATTATTTTTCATGATTTCAAAGTGAATGAGGTCATTTTGTAAAGAGATCTAACTCGAACCAAAACGGTGAATTTTTTAATAAGTTTACAAAAGTAATCTTTTAAGAATTAACTGTTCTGAGTTTTTAAAATTAAAGCTTTATAAGATATTACTGGAGTAAAAACAGGTGAATTCAACGGCCGATAATTAAGAAATTAACGTTAATAAAGTCAGCTTTGTAATTTTCCATATGATTTGGATGGGTGAAAGTTCTTGGAAGGTCTTGGTTTATTATAATCTGGTCAACAGAAGAGTTCCATTTATATATCATATCCAATGTTGAATGGTATCCATGTTTGAATTCTCTTTAAAATAAGTTGACCAGAAAAACAAAATATGATTAATTCATCAAATGTTTGTTGGAATGATTGGAGCATGCTTGCTGCCATTGGTAAAATATAATAGAAGCTCATAATATTTTACATAGAAAAAAAAAAATAAAACCCATAAAGTCTGTAATTGAATAATATATAATATATAATATATTTTGACAATATGCATGGTGGCTTGATATTCATGTTCACACAACATAGATTTCAGAATATTGTTTCACATGATCAAAAAAATAAATGAATAAACATGTCCGATATTGGGAGCCGACTTCTTTAGATACAAGGAAGTAGACATTCGGACTGTGTCGTAGTGTTTTACTTGATGTCTGTAGGTCTCGACAGACGTATTTAAAAATAATAATAAAAATAAAACTTTATACATTATAATAATATAGCAAAATGATAGGGATATTTTCGGTATTTCCCAGTGAGCAGCCAAGCTTTTTGACCATTAATGTTTTCTATAAAACTCAAAGAAAGTTTACAAATGAACCCCACAAAGAACCTACCTTTCCTCTTTCAACATCAAAATGAAGTCTTGATGTTGCTGATGTTGATGACTTAGCAGCCGTAAAATTTATGTTATTGACCAATCTATTTGCATTGCATTCCTCAAATTTAGCTTTGAATAAAGTAAAAGATGTGGAAACAACGTATTTCAATTGTATTTCAATTATATTATCGGAGAAATATTTAATAGAACTCTCGATTTATTTAATTATATGAATACGATTGAAATGACTACTAATGGTATCTAGTCATTTTTATAATATTTTTAAAAGTTTAACTTTAAGAGTAAAAGATATCAAAAATAAAGGTTTTGATATACATTACGGATGTAATGATTCTATTAGCTAGAAGTATTCAACACATCAAAATATTAAAGATCGGTGATATATTTACTTGAATAAATATATACAATCAAAATTTAATTGTATATATGAATGCAATCGATACTTTTCAACTATTCTCATAACACTTTCGAAAGCTTAGCTTTAAAAGTAAAATATATAAAAACATCTTATGTTGTTATACGATAATGGATATTAAAGATAAATTGAGTATTTAATTATATAAATATAATTGGATGGTTGCAATTTTTTTTTTTTTTTTTTTTTAATATTAAGGTTGTCATTATATTTTAATTACATGAATACAATAATCGAATAATTAGCTTAAACACAAAAGATAAAAAAACAACAAATCTTGATACATCATCGCTATATTATCGATGTAATAACTTTATCGGAATGAATACAATCCAATGGCTATCAACCACCGTTACGATAACACTTCTGAGAGAGAATTAAAAACAAAGAAAATGTTTATAGTAAACAAAAAAATGCGATTTGCGGCCTTACAAGTTACAAGTTTGGTTTGTGATTTGTTAACCAATGCCACCTATCCACATAAATGCAAAACCTAACGTTGTGTTGTAAATTAATTGTTATTATTTTTTTTTTTTTTGGGACATATTTTTTAAATTAATTATTTTTGCATGCATATGCATGTGATTTTTTACTCTGCAGACGCGTATCCTCTCTTTTTGCTCCAACGTTTTTATTTTCTCTCTCCATATTCGAATAGCCGTCATGTGGTAACAATTGCAATTAATTTTTCTTCCAAATATTTTCAATTTTTATATTAGAATAAAAACCAATGTATATATATTCAATTTCTTTCAATTGATTCTACATGGAAATAAAGAGTTTAATTAATTAATTGTTTTTAGAATAAACCTTATCTTGGTGATTTAAAAGTGGGAGTATTTAATTTTGTTTTTTTGAAAGAGGTGAGAGTATTTAATTGGATAGCAATTTAATTGTAAGATTCAGTTTTTGAATTTCAAGGATAGAAAATTAATGGTGGGAATTTTCCTTAATTAGAATAATTTAATTGCTATAGCTATTATAATAGATATCTAATTTTAATGACCTCGTAAAAAATAATTATATTGACATATTTTAAACAATTATAGGATTACTGAAAAAATTTAAAATTCAAATCCTAATAATTTATAATAATAAAAAATAATTTTTTTGCTATCTAATATTAACAAACTTGAGATCTTCCCATATATTGCATTAGTTTGAATTCAATCTACATATATATATATTTTTAGATTCTTATTGTATTATGATAAAATAGAATACTAGTAGACCCGAAGATGACATTTTAAATATAATAATATACCGTTTTAGATTTTTTGTTTTAAAAAATAAAATTACAAAAACATGTTTCATGAAGATGTTTCCAATCTTTTTATTTTATTTTAATATATATATATATATATAGATATATATATATATGTTAGTTATAATTCTATTTGTATAAATTTTATCACCCAAAGACACTAATATTTCACGTTTTTTATAGAATGAGATTTGTAACGATTAAATTATATATACGTTGATTGTTTTGTTGTTTTTTAAACGATCTGTTACGATACAATTTTTATTCCATAAAAACAAGTGAAAATTACTATCTAATCCTTGAGCGATCTCCATCATTTGTTAGAAGCAGTACTTGATCTTGGTAGGTTTTAATATATACATTTCTAAAGTATAATAGTAATGTTTGATCTCAGCGGATTCCGATTAACTCCTAGTCTGATTATGATAGTGTTTCTTAATTTTAAACGGAGGTCTTTTTGACTAAAACATGAAACTCCCAAACACACACTCTCTGACTCTCTCTTGTAGTTGTGTACTGTATCTGTCTTTTCCTTTTACAAACTCTTTTGATATGTTTTTTCAAATCTCTCTCTCTCTCTCTCTCTGAGACATTTCAACCCAACCGATGAAGAAAACCGACCAAGTTCTCTTCGTCAACCCCCATTTTTTTAGATGACGAAACCACCCTCCCCCACCACCGTCTCCATCTCCGCCGCCGACGGTTTTATTTTATCTGTCGTCGTCGCTTTCCTCTCTGTCGTCTTCTCCCTTCTTTCCTCGACCGCCGATGCCTTGGGTTCAGGCTCCACCATCGCCGTCAGCTACGGCTCCGGCACCGTCTGCGCCGTCGTGGCGGCTCAGCGCACCCACCGCATCCTCTGCTACAATCGCGGCACCGTCGTGGCCGTCTTGCCCAACACTTCCTTCTCCGAAATCGCCGGTGGCCAGAGCTCCTTATGCGGCATTCGCTCCGGCGGGTACAGCCTCCTCTGCTGGGACCTGAGCTTCACTCAGAATCCAAGCTTTGTCCCCAAAAGAATCTACTTTAACGACACTGTTTTATTGGGAAATCTCTCGGTTGGTGACGAACAAGTCTGCGCCACCACCATCGTTGACGGCGTCGTCAAATGCTGGAGAGGCAACGATAATGTCACCGTACCGTCAAAGGAACTAAATTTCGGGTCAATTTCGTCTGGAGTCGGGTTCACTTGCGGAATCCAGAAGAATACAAGCAGAGTTCGTTGCTGGGGGAGCAACAATTCAATCGCGAGCGGAATCGAAACCGAATTCGGGAACCGGTCCATGTTGAGCATATCCGCCGGCGGGTCTCACGTTTGCGGCATCGATCGTGGTGGGTTTTTGTTCTGTCACGGGAACAACGACTCGGGTCAGCTGAATCCTCCGTCGAATTCGTCGTCCGAGTTCTTAGCTCTGGCTCTCGGGTCGGATCACAGCTGCGCGATCCGGGAACAAAACGGGTCGGTGGTCTGCTGGGGTGGCGGCGGAGAGTACTCCGTCAACGTAACAGAAGGAGTTTCGTTTGAGTCGATCGTTTCCGGGTCGAATTTCACTTGCGGGTTGACGACAAGGAGTTTCTCGATAATTTGCTGGGGTCCGGGTTGGGGAAACGGGTCGGGTTCTCTGGTTAATATATCAGCTGAGATTCTTCCAGGACCCTGTGTTCCATCTTCTTGCAGTGAATGTGGTATATATCCTCAAACTGATAGATTATGTTTCAGTCCCGGTACAACAATTTGTAGACATTGTTTGCCCCAAATTTTGTCACCAATCCCATCGCCACCGTCCATTCCTGTATCACCACCACCACCATCACCGTCTGATCGGCCTAGATCATCACCACCCTCTAAAGAACTGACTAGAGGTTTATTAGCTTTCGCCATTGTTGGATCGGTTGGTGCTTTTGCTGGTTTGTGTACTGTGATTTATTGTTTATGGACTGGTGTTTGTTTTGGGGACAAGAAAATTCACAATTCAGTTCAGCCAACCATCACTAGAGCTGGTTCTAATGGTGGTGTGACAACGTCGAATAACAGTCCACCTTCGCGGTCATCCACCATCAGACGACAGGGCTCGAGGGTGCTGACAATTAGGAGGCAGAGAAGCGGGACATCCTCTAAACACACTGATAGAGCAGAGGAGTTTTCACTTGCTGAACTCGCTGCTGCTACGAATGACTTTTCGTTGGAGAACAAGATTGGTTCCGGTAGCTTTGGGGTTGTTTATAGAGGGAAATTGTGGGATGGTCGTGAGGTCGCGATCAAGAGAGGCGAAACTGGGCAGAAGTTGAAGAAATTGCAGGAGAAGGAGAGTGCATTCGAGTCGGAATTGGCATTCTTGTCAAGGCTTCATCACAAGCATTTGGTGAGGCTTGTGGGGTTTTGTGAAGAAAGAGATGAGAGGCTCCTGGTTTACGAGTACATGAAAAACGGAGCACTTTACGATCATTTGCACGACAAGAACAATGTCGAGAAGACTAGTAGCCTTTTGAATTCCTGGAAGATGAGGATCAAAATCGCCTTGGATGCCTCTCGTGGGATCGAGTATCTTCACAACTATGCAGTTCCACCTATAATTCACAGAGACATCAAGTCCTCCAACATACTGCTTGATGTCAATTGGACTGCTAGAGTGTCGGATTTCGGGTTGTCCTTAATGGGTTCTGATTCAGAATGCGAAAACAGCGAAAACCGGCCAATCAAGGCCGCTGGGACAGTAGGGTACATTGATCCCGAGTACTACGGATTGAATGTTTTGACGGCTAAGAGTGATGTGTACGGGCTTGGCGTGGTGTTGCTAGAGCTTTTGACAGGGAAGAGAGCAATATTCAAGGACGGTGAAGGTGAAGGTGAAGGCAACACTCCTATAAGTATAGTAGATTATGCAGTGCCTGCAATAATGGCCGGAGAATTGGTGAAGGTTATGGACCCGAGAGTCGGACTGCCTGCGCTGAATGAGGCGGAGGCGGTGGAGCTGGTGGCATATACAGCAATGCATTGTGTGAATTTGGAGGGAAGAGAGAGACCTACAATTGCTGACATTGTTTCTAATTTGGAGAGAGCATTAACTCTCTGTGTAGATGATGAGAGTCATGGTAGCATCTCTAGTGGTTCAATATCAATTGTTTCAGCTGATTGATTGAAAGAAAAAAAAAAAAAAAGAGATCATTTTTTTAGAAAAGAATTCATTTAATTTACCAGATTTTATTTTTTTTGTGGGGATAATTTTATATTGAAAGAGTTTTGGAGTGTAGAGAATTAGAGAGAGAGAGTTTTTGGTCTTTTTTAACATTAAGATGTGTAATTAGGGATTTGATGTAACACAGATTACAAAAAAGAATGATTAGATGTTCTATAAAATTGTTTCTCCTTTTTATTTCCCTCTTGTTACATGTTTATATATTCAAAAATTATCGGTTACAGAAATCTCGCGTGTTCTTTCTTGCGGAATCCCAGTTACTGCTAGTGTAATGGTTGGGTAGAAGGTTTCTCTTTTTTTACTTGCTCTCTTCCTTTCTTCCTTCTGTATCGAGAATTATCAAGTGCGGAAGTTCCGCATGTTTTTTTTTTGTTTTTTTTTTTTACAGGATCCGAATTACGGAATTGCATGTGGTAGGGCAGAAAGGTAGGGGGAGACTTGATGTTTTTTTTTTCTTTGTTATTGAAAGCTTTCAAAGATGGGTCCAATATAGAAAAAGGGAAAAAAATGTGGAAGGCATGGTCTACTTTTTAGTTTATAAGATCACACGTTGGAGGGCAGTTGAGTTGGACTTTCATGTCTGAACACTTTTATTATTTTAAATAGCAGTCAATGTGTTCAGGTATCAGGTTTCAAGTGGATTTCATAGTTTTTGGAATATTTTAAATTATTTTCCAATGTCCACCTTTTTTTTCTTCTTAAAAATAAAAAATAATTTGTTTATTATTTTATATATTTACTTTCTCGGTAGAGATTTTAATATTTTATTAGCTGTTACTAGTGTTATAAATTGAGCGGTGCCTCTACATTAATAATACAAGGATTCTAATATAATTTAATGTGAATTTATTAATTATGGAATTGAGTGAGAGAATAAATGCAGTGAGGGACAGAAGAGGAGTAGTAGTAGGAGGAGGAGGTGATGGTGGTGGTGCACGGTGGCCCACCATCAACATCACCACCTCCTCTGTTGTATCATGTGTGTTTATAAGAAACAAAAATCAATTTGTGAATTCACATGGATTGAATTAATAGAGAGAGATTCAATTATATAACACTTAATCCAAATTTTGCTTTTGAATGTAGTGACTGTTTGTATCCACAAAAGATGAATTTGGTAGCACTTTTTGAAATTTTTATCTTGTCCATACCTAACTATTCCAAGTGTCTTATAGAGTTATAGTGATTATGTTCTGGAATATGTTATTTTATTTATAAATTATACACTTTTCGTATTATATGATTATGATTTTATGTATAACTTGCCTAATTTGAAATATAAGTTTTTGAAAATTAATAAGTTAGTTTTATACAGTCTTTCTATTGTCAATTTGTCCTAATAATAAATATATCAAGACGAAGAATGTGGACCACAGATTATAGAGAAATTTTGACAAGTGCATACAGTTTGAGTCAAAGTATATAAATCTAGTGGTTCATATTCTTCGTCCTGATATATTTATTGTCAGGATGAACTGATAATATAAAATCTATAGTTGTATATGTTTCTTTATATTTTATGATTGGAGCTATCTCAATCGAAAAAGTCGCTATCCTAATCACGATTTTAATATATTTCAAGAAAAAGTTAATGATATATATATTTTTTCTCTTTCATGAATAATACTTTATAATATATTGCTATTATTAGAGAAACATTTTTTTGACTTATTCTAAATTGTGTCCTTTGATAAATTCAATCAAAACCATTGCTTTTTTCCTTCATTTTTCTTTGGATTTGAAAGGGTAAGAATCATTTTGATTAATCCAATTGAAAGATTTTTAAAAAGTTAGAAAATTTTCACCTAACATATTCCTTTTCAAATAAAGATAAATTGTATTTAATATGTTCTCTTAACGGGTAAATTCAAAGTACCGTATTAACGAAAATTTTGTATTGAAATAAGGGTTATATTAGTATAAATTTCTTGTAAAATATGTCGTAAGAGTACACGTTAATATTTTCTAATATGAAGAAGTAGCTTTCTTGGTTGCAATATTTGTCAGTCGTCACCCACAATAAATCCTGAGAAACCAACCGGTCGTTGTCCTGTAAAATTTCCATAGTCACCTTTTTGGTTTAGAATCCAATTCCAGCTTTCCAGGTGCTTGTACTGTTAAACCTGTAGACTCGAGAATCGAGACCAGACTACATGACGAGGTCCATGGACCAAAAGTCAAACACGTGTCTTCTTTGGCCTTTTATATTCACACGTGTGCACTGTTTGTATTTTTTGTTTTCACATTTTACAGTCTCTACACGAACAACAGTTTGTGGACTGCGCCGTCCATAGTAAACTACAACAGAGTTTATCACCTTTAAAATCTCACCCAAAATGATTTTCTAAAACATTAAAAACAAAAATACTCGATAAACCGCTTATAGTAAAATCTCTCTAAATTAATACTAGTTAAAATACTTATAAATATAATTAATAACTCTATTAATTAATAAATTTTAAACGGTCAAATATTATTAATTTATAGAAGTTTTACCGTAAGAGCATCTCTAATACAATACTAAATTACTATACTAATGCTATAATTTAGTACAAAGTTAAAAACGCATTTTCTAATGCAATGCTAAAAGCTGTGTCAAATTTGACATATGCTATAAACTGTGCCAAATTTGGCACAGTAAGACCATCTCTAATGCATATGCCAATGCCAATACCAAATTTGGCACAAAATATATTGAAATGTTATATTTGACACATCATTTTAGCACTACACTTCAATGCAAAATTCGATTTGATATGCTATTTTTTATTTTTTAATTATTTAAAATTATAATAGTCAACAAATACAACCAATGCATTCAATGAATACATTGAATATTTTACTAGAATTGTTTCAATCTTAATTTTCCCTACCAAATTTGTTAAATTTTTATTATTTAAAATTAAAAAGTCAACAAATACGGCTGCATTTATTGCTGTGCCAAATTTGGCATATGCTATCCACTATGTCAAATTTGGCACAATTTATAGCATATGCCAAATTTGACACAGCTTTTAGCATTGCATTGGAGCATGCTTTTTTTTACTTTGAACTAAATTATAGCATTGGCACAATGATTTAGCATTGCATTGGAGATGCTCTAAATAGCATATGCCAAATTTGGCACAACAATAAATGCAGCTGTATTTGTTGACTTTTTAATTTTAAATAATAAAAATGTAACAAATTTGGTAGGGAAAATTGAGATTGAAACAATTCTAACAAAATATTAATGAATGCATTAGTTGTATTTGTTGACTTTTATAATTTTAAATAATTAAAAAATAAAAAATAAAAAATAACATATCAAATAGAATTTTGCATTGGAGTACAATGCTAAAATGAAATGCCAAATATAACATTTCATTATATTTTGTGCCAAATTTAGCATTGGTATGGGCATATGCATTAGATATTGTCTAATAGGAGAGATAATTTCCAAGATACTCGGTTACTTAAGTCATATCAAATGTTCATTATTTAAGAGACAATGATATCCCTTACTAGAGTTTAGGACTTAATACGATGTAATATGGTATTATCAAAATAATAATGCTAAACATCCCATCTAAAATCCCATCTTTTTCATCCCACTACACGTGGCATGTGAGGTGTCAAATTGTGAGTGGACACACATTAATAACACCTACCCCATGTATCCACTCACAATTTGACACCTCACATGCCACATGTAGTGGGATGAAAAAGATGGAATTTTAGGTGTGATGTGTAGCACTACTGTTATCAAAATTACATTCATATAAGTAAACATAATCTACCCATCTTTAATATTTATCAGATTTATTACGATGGTACTATCGAAACAGTGGATAGTCATTGAATTACATTCATACAATTAAACATAATTTACCGATCTTTAATGTTTATCGGATTTCTTACAATGATATTATCGAAACAATCGATAAGTGAATTACATTCATACAACTAAGGGGTTGTTTGTTTTTCTTTATCTAAAGTCTTATAATACCTTAATTTGTTAGACATATATATGGATAAGTCTTACAAATTAAGATACTATGATATGTTTGTTTTTTCATTTTGAATGATTTATTACAAATGTAAAATTGATTAGATTGTGTTAGAGTTTCTTCAAAATTGGGAATTTTTAGAAAATAATTTTTTAAGGTTTTATTATGTGCGAATAAAATTATAAATGTATGAATTGTTATAGGACATTTATAGAAATTTACTAAAAAAAACTCTACTGTAGCACTTTTTACATAAGATGAAATCAAAATTTTTTACTTTTTCTAAAAGACATATGTACTTAAAATAAGATATAAGTTAGAAAAATAAACAAATCGATTTATTTTAATTTAAGATATAAGAGATTAAGAGGTAATAAATCTTATGGTGAAAAAAAAAAAAAAAAAACGCCCCTAAGCATAATATACCAATATTTAATATTTATCTACAGATGGTTACTATAAAGTAACTTTTTAAAAAGTTTTAGTGTATAAGACTGTATGTTCAAGGCAATGATCATGAGGAAAAGTCAAAGAATGCAATGCTTGGTTTACAAGTTAATAGACCGATTGATTTTCAATGGGACATGGAAACAATTTTTTTTTTTTTTTTTTTTTTTTTATATTTTTAAAATTTTTTAAATCCAAAATTGTAGAGACTAGCCTTGTCAATTTTTGTTGGGACCATTCCCATACGAGAATATAAATATATATATATATATATATATACATAGTCCCGTTCTTATCAGCACATCCTGATATAACTTTATCAGGATATTGAATGTGAGCCACTCATTTATAATAGAGTTTTGACAAGTGCATACATACCAAGTCAAAGTATGTAAAACGAGTGGCTCACATTCAATGACCTTATATAATTATATCAGTGCGCACTGATAGGAAAATTTTCGTATATATATATATATATATATTATTGATGGATAATGACAATAGCAAACCTAAAAATATAGGTTATAGGGGCGATTTGATTATCATGTTTTTCTTTTAAGAGAGGATGATACAACTTTACGACCTGAATTTTAAAAATTTTTTTTTTTTTTTTAAACCTACCTGAAAATTCTCTAGTAGTTCTGAATATATAATTGTTATTTTCCGTGATAACATGAATCGACAACACGATACAAAATCCAAAAAAAAAAAAAAAAAAGTCATTAAAGAAAAGAAGAGCTTGATCAAATAGTAACAAGCCTCCATATACTACATATTGAGAGAGATTGATCAAAAAATAGTCATATTAATCAATCAAACAATGAGAAGAAAATTTCCAGAATTGATAATTATATATTGTAACTGGCCCCAACAACTTGGATTGCTTTGTCAAACCTTAGGTCCATCAAAATACCATAATCGCTCTCATTCCTAATTGGCATCCTGCAAATTATGATATTGATTAATAGCCTAGTCTGACGTTAAAATAATCGAAAAACCACGACGCTGAATGTTTAATTAACATTATAAATGGCCACAAAACCTTGTTGAACTCCATGACTACTTTAGCTTCTGCATGCATCTGAATTGATACCGCACAATACGTATTTTCCTTGATAAATAACATAACAATCGATACGTGATTTATATGTATTTCTATTCTACATTCACTAAATATGATTAACAAATACTTACCATAGAAATCTCAACAACAATGTTGCAATGTTAGTGAAAGAGCTGGTACCTCCTCCAGTAATCAAGCGAGTACTTTGTGAAACTCAATTAGGAATTGTCACACAATGCTCAAACCTGAGATGATTAGTGCAATATATATATATATATATATATATATATATATATATATATATATGGAGTGAGCGGTTCCGATTCCAAAAGATAGAGAGAATCTGACATCGAAAACGAACATGACTTTAAAAAAAACGAAAAGGAAATTGAACGTTCAACACTTTTTTACTTTTGGCCCTTAAGATTAATGTGAAGGTTTTCTCCGTTCTATATTTGTACTTGGAATTTCTATAGATTAGAGATTATTTAATTTGTATCTGTATATTTTTATCAGGTTGGTGGACGGAAAATAGTAGTACTAAGAGATCCGATTTACAATTAATAATATTTGGTGTTAATGTCTAGCACCCACAGCCCGAAGAAAATTCTAGTTCTTCGACAACAGCAGTAAGTTTAGTTACGTTCTGAACATACTGCTGCTATTGAAGAATAGATTTGTCTCCCGACCGTGGATTGTAGACATCAGCACCAAATATTATTACAGGTGTATCAACATAAAAATAATGAATAACATTGTAAATCCAATTTTAGCATGGTGTTTCATCCACCAACATGATAAAAGAGACACAAATACAAAATAAATCTCTCATCCAACATAAAAAAACCAAGTGTTAAGGGCCACATGTGAAATATTGAACCTTCAATTTTATTTTCTTCAAGCCGTCCTCTTTTTGGAGGTTAGAACCTCTATCTTTCTGAAGTCATAACTGTACGTTCCTTCCATATAAATGTTTTCACGAACCATCGCAACTTCAAGATTTACGTGATAACTCTAAATTGAGTTTCACGAACTCGTTTGATTGTTCCTGCATGCGGCAAGAAGTTATACATACAGAATCAAAACAAAATAATATATAAAGTTTGCATTTATAAATTCTTACCCACATCATATAAGCGCGAATTACATCTCTATAGTATATTTCAAAAAATAAAATAAAAAATTACATCCCTCAAGTAATATGGATTATCAAATACTATGGATACATATTACATAATCACCTAAATTCTTTCAACATCATTTCCGAGTTCATTTGACTTGATCGAAATTACTGGATTACCTGGAAAGATAATTTACTAGAATAAAATTCAAGAAAGCCACTACTTCATTGCTAGTCATAAACAAAAACTTCACATTAAAAATCAGTCGTACCATTTTGTTGCTTTCACAGTGTTGTGCCAATTGCTGGTAGAACTGGCTTAACAACTTTGTACATTTCTCCTCACAGTAATTCCAAACTTTTTAGCAACTTCATCTTTATGATGACTGTGGTAGCCAAAAATGGCCCATAGGCCCAACATGTTTAAGTTCAGACTTTGCAATAAAAGATCCCATCCAAGCCCACTGTACTGGGTTGACCCAACACAGATGTCAACAACAGCACAACTTGGTCTTTGAAAGACCAAGTCAAAATGTCCGTTATTTGGTGGATAATTGGAAGAGAAAATCTCTCCCAGTATCACACATGATCCTCCCTAAATCTCGCCCATGATCACAACATGATCAGTGGACGTTGGAGTCACTTAGACTACTATAAATAAGAAGGCTCCTCCAACTAAAAAGCTCTCTGAAACCTCTTATACGGAAAGCTTATAAAGGTGTACTGAAATTCTGCTGGAATAACATACCAGCAACCAGAACTTGACCAGATTCAATATTACGATCATCGGAAAATATTGCTCAGCCCAAGCACACCTAAGGTTAATTCATTCAAACCCACTTTCTTCATTCCATATGTGTTCATTCTATTTGTATTATTTTTGTTCTTAGTTCATTTGCAGGTTCAACAAAGCACTCGACCAAGGTCGACGGAAACATTCTTGCAGATCCAAACGAGTAGACGACAACACTCATCTGGCGGTTCAATTGAGTTGCCTTGGGCCTAATATAACCCGACCCAATTGACGTACCACGTATTTCGACCACCTACAATGACCAATTAATGAAAACATCTGTAGACAACCCATATACGTATACCAAACAAATAAAATAGTATATTAATCATCAAAAAATTTATATTTACCACCACAAAAATAAAAATTAGAGGGTTTCTAAAAAATTAAGACAATTTTCCTTGCCACAATATTCAATTCTAAAAATCATATTATACGTGCAAAAATATAAATATGAACGATATAAATAAGTCGTACAAATTAAAAGAGAAAAGATAGAAAAAATCAATCACCAGATTTATGGTGGTTCAACCAACACTCTTGTATTCTTCCACCCTTCCAAGCTTCATAAATCTTAGATTTCAAAGATAGAGTAAACTGATTACCAATAACAAATCAAGTTCTCTTCAATAACACTAGGATGTTAGAAAACTTTTCTAGGCTCTTGGATATGATAAAATAGGGTTGAAGACATGTATTTATAGTGAAAAATCAAAAATGTGAACTAGGGTTTTGACCATTCAAGATAATTAAATTTTATTCCCCTGTATAATTACATTTTAGTCCATATATTTTCAATATATTTCGGTTTGACCACTATAAAAATTATAGTTGAATGTCTCAACGGTAAATATGAAAATATGATTTTTTTTATAGCCGTTAGAACTTATGGAAATTATCTTGTGCCCCGTTTAGCTTTGAAACATTTCAGTGTGGTTCCTATAATCCCATAGTTTTAAAACAATTCATTTATACAACAAAGAATTTATAATCCCAATATTTTAAGGAAAAAGAAGTGTCAACTTATACAGCAGTGGAAGATGTAACCGTCAACATTAGTAGAAACTTTTACTAGTCATCTGAAAATTATAATGAATTTATTATTTTAACTTATATATTAATGGCGCGTTTAATAATCGAGAATTATAACGTGAGAAAATGAACTTAATTTCTGATTTGTGATTACATTATTTATTAAAAACGGCATCAGAAATTAAGTATATGCACTTGCCTTTTACCCCAACTTTTCTAAATAAAACCGACACCTAAACATAAATTTTTTGTTCCTTTAACAACATTGTTTTAAAGTAAAATTGAAACCAATAATGGATCTGCTTCCATATAATATAGAGTAGTAAACCAGTGCAAAATAACAAATTAAACAATCTGTACTATGAACATTTAATTTGTTTTCTTGTAACATAATTATGTAGAATCAAATTCCTGAATCGATTATATATTATTATGTAACTGTCCCCAACAACTTGGATTACTTTGCAAAACTTTAGCTCCATCAAAACACCATAATCGCTCTGTTTCCTTGCCATCCTGCAAATGTTTCAATAATCAAAAAACCGTGACCAACGATGAGTGTTTAATCAACCTTATAAATGGCAGTAATCAACTTAATAGATAGGTTTATTGCTACAAATTAAACCTTGTTGAACTCCATGACTACTTTAGCTTCCTCTACATTTGAATTGATACAACACAATACGAATTTCCCCTGATAAATAACATAACAATCGATACGTGAGTTATATGTACATCAATTCCACATTCACTTAATATGATTAACAGTATACTTACCATTGAAAATTTCAACAACGAAGTAGCTTCTTTGCCGTTGAGTCCTCCTCCATTATCTGTGAATATCATATCAAAAAAGTACTCTTTATTCTGGTAATCTGTTTCACGCCAAGCGATGAGTACAGGTAACGTATAATGAATTTTCATCTCTTCGAGCATTGAACAATTTTCAAATCTCAACTGCATAGCAACTAGCGACTCAAATTCGAAGAATTTGAGTCTTGGAGCTTTGATGATAAGTCTCTCCAAGTTTTTCAGTGTACATTTAGATAACTTTAACTTCTCCAAGTTCAAGCAACTTGAGAAGAGGTCACAACCATGTATTATCTTCTGATGATTATTATCACTATCATACTCTATAGAGACTTCAGATAGTTGCAGGGTTGTCAATGATTTGAACCTTAATGAGAGTGAAGATAAATTTTTGAATGAGCAAGGACCCACTTTGAGAGTCTTGAGAGTTTTGGACTTCAAAAGATTTGGAAGGAAAACACTGAAATCGTTATGGAACAGCATTGGTTCTTCATCAGATTCATCCTCTTCATCCTCTTCATCAGATTCATCCTCTTCAATTGGAATATTTTTAATCCCAACCATCCCAAAAAATTCAATCTCTTCAATTCTGAATGATGTAACATAGTCAAGTGCTGCTTCAACCTCAGATTGGCGGAATCTGGCTATGGGATAAAACTCGAGTTTACGGATCGTAAGCCATGGATTTTCAGGCTGCAAGACATTCAAGAAAAAATTATTGGAATTTGGTTGTGTCTCGGAAAAATCACAACCAAATTAACAAAATATATAATTACTTACAAACAGTTTATCTTGAGTTAGTTATTGTAAAAGTAAGAGCTTCTATATATACTACTTGTAAAGGAACATGGTATGTATAAGAACCACTCAAAGGCAATGTTTAAAAAAATGGCAGAGGCGGCCGCCTCGTCCCTTCACCGCCTTGAGGCTGGCGCTTTAAGGCTGTTTTTAAATGGGCAATGAGGTGACTGCCTCAAGGCTGAACCGACTTGAGGCGGTGCCATATTAATTTGGTTTTTGGTGGTGAAGCAATGAGTTTTGGTGCAATATCAATTTAGTTTTAGATGGTAAAATGGTAACTAAGAAACTAGACCAACGACTACTGATTCACGGACAAATATATTCTCGAAAAGTCGAATAGGAATTACGAAAGATATACCTCATCTTCTACCTTCTCCTCCAACCTAGTTTCTTCGTCAAAAGCATTATTGCACAACATCCAGCCCGACATTGCCTGAAAAGTTGAAAGTTAAAAATCAGCCATCTAATAGTCACATATATATTGTATTTTTCCAAAAGTTGTAGCTCATGATATCATATAACAACAACAAAATTTGTATTGCATAATAAACAAAATCAAAACCCATTGATAAAATACTGAACTTACCCCAGAAAATCGCACTGTCAGAGTCAAGGATTTGGCATTAGAGAGCTTTTTCGCTAGAGACAACATAGACCAAATAGATTCTTCTCCCAAGGCAACTTTCATATAAAAAAGCTCTGCCTTTTCAAGAATCGGACATTTGTCTATATTCAAGTCTACAGGATAAGTGGTAGCAAACTTGAAAAATTTCAGCCTAGGTGCAGATATCACGAACATGAGAGGAGAAGAACAGTGTGTTATATTCAAACTAGCTAGCAATCGACAATTAATGTTAAAAGTGTTCAGAACACCGGAACAGGAGATCAACTCTAAGTTCTCCAAATTCTTGAAATTGGACAAGAGATAATCCTGATTGCAACCAAAAAAAGAAACGCTATTGAGTTTCAAAGTTTTCAATGATGCAAACTGTAATTTCTTTGAAAAGCTTGAAGGGAAATCGTCAATGGTGGGAATGAAATTGGTTATCAGGTATTCGAGTCCTCCACGGGAAAAAGCATATGCAAGAACATAGTGAACGAGAGAGCGGTCGCCGTCGTTGTCTGAGTTAAGAACTGAGAGTTGAGTGATATTGGCTGAGGGATGGCGGTGGCGCAACACATGACTGACAATGTTTGTGAAGCGTGTATAATTGCCGTCAAAGTTGTGGCGGTTGAAAACGAGGGTGTCAATGTGTGTCCAATGGTACTGCCATCTCTTTGACAAAACAGAAGTTATAACGGCTGTTTTGATGGGCGACACAGACAGAATTTTATGGATTATAGCATCCGGCAAGTTGCTTAGCCTGTCTATCTTCTCCATTAATCTTTCTGTAACTTTCCTGACATGGTTTGGTTCAAGTCCAACGCAAACAAGTAAATATACACAGGTCCACATTTATGGAAATATGGAAAATATAGGGGATTTTGTTTCCTTTTCCATATGGGATTTCCTTTAAATTTTCAGTTTTCCTATTTCACAATTTAGTATAATTTTTTTTTCTTTTCAATGTCAGATTTCCATTAAATTTCAGTAATGGAATCCTACAGAACACAGGTACAATTTACATATATATATATATATATATATATATATATATATATATATATAATTTTTCTATTGTTAATTCGTCATAACATAAAATATAGGGAAAGTATCATTTTCCCCCCTGTAGTTTACCATATTCATAAATTTGCCCCCTCTAGTTTCAGAAATGGTTGGTCTTCCCCCTCTAGTTTGCCATATTCGAATATTTACCCCCTACCGTTATGATTTCTGTTAAATAAGGGTTTGACCGTTAAATACAAAGGAGAAAATACATTTTCCCCCCTGTAGTTTGCCATATTCATAAAGTTGCCCCCCCTAGTTTCAGAATGGTTGGTCTTCCCCCTCTAGTTTGCCATATTCAAATATTTACCCCCTACCCTTAAGATTTCCGTTAAATAATGGTTTGACCGTTAAATACAATGGAGAAAGTACGTTTTTACCCCTAATAATAACGTTGATTTAAAAAAAAAAAGAACAGAATTAGCTTAACAAGGTATATTTAATAAATATTAAAAGATATTAAAAATAATATTAAAAAATTAAAAACATCAATTTCAACTTTCAAGCCTTAATTATCTCTCTCTCCCTTGAAATTAAAAAACAATTATTAATTATCTCCAGATTCAATCTCTACCATCCATCTCAAACATGGACGGTGGAGATAATTATATAAAAAAATATTAATATCAAAAATTATAAAATAATATAATTGTAAAAAAAAAAAAAAAACTAATCAAATTATATAATAATAATAATAATATAATTGTAAAAATAAACAAAAACGATATTAAAAAAATCTCACTTTCTCTCTCTCAACATTATCTGTGACACTTTCCCTATTATTATTATTATATTCATTAGCAAACACCACCTAACTTTTTATTTTGTTTTATTCTCGCCGGCGATAGGATGAAGAAAAGAGAGAGATTAATTATCACAGATAATGTTGAGAGAGAGAAAGTGAGATTTTTTAAATATCGTTTTTGTTTATTTTTACAATTATATTATTATTATTATTATTATTATATAATTTGATTAGTTTTTTTTTTTTACAATTATATTATTTTATTATTTTTGATATTAATATTTTTTTATATAATTATCTCCACCGTCCATGTTTGAGATGGATGGTGGAGATTGAATCAGGAGATAATTAATAATTGTTTTTTAATTTCGAGGGAGAGAGAGATAATTAAGGCTTGAAAGTTGAAATTGATGTTTTTAATTTTTTAATATTATTTTTAATATCTTTTAATATTTATTAAATATACCTTGTTAAGCTAATTCTGTTCTTTTTTTTTTTTTTTTTAAATCAATGTTATTATTAGGGGTAAAAACGTACTTTCTCCTTTGTGTTTAACGGTCAAACCATTATTTAACGGAAATCCTAAGGGTAGGGGGTAAATATTTGAATATGACAAACTAGAGGGGGAAGACCAACCATTCTGAAACTAGGGGGGGCAACTTTATGAATATGGCAAACTACAGGGGGGAAAATGTATTTTCTCCTTTGTATTTAACGGTCAAACCCTTATTTAACAGAAATCCTAACGGTAGGGGGTAAATATTCGAATATGGCAAACTAGAGGGGGAAGACCAACCATTTCTGAAACTAGGGGGGGCAAATTTATGAATATGGTAAACTACAGGGGGGAAAATGATACTTTCCCTAAAATATATTAGGACGAAGAATATTAACCATTAGATTTACATACTTTGACTCAAAGTGTATATACACTTATCAAAACTTCTCCATACTTTATAGTCCACATTCTTCGTCTTGATATATTTATAATATCATGACAAATTGATAGTAGAAAAACTATATATATATATATATATATATATATGTTAACTTGTAATATTAAAAAATGGATAGTGTTAACCTGTGCTCTGTGCCCAACAACTAAAAAATACACAAAAAGGAAAATATTAGAGCATCTCAAAAGATTCTTTTATTTTCACCTCTTCCAAAATACTCTTCAATTGGAAATAGATTTATATTATTTGAATGGAAGCACTCAAATTCCTCCCTCCCCACCAACAAATCTAATTACTTTTGGGTGGATATGAAAATCATTTGAATGACCTTCCAAATTATTAATATGTTATTATAAATATTCAATATTAGTCTCATTTTAAAGATCTGAATGAGATCTTTCTAATAGATAGGGATGTCAAAAATCCCCATGGGTACGGCGCCCCGCGAGGACCCACCCCGTTTGGAGCGGGTTTGGTACATGTTAATTAGGGTATGGGGCGGGGATGAGATTTGATTTTAAAACCCAATTAATTTTGGGGCGGGGAATGGTATTTTAGTCCCCACCCCGTCCTCGCCCCATACCCCAATTAACATGTTGCATGGATGATTAAGAAACAAGAAACACAGTTATGTTATAATTTTTTTCTTCAATTTACTTTCAAAATATAATTGGTAAGAAACCTTTTTCTTATAAACAATTAAAATGTATTGTTTGTTTTTGTTTTTGTTTTTGTTTTTTGGGTATAAGTATACATGGAGAAGGAAGATGCATGGTCACATTTTTGTCATTAGCACTTATTCTTAGACAAGTATCATGAGTTAAACATTCAATCTTTATTTTCTTTTGGCAGATTTAATTATGACGATTTTGTATTTCAATTTTATTTTTATTGAAAAAGAACGGTGTAATATTTATATGTTTGGTAATTTAGTTTGCGATAGACTTACTATGAATTAATTTTATTTACTTTTTTAACTAATTTTTTTCTTCAATTATTTAATATTTTTAAAGACTGATTGACATTTGTAATTGTGGCTTACAATATAATGTATATAATTATTAATGTTGTCTTAATCAAATAGGGCGGTGCAAGGTGGAGCGGGTATTGGGAGCCCTCTCCCCAAATATGAATTCCCCATCCCCGCCCCAAGTGGGGAATGGGGCGGGAATGAGAATCCCAGTTATATTTGGGTTTGGGGAATGGGGATGGTATCCCCATCCCGTACCCGCCCCATTGACATCCCTATTAATGGAATAATTTTTATGACAATAAAATTTATAAATTAAAACTTATTATATATTAATTGAATTTAATTAAAAAGATAAAAAAGATATAGATGTTAAATATTAACGATGATGTAATATAAAAAATAATATAATAATAATTGAAAATGGAGAAGTTGCTCTTCAATATTAAAGAGAGAGAATCAAAATCTTATTTGAAGAATCTTATTTGAAGAATCTCATTTGAAAAGTTGTTGGAGTTAGTGGCGGATACAGTCTTGACTAGGGAGCACCCGCTCAAACCGGACCCTATAGGGTCGGGTTTGGGTGGTGAATTTATGACCCATGAACTCGTATAAAGAAAAACCCACCGGGTTCGAGTGTGGGTGTGGGTGTGGGTTTGGAAAATGAACCCTCAGGTGAACCCGCAAACCCGCATAAATAAAAATTATATATATTTATTATTTAAAATATTATAAATTTAAACTTTGGAAACTTTTTAACCATATAAAGAATAAAATATAAAAACTCTACACATTATAAGTTTGAGAATTACAATTCTCAACTCTCATTTATAAATAGCTAATAGTAGAACCTTACACTCTTATTTTTTCAATGTGGGACTTTCAAAAGTCCCACATTGAAAAAACAAGAGGGCAAGGTTTTACCATTAGTTATATATAATGTGCTTTGCCTCTTGTCTCAACTAAGAAACACACTTGTATTTGTAATTCTCCATGATATATTATAAATAAAGGGGAGTTTTGTATTGTATAAATAAATATAATTAAATATTAAATATTTATAAATTAATATATTTTGCGAGTTGGTGGGTGTGACCCGTAAACCCATATAAAACCCGCAGGTGAAATCCAAACCAGAACCCGTTTATTTTTACGAGTTTACGGGCGGGCGTGGGTGAGGAAAAATTTCACGGGTGCGGGTTTGCATTTTGTAAAATCTGCCCAAACCCGACCCGTTGCCATCCTTTGTCTTGATTTGGATGGGCTGTAGCCCACCCAATAATTTGTTAAAAAAACTAAAATAAAACTATTCATATTTTCCACTTTTAATATTGTTTATTAGTTAATACATTGCTTCTAAGCTTTTTCAATTATTCAATTAGCTTTTTAAACCAAAAATATTAACAAGTAAATGAGACTCATGTGACGAGATGAGGCTGGTCTGGTGGTATACCCTCACGCCTAGGCTACGATGTTGTAGGTTTGAGTCCTTCCCTCACCAAAAATACCCCGAATATATGTAATATTTCCAAAAAAAAAAAAAAAAAAAAAAAAAAAGAAAAAGAAAAAAAACTCATATGTAAGAAATTAAAACTTCTCTATTAAGCACTTTACATATATTTAATTGATGAGATAAGAATGTCATGATAGTAGACTCTTATACGAGACATGCTTTTTCTTTCCGAGTAAAGTACTTAATTTTTAATTTTTATATGTCAATTTTAGGTTTTAAAGTAAATAGTTGAATTAGACTTGTTTTGAAAGATTTGATATTAATTTGTCAATTTCAACTATGCGTATATTTTATTTTAATTAGTGAAAATTCTCTCATACTGACAAAATTTACCATTAAAATAAAAAATAATATTTAATCTTGAATAGTATGACAGTTTACCAATAAAAAAAATTTCTAGACAGCACATCCTGAAAAGAGTTTCTGGTTTCGCCCTTGACTGTATTTTTTAATGCGAGCATGGTAATAAGAAAATAAGTTAATAAAAAATAAAAAACTGTTTTGCACCTATTAACTATATATATATACGGTCGATCAGTACGCACTGATATAACTATATCAGTACTAAATTACCAATGCATGTGGATCACTGATTATGGAGAAACTTTGACAAGTGTATACACTTTGAGTCAAAGTATGTAAATCTAATGGTTCACATCCAACGCACTAATGAAGTTATATCAGTGCGCACTGACTTGAATATATATATATAGAGAGAGAGAGAGTGAGTCTCTTATGAAGAATCCTTTACTTTAATTTCGGTAAGGACCTTGATGAAATCACATTGAGTTTTATGAATTTTGATCTGAATTTTTTTGTGGATGATAAATTCATTGAAATTTACTTACGAAAAAAATTTGAGATTTTTTCAAGCACTAAAACTATTTTTCTTGAATTTCCTATATTTCACTCATTTTTCGGATGCCTTCATATTTAACAAAATCGGAATAAATTTCTTTTGATGTCTTCCATATTAAACATATCTTTTATTACTTTCTTTTTTTCTTTAAAGTTTTCTCTCTCATCAATTTTAATAAGTTGAATTTGCATTGATGCTTTCTCTCCCTCTTTATAGGTTTTTCTTATTGTCTCTCTCATCCGTTTGTGTTTCTTTCTCTAAAACATTATTTTTCTCCCTTTTCTCTTTAAAACATTGTCCTTCTTTCTGAAACGATTCCAATGCCATTTCTCTTTGAAAATAAACTCATTTTAAATATGTGGGTAATCCTGATTGGTGGTTTTCAATGCCATTTTTTTTATAAAGAAGTTTTCAATGCCATCTGATTGTGGAAACACCTCAAATATTCTTTACTCGATTATAGTTTATTGATTTCTATTTGAATTTAGTTGAAAAGACTGTTTTCTGAAAGAATTTTTTGTCTTCTTTTTCCAAAATATATTTTGAAACAAATTTCAAACCTCGGTTTGGACTAATTAGTTTAGTTGCAGAATAAGACTAGCTTGGACTAATTAGTTTAATTAGTTTTTAAATCATAAATAAATAATGAAATTACGGATAAATAAATTCTTGCACGAATAATTGTTAGTGCAAGAATTACAATGGACTGTACAAACCCAATATAATTTTAATAATAACTATTTGTATTATTTGGACATTACAATTTAATATTTCTTAAAAGAAATTTCATTGTTTTGCATGCTATGATGATACAATTGTTTGTGGACTAGAGTGTCCGATCTGGGTTTTCAGTTGAGGATTGCCAACTTTAAAATATTGAAAAAAAAAAATGAAAAAAAAATATATTTTAGGGTTTGTAAAATAGTGAAGAGGAAAAAAAAACATAAAAGAGAAAAAAAAAAAAAAAAAAAAAATCTAAATACACTCCAAACTAGTTTTTTTTTTTTTTTTTTTTTTTTTTTTTTTTTTTTTTTGGTAATTTTAATTTAGATTAATATTGTAACTACTAAAAAAATATTAAAATAAAGTGTAAACAAATGATTTGTGAAGTGTAAGGAGAAACTCTCAATTTTTATTTTCAATATATATATATATATATATTGTAATTCTAAAAGATATTTAAAAATAAAGTAATCTTTATTTGACTGAGTAAATAAATAAGAGCATATATCTTGAGTGCTGGAAATAGCAGTTAGCAGTTTGACTAAGCTATTTTGAAATTTGTAAAATATCCTATCCAAATATCCACGTGTTGTCATTTGAGAAAACATGTTGTGGCTGTTGAGGTTTGGTGGGATATGGTGCAATGATTTACAGTAACCATCTCAGTAAATTTGTTTTCAAATTATCTAATTTGGTGCCAATAATTTTAGTGGATATTTTACTTTATCCAGGACCCTAGAGCATGCCTAGACCTGGCAAGGTTCCGGTTTGAACAGTGGAACTGGAGGGGAATCGAAACCAGAACCAGAACTGGCCTCCTCCGGAATTGGAATCGAAACCGGAACTGGAACTGGAACTGGAACTGGAACTGGAACTGGAACTGGAACTGGAACTGGAGGAGGCCGGTTCCGATTCTAATTTTTTCAGAATCGGTCGGTTCGAACCGGATTGGAAGGGACGGTTCCGGTTTCGGTTCTAACTGACGGTTCCTAGTTTTTTTTTTTTTTTTTAATATATAAATATAAATATAAATTCTAAATCCCTAAATCGTCTAAACCTAAATCCCTAATTCTGATCTCTCTTTCTCTATCTCTTCTATTCTTCTTCTTCAGATTTTCATCTTCTTCATCTCTTCTTCTTTGATTCTTCTTCTCTTCTTTTTCGATTCGTTCTCTTCTTCTTCGAATCAATCTCTTCTTCGAATCAATCTCTTCTTCTTCGACTCACCTTCGATTCGTTCTCTTCTTCTTCGACTCACGAACTTCAATTTGATCTCTTCTTCTTCGAATCGATCTCTTCTTCTTCGATTCACGAAGTTGATTTGGTGGTGGTTTGCAGGTTTGGCCGTTTGGGGTTGATTTGGGGGTAGTTTGGTGTTGATTTGGGGGTGATTTAGGTCTGATTTCAGATTAGTGAGAGAGAAACGAGACTGATCTGGTGACTGATCATATGATTGATGACTGAAACTCAAAAACGAGACTGATTTGAGATTGATCTGGTCATCTGGGTTCTAAAAAAAAAAAAAAAAAAAAAAAGGTTCAAACCCGACGGTTCTGTCGGAACCGGAACCGAAACCAGAACCGAAACCGGAACCAAAATCGGAACCAAAACCGATGGTTTTAGAACCAGAACCAGAACCAGAACCAGAACCAGAACCGAAATCGAAACCGAAACCGAAACCGAAATCGAAATCGAAACCGGAAGCCGGTTCCAGTTCCACCTAACTGTAGAATCAGAACCGGACCGGAACCGTGTCAGGTGTGCATGCCTATAAAGAGGTAGCATGGTTGAATCAATTGCACATATACTAATCTTAACACTCTCTGCTACTCTTCATTATCTCTCTCAGTTATTTATGTTTTGATGTTATTCTTTCAGCAATATTTTTCATTATTGTTGCAGCAAAACATTTTCACATCCAAATTGTTTGTTTCCTTACATACTAGAGAATTTACATATAATAAAGCTGTACATATTATCTATCAATTAGGGAGTGCACCTTTAACAGATTACTGTCATTCTATCCTGGAGATAGAAGCACCACAAAACCTATTGTTGCACTGGGACACAATCTTTAAGGCAATGTTCATCACGCCTTGATAGTTTTTCTTCATTTTTTCCAACATTTTCCTACTCTCTTCTTCTTTTATAGCACTCTCACTGTTCCTCTGCAATTTTTTTAGTGCCTATGGAAATTACACATTTCTTTTATTTTTTTTTTAAAAAATTATTTGTAACGAAACAAAACCGATTTTTAATGAAAATGATTTATTTTTATATTCCTCTGAAATTATTTATTTTTCACGAAAATAAATCATTTATTTGTCACGAAAAAAACAAGTAATTTTTTTTTTTCATATTTTTTTTTGCAAGTATTAGATGTCACGTAAAAATCATTTATTTGTCACGAAATAACATGTATTAGATGTCACGTAAAAATCATTTATTTGTCACGAAATAACAAGTATTATATGTCACGAAAAATATTATTTATTTATCCCCCAAAAAAGAATTATTTGTCACAAAAAATATCATTCATTTGTCATGAAAAACAAGTATTAATTGTCACGAAAAACAAGTATTTTTCACATCAAAATTTATTTGTCACGAAAAAAAAAAGAATTATTTTTCAAGAAAAAATCAGTATTATTTGTCACGAAAGACAAGTATTTTTAATATAATAATTTATTTGTCACAAAAAAAACAAGTATTATATGTCACGAAAAATCTCATTTATTTGTCATGAAGAAACAAGTTTTATATGTCCTGAAAAACAAGTATTTTTCACATAATAATTTATTTGTCAAGAAAAAATGTATTATATGTCACGAAAAAAAATCATTTATTTGTCACAAAAAACAAGTATTTTTTACATATTAATTTATCTGTCACGAAAAAAAAGGGTTATATATCACGAAAAAACAAGTATTTTTTGTCACAAAAAAAACCATTTATTTGTATAAAAAAACAAATATTTTTTACGAAAAAAATCATTTATCTTTCAAGAAAAAAAAGAATTATTTGTCATGTAAAAATTATTTATTTGTCACGAAAAAACAAGTATTATTTGTCACGAAAAAATATTTACCTGTCTAGTATTTTTCCCAAAAAAATCCATTTATTTGTAACAAAAAAACAAGTATTATTTGTCATGTAAAAATCATTTATTTGTCACGAAATATTTGCATTTGTTAGATAAAATTTGGATTGCCATGAAAAAAATTGATTTTGCAGAAATTTTTTGTTTTTTTCACAAAAAAAAAAAAAAAATGATGCAAGTATTTCATGAATTTATTTTTATTTTTCACGAAAGTTTTTTTTAACGTTTTAAATTAAATTTTCACGAAATTTGTTTATTTTCTATGTTTTAAAATTCATTTATCACAAAATTTATTCATTTTTACGTTTTCTGTTAATTTTCACGTTTTAATTTAATGTTTTTGGTCTTTTTGTCAAATATTTCACTGTTCATGTTTTGGTCTTTTATATTGTGTACTTTTTTGTCTAGTTAATGGATTCAAATGGCAATAAGAAGAGCATTTGTCTTAGTACAGTAGGATCTGTCATGAAATTTAGGTAATGAATTAAAATGCGAACATTAAAGAAGAATCCGGACATGTAATTCAATAACTTATATTTGACTATTGGCAATTGGACTGTTAATTGGCTACCATGAATGAGTAATGTAGATTTGTTTTTGTTATATAGTAACCTCTTATTGGATCACCATTTGTGTAGAATATGAAATGGGGCATGGAGATATTTACAGTTATGGAATACTTTTGCTAGGGATTAGGGAAGAGACCAACGGATGAGATGTTTAAAGATGTTGTAAGCCTCCATAGTTTGTGTAAGAAGGCACTGCACTGCCTGACAAAGTGATGGAGATTGTATATTCGAGTATAGAAGAAGACCTTGATGATCTTTCTTAGAGATTGTAACCAATAAACACGGAGATTGAAAATAAAAGTTTCCGTTTTTAGTTTTCTTGTATCATCTTTGAATATTCCACAACAGTTTGAAGTCCTAATCTTTCCAAGAAATCCATGAAAAGATTGCAAGTGAATCCATGAAGCACTTCATCTACCATAACTTGCTTGTACTGAAACTTACAAATCTTAGATGACATAAAAACACTACAATTCCATGGGACCTGGTTGAGATGGGCCTTCTCTGCTACCAAACAGATTGGCCCATATCATATAATTCCTCTATTTGTTGCCCACAATTCAATTACACTTTTGAAAAAGACTGGTAATTTATGTATTGCAATTCTTGAGCCTTAGCATTTAGCATGATAAATATAATCTAAGTCGGATCAGAGTTGCAAGAAACCAAAAAACTTGCAAATTTCAAAATATATTCCTTTCAGCGACTTGACTGACTTGACTTATTAAACTTTGCAAGTGGAATTCACCAAGTAAGCACTAAATCTTTTCTAGTATTCTAGTGGTTCATTCAGTAGGGGTGGACGTTTTCGGGTTGGGTTGAAATTTTTTCAACTCATTCAAACCCAACTAAATATTTGTTGGGTTGGGTTGGTTTTGGTTGATCGGATTGGGCTTTTTAAACCCAATAGAAAAAATATATTTGAATTCAAATTTTATTATATTAAAATTCAAATTTAAAATAAATTTTCACCCTAATATTTGTTGCATAATTAAAAAATAAAAATATAACTATTTATCCAACTTGAAAAGTCTCCATCTAAGCCTCTCATCCATTTTACAATTATAATCACTTCGTCGAATATCTCATGGTTGAATAATCTATTATTTATTTCAACCAATATAATAGTTTGAGTTTATATACAATTATTAGACTTTTTTCTACCAAATTCTTGATCAAATCCTAAGAAAAAAAAAGTTTTTTAAAGTATAATTAAGGATGTGCCAATTAATACAAAAGATGAAGACAATATAATAACATATTTTTAATAGATGTATTATATATTATGGTATAAAATATTTAAAATTATGTATTTATATTTGTGATTTATAATATTATAAGTGAGTAAAATTTTTAAATATTTTTAAAATGAGATTTTATAATAAATCTAATAATAAATAAAATTATTTAATTTATTTTTTATTATTTCTGTCGGGTTGGTACCCACCCCTAGTTCATTGTGCCTCCAATCAGGCTCAAGTCGCAAGAAGAAAAATGTCTCATCTCTGCTGCTTTTTTTTTTTTTTTTTTTTTTTTGAACGGCGCCACGGCGGTCTTTATTAAAGAAGGAAGAGAACAAGGCAAACAACAACAACAGGAAAAAAAGGAACCACAGCAAGAGCCACAAACAAAACGCACCAGAAACCAGCAAAGACAAAAGCAGAGACCCGCCAAAACAGAAAAACAGCCTGAACTGTAAGAAACAGGAGAAAGACAGGGGAAAACCACAAAGCGACAGAGCAATTAGTCAAGCACCCAATGAATGAAATCCCCTTCATTTTTCGAGCCTTGCTTTTCATATGTCAAGATAAGACAAGAAATTTCTCATGAGAGTGACAGCAAGTTGAATATTATTGAAGCCAAGAGACAAAGCAAGTAACACCGTGGAGGCAAGGACAAATGAGTCAACCATACATGAATGTGGATTCAATAGCAAAGCATACCTGAATGGAATTCTCTTTTTAACTTGACAAAGAACCAAATTATTCAGCTTCATAAGCTATGGAAACAACATCTTTTATACGCATGATTTTGATGCTTAGCTTTGTAAACATCTCTGTGTACATCACTGCCAATCCCACATTCAGCAATCAAACAGATCAGATCGCTTTGTTTGCTTTCAAGGATTCCATCACTGAAGACCCTCTTGGGGCACTGAGCTCGTGGAACACTTCTGTGAATCTCTGCCAATGGCATGGAGTCAAGTGCGGACGCCGGCACCAGAGAATGGTAGAGCTGGACTTGAGGTATCAGAGGCTGGCAGGGTCAATATCACACTTCATTGGCAATCTGAGCTTCCTTAGGTCCATTTACCTTCAAGAAAACCAGTTCCGAGGCCACATCCCGCCACAAATCAGCCATTTGTCACGCCTGCAGAATCTGAATCTCTCTTACAACACTCTTCAAGGAGAGATTCCAAGTAATTTGTCACTCTGTTTGGACCTCAGAGTCATCCACTTAGGGAAGAATGGTCTTGTTGGGAAAATTCCAGCAGCATTTGGTTCTCTTTCCAAGCTCACTTCTCTGTATGTTTTCTCCAATAATCTGCATGGAACTATCCCTCCATTTCTTGGTAACCTTTCCCTTCTGGAAATTATCTCTCTCAGACAAAATAACCTTGAAGGAACCCTTCCAGAATCAATTGGCCACCTCACCAATTTGTTGTATTTTGGTATTGGTCAAAATAAAATTTCTGGTACAGTTCCCCCTTCCCTCTACAACATTTCTGCCCTCGAGAATTTTTTCCTTATAAGTAACCAGTTAACAGGTAGTCTACCTTCGGACATCGGGATCATGCTACCGAACCTTCGTCATATTTCTGTTGGAGGAAACCAATTCACTGGGCGTTTTCCAGCTTCTTTCTCCAATGCATCTCGGATGAGAAGTCTTGACATCAGTACGAGCGGATTTTTTGGGCCTGTTCCTGTTGATCTTGGAAGAAGAATGAATGATCTTAAGAGGTTGGATTTGGCTTTTAATAATCTAGGAACTGGGGTTGCCGGTGATCTAAATTTTGTTGATTCTTTAACCAATTGCACCGAGCTACAAGTACTGGGATTATCTGGAAACAAGTTTGGTGGTGTTTTACCCAATTCCATCACCAATCTCTCAACTCAGCTTAGATTCCTATACGCAGGAGGAAATCAATTTGTTGGGAACATCCCAGCTGGTATGTCAAACTTAGCCAACCTACTTCAACTTGGCTTAGAAGGGAATCGCCTCTCAGGTTCTATTCCTTTTAATATAGGGATGCTTCAAAACTTGCAAATATTATCATTACATGGAAATCGACTGTCCGGTTCAATCCCGGAATCCATTGGCAATCTTACTCAAATCTTCAAACTCTATCTGTTTGACAACCATTTGACAGGATGCCTCCCTCAGAGCCTTGAAAACCTTAAAGGCTTACAAATTTTATATCTTTCTGAAAACAACTTTGGTTGTTCTGTGCCTAAAACAATTGGCCTTTTCTCCTCTTTAATTACAATTGTCTTGGCTCATAACTCCTTTAATGGTTCCCTTCCTTTGGAGCTTGGTGCCTTGAACAATCTGGAGGAACTCGATATTTCCAACAACGATTTGTCTGGTGAACTTCCGATGACTCTTGGAAGCTGTTTGAAACTGGAAGTCCTTCTTCTAAGCAGCAACTCATTTAATGGAAGCATCCCTTCCTCTTTCGCTTCCTTGAAAGGACTGGTGGAATTAGATCTATCTCACAACAACTTGTCTGGCACAATTCCAATAGATCTACAAAAACTTTCCTTTCTTCAAAAGTTGAACTTGTCCTTCAATAACTTAGAAGGTGAGATGCCATTGAAAGGTGGTTTTACCAACACAAGTGTGATTTCGATTGTTGGAAATGGGAATCTCTGTGGGGGTGTTCCTGCATTGCACTTACCAGCCTGCCCCATTCTTGAGTCTAAGAAGCAGAACAATCGTCTTGGCTTCAAAGTTAGCATCATAATAATCAGTGTGGGTCTTTGTTTGGTAATTCTAATGTTTGTGGTTGCTATTTACTGGAAAAGAAAACCAAGAAAAGCTCCATCTGAAACACCCCTTGGGGAGGAGTTTTTGAGGGTTGGAGAGGAGTTTTTGAGGGTTTCTTACGACGAGCTTTTTAGAGCTACCGACGGATTTTCTTCAAAAAACTTGCTTGGTGTTGGAGGTTTCAGTTCTGTGTACAAAGGAATTCTTCAGCAGAATGAAAATCCTATAGCAGTGAAGGTTTTCAATCTTGAACAAATGGGAGCTTCAGAGAGCTTTCTTACAGAGTGCGAAGCGTTAAGGAAAATTAGACATCGGAATCTTCTCAAGATAATCACCGCTTGCTCAAGCATAAATTTTGAAGGTAGTGATTTTAAAGCTCTTGTTTTCGAGTTCATGCAAAATGGGAGCTTGGAAAGTTGGTTGCATACAAGTGAAAATACAACAAGTAAGTTAAATCTGACACAAAGGTTGAACATAGCTATCGATGTTATTTCTGGGTTAGAGTATCTTCACCACCACTGTAAAACACCGATTGTTCATTGTGATTTAAAGCCAAGCAATGTTCTCCTAGACGAGGAAATGATTGCTCATGTGGGAGATTTCGGGTTGGCAAAGTTCCTAACAATAGATATAAGTAATCCTATTGAACAACACACCAATTCAATTGCAATCAAGGGTTCCATTGGATACGTTGCACCAGGTAAGAAATTCATTTATGTCTTTAAGATCATGTTTTATTATATTATACTTGAGTTATTAGGATGACAATTTCGATCTTGAATGGGAAATGATTCGTTTTTTTTTTTTTCTCTCATAATATATATGAAGAATATGGGATGGGGGGATTAGTATCAGCACAGGGGGATATTTACAGTTATGGAATACTTCTACTAGAGATATTAACGGGGAAGAGACCAACAGATGAGATGTTTAAAGATGGTCTAAACCTCCACAGTTTTTGTAAGATGGCATTGCCAGACAGAGTGATGGAGATTGCGGAGTCACATCAACTACTACTACTTGAAGAAGAACTTAATGATAAAACCAACAAGAGCAGAGGTAAAGCTGAAGTGAGAGAATGCTTGATTTCACTTGTAAGGATTGGAGTTGCTTGTTCAAGAGAAACACCAAATGAACGAATGGGTATAAGTGAGATAGTGAAGGAGTTGAATGCCATAAAGAAAGTTTTTCTTGGTATGGGCACTCTTGGAGAGGCGAGTAAGGATATATGCAAATCGCCAGCCAAAGAACTTCTCTGATAAATAAGGTTTGAACCTTTCATTCTCTTGAATACAAGTCTGTTTTTGGCCATAAAAATTCAACTCATGTTTGTTGCCTTCAATTACAGACAGACAGAGAGAGGCAAACTCTCAGCAGAGCATCCACAGTCTCACAGCTTGTTATTGCAGAATATTCTGCTAAAATATTGCAATTCTGTGAGTTAATTGTTATTGTGACATTTTTGTTCTTCTTTTTCGCAGATAGTTATTGCATAATATTTTAAATTGTTGTTCCTTGTTTGATATTGGTTTTGAGGTCAATTTTATTTGTATAGTCTTTTGTGAAGAGTTTTTATTTGTCCATAATATTAACAACATACTCACACATCAATCTCCACTTTTTCAAAGGCAAAAAACAAGTTGAAGGGAAAATTCCCATCTGATACCGGTTCCAATACCAACAACTCCAACAACTCCAACAACTCGGTTAGACTTTTGAGGTAGCGTTCAAGTTTAATTATCAAAGACTTCACGTTTAATCAACTTTATTGTTATTTCAAATTTTGTTGTTATATTTAATTTTCTTACTATTATTTCTCTTCCTTACTTCTTTTCTTTTTTCTGTTTTTTCAAAATCAAACTCCATTATTTATTTTTCGTTAAAAATCCATTTTAAGATTTTTTTTTTTAATTGAAGAACCACTTTCTGTTTGAAAGAGTTGTAGAAATGTAAGATTTGTGTCATGTCCCAATTGATGTGGAAGTAGATATGTGTTAAATGATATTTCAAAAATAAAATAAAATAGATAGGTGTTCATGAAATTGAAGAACATTTAATACATATATATATATATATATATATATATATATTACAAGAAAGAACATCTAATATTGATAAATAAATAAAAAGTATAAAGTGTGTTTGAAATAAATAAAAAAATATAGATAATTTAAAAGTTTGTTTATATACATAATGATTTTGTTCTTCTAGTAAAAATAATAAAAATTAATTTAAAACGAGTAATGCTACTTTACCCAAATTTGGTGCCCAAATGACGTGGCAACACTCTCGTCCATTCATTTAAATCAAGCAAATTTAATACAATTTAAATGAATGGACGAGAGTGTTGTCACTTAATTTGGGCACCAGATTTGGGCACCAAATTTGAACAAAATAGCATTACTCGTTTAAAACTTACCTTTTCACTACCAAATTTGTCTTATGATTTTGATTCATTTTCTATACTTAGCAATTAATTTGTATTTCCTTAAAAGTGATTGAAAATATATTTAAATGAGAATCTATGGTTTATTAAAATAAAAATAGTTTTTATGAGATATATATATTAATATCAAACCATTAATATGAATTTTTTTTTATAAAAGATTAAAATAGGAAACTTATTATTAATTAATTAATTATTGGTGGGTGTACTAACAAACAATTAGTTCTTTTAGCAATTTTACTCAAATGCATTATTGGATTTTTAAAACAGTAATGCTACATATCCCACCTAAAATCCCACCTTTTTTATCCCATTACATGTGGCATGTGAGGTGTCAAATTATGAGTGGATACATGAGGTAGGTGATATGTTAATCAATCAATTGTAACTAATCAATCAACAGATTGGCCCATATCATACATTCACACTCTAAGATAAGAGAAGAAATTTCTCATCTCTTCTGCTTGATAGCGAAGATTGACAAATTTGTCAAGCTTAAGATAAGAGATGAAGTTTCTCATGAGAGTGACAGCAAGTTGTTGAATATATGTCACAGAAGCAATGGAATTCCCTTTTGTCTTCGTTGGTTTTCATATATCAAGATAAGAGAAGAAATTCTCATGAGAGTGACAGCATGTTGAATATTATTGATGCCAAGAAACACCAAGGAGGCAAGGACCAGCCCCAGCTCAAGAAAGTTTGAGGCCTAAGGCCAAAATGTTAAAACATTTTATTTAAATTTTAATATTCTTACATCTTTATGACTTTATGTCATTACAACCAATAAGATAGGATTTAAAATTTAGTTATTTTTTTAGTTTATTTTTTTTAAATATGTTGACATCGTACACTACATGTGTATGCAAGGACCAATGACTCAATGAGAATGAGTCAAGGAATTGATATGGGACATACATGAATCTAGATGCAATAGCAAAGCATAATAATTATACATCACATAACCACGTAAGTAATGAAGCCAAGAGACAGAGCAAGTAAAACACCGAGGAGGCGAGGAGGCGAGGACAAATGAGTCAACCATACATGAATGTGGATTCAATATCAAAGCATAATAATTATATATCACATAACTACGTAAGTAATGGAATTCTCTTTTTAACTTGACAAAGAACCAAATTATTCAGCTTCATAAGCTATGGAAACAACATCTTTTATACGCATGATTTTGATGCTTAGCTTAACACCCTCCTTGTACACTGCCGATTCCACATTTCGTAATCAAACAGATCAGATGTCTTTGTTTGCTTTCAAGGATTCCATCACCGAAGACCCTCTTGGGGCACTGAGCTCATGGAACAATTCTATCAATCTATATCGATGGCATGGAGTAAAGTGCGGACGCCGTCACCAGAGAGTGGTAGAGCTGGACTTGAGGTCTCAGAAGCTGGCAGGGTCAATATCACCCTTCATTGGCAATTTGAACTTCTTTAGGTCCATTTACCTTCAAGACAACCGGTTTCAAGGTGATATCCCACAAGAAATCAGCCATTTGAGCCTGCAGAAACTGAATCTCTTACAACACACTTCAAGGAGAGATTCCAAGCAATTTCTCTTTGGACCTCAGAATCATTCACTTAAGCCACAATGATCTTGTTGGGAAAATTCCAGCAGCATTTGGTTCTCTTTCCAAGCTCACTTCTCTATATCTTTTCTCCAACAATCTACATGGAACTATCCCTCCATTTCTTGGTAACCTTTCCCTTATCCAATTACTCTCTCTCGGACAAAATAACCTTGAAGGAACCATTCCAGAATCAATTGGCTACCTCACCAATTTGTTGCTTTTTGGTATTGGTCAAAATAAAATTTCTGGTACAGTTCCCCCTTCCCTCTACAACATTTCTGCCCTCGAGGGTTTATACCTTTTAAATAACCAGTTTACAGGTAGTCTACCTTCAGACATTGGGATCATGCTACCGAACCTTCGTCGAATTTCTGTTGGAGGAAACCAATTCACTGGGCGTTTTCCAGCTTCTTTCTCTAATGCATCTGGGATGACAATTCTTGTCATCCCTAGGAGCGGATTGTTCGGGCCTGTTCCTGTTGATCTTGGAAGAAGAATGAATGATCTTTCGACGTTGAATTTGGGTTTTAATAATCTAGGAACTGGGGTTGCTGGTGATTTAAGTTTTGTTGATTCTTTAACCAATTGTACCAAATTAGAAGTTCTGGCATTAGTTTCAAACGGGTTTGGTGGTGTTTTACCCAATTCCATTACCAATCTCTCAACTCAACTTAGATCCCTGGCACTAGGAAGAAATCAATTTGTTGGGAACATCCCAGCTGGTATATCAAACTTAGTCAACCTACTTCAACTTGGCTTAGAAAGCAATCGCCTCTCAGGTTCTATTCCTTTTAATATAGGGATGCTTCAAAACTTGCAAAGATTATCATTACGAGGAAATCGACTGTCCGGTTCAATCCCGGAATCCATTGGCAATCTTACTCAAATCTTCGAACTCTATCTGCATTACAACAATCTGACAGGAAGCATCCCTCGGAGCCTTGAAAACCTTACAGGCTTGCAAAATTTATCTGTCTCACAACAACCTTGGTGGTTCTTTACCTAAAACAATTGGCCTTTTCTCCTCTTTAATTACAATTAACCTGGCTAACAACTCTTTTAATGGTTCCCTTCCTTTGGAGCTGTTAGCCATTAAAAGAGTTGTTAGCCATAAAAGAGTTCTCAGCTAAATAATGTTTAAACCTTTCATTCTCTTGAGGAATACAAGTCTCTCTTTGGCCATAAAATTCAACTCCTGTTTGTTGGAGGGAGGTCTGTGTTTGTTGCCTTCAATTACAGAAAGATAGGATAGGCATCCACAGTTCAATTGCATCAAACACTTATTTAAATCGTTGTTATTACTGTTATATGCAGCACTTGTTTATAAAGATTGGCTATATTATGCTTTCCAAGCATCGGTCTTCAACAAATTTAACCTCATTCATCATTGATAATTTCTGTAGAAAATTGCTTCAACTACAATGCGTCCACAAACCCGAAGATTCATTCCATTCACTTTCTCTCCCTACTTAAAATACAACCAGTTTACTTCCACTAAAACAATATTCTAAATCTGAACATCATACAATGCAAAAGAACCAATCAGTTCACCAATTCAAGCCAGTCTTAAGCAGAAGATCAAGTTACCAATCCACAAGTAAAAAAAAAAAATATATCAGATTGAATTCAAACGAAATACGACTCTATTCAACATTTACTTCATGTAGGAGTGATTGATCCAAGTGTTGAAAGTTGGAATTTTATGTTCTATGGAAACACTCAGAGATGGAATGGAAAGAACAGATGTTGTAAGGAAATTACATTCAATTAAAAACTCTTACGAAGCAGACAGCCATCCAAAAACTGAGCATCAACGAATATCTAATTAATAGACATAGAAACAAAATTATTCAACAAAACTGAGCATAAACCACTAATTACAGAAGAAGATAATTCTCTAGTCATTCATAAACACGAAGATTGAAAATAAAACCTTCTATTTTCAGTTTTCTTGTATCATCTTTGAATATTCCGCAACTGTTTGAAGTCTTAATCTTTCTAAGAAATCCAGGACCTTACAACTAAACAAATGAAATGATTGCAAGTGAATTCATGAAGCACTTCATTTAGCATAACTTTCTTGTGCTGAAACTTACAAATCAAAAGTTAAAAACACTGACAAGTGACAACAACAACCAACACAGTCGAAAACAATAACTTAATTTAACACGATTAAATATGTAATTAATAGACATAGAAACAAAATTATTCAACATTTGATTGAGACGTGGTGGAAGCAAAAGCAGCGCTGACCTGTTATCAATCAAACATCTGGAGCTTGAATTTCCAATTAATCAACCATTTGGAGCTCCACCAGCTTCAATCATATACACAAAAACTGATTTTGATCTTCAAGGAACTAAAGGAGTCGTTTGAAGTCGGTCAATTTGCAAAAATGGGTGGAAAATATTGCGGGAAAATTAGATCAAACTCTTTCTGGAATTTTTCTAGTTTAAAACGGAGAAGATCGAAGAAGAGAAATGATACGGTGACGTTTTAGAAAAGAAGAGAAATTTACAGAAAATGATGATGTGAGTGGGCACGTCATGGCCTTTTGCCGACGTGGCAGGTCACGTCATCGGTTTGGTGCTGGCGTGGCTTGCCAAATTACATAAGGCCTGGGCCGTTTGGTTGGCCCAAATTGAAGAATGGTCCAACCCACTTGTTAAATTGGGCTTTCTTAGTTTTGATACCCATATTTATCTCCGTCTCGTGAATCCTGCTGTATCTGTTGCCTTCAATTATGAACAAACACAGAGACACAAAATCTTAGTTGAAGTGCATCAAACACTTGTTCGAAAAAGACTGGTAATTTACATGCTAAGCTTATGTAATTGCAATCCTCTCATCATTTTATATTAGACCTCAGTTCCGTGAAACATTTTGTCTATGTAATTCATTTACCTTGGAAGAATGATGAAGATCAGAGTTGGAAGAAATTAAGATCAACAAAAACTTCAAAATTTCAAAACATATATGATTATATTCCCTTCAGCGACTTTACTTATTAAACTTTGCAAAGTGGAATTCACCTGGTTCATTTTGCGTCCAATCAGGCTCAAGTCCCAGGAAGAAAAATGTCTCATCTCTGCTGCTTGATAGCGAAGATTGACAAAATCCTAAATTATGGAATGTTTGAATTATCCTAAATTCTCAACATTGTCACAAAATCCATATTTTCAGAAAACGTGATCGTATCAATTGGTATCAGAGCCAGGGAAATATGGAGCTGCAGTACCGAGTCGGCGCTCTTGAGAAAACCATGTATATTCTCTCAACTAGTCAGAAAGAACTCACGTGCCTAATCAATGAGAAATTAGAGAAACTCAACCATCAATTTGCAGGGAAAACTATCAACTTAGCAAAGCAAGCAACTATGAAGCAAATAATCCTACCAGAGATTGAGCATATGAAGAATATGCTGAAATCCATATCTATTAAATTAGATCAACGTTTGTGCTAGACTTAAGAAAATTCTATGTCTGTGGTTGAAAGTCAAGGTCTCCAACAATTCAGCGACATGGCAATTACTAAATGTATTCACAAAAGTTCATCCTTGAGGACAAAGATGCTTTTAAGGGGAAAGGAATGATATGAACCTGTTAATATTATTTAGATATTTATTGTAATTTTATTTGTATGTTTTATGTTGTTATTTTATCTATTTTTAATTAGTAAGATATTAAATTTATGGGTTTACTGCTCATTTAATTATGGGTGGTGTGTTAGTTAATTGCTTAAGTGGGTAGGTTAGTTGCTTTAGTTTAGGAGAGAGTGTGTACTGATATCTGTATATATATATCTGTAAATTCATTAATGAAAGGAACAGGAGAATTATTGTCTACAACTTTTATGTTGTATTTGGGAGGTAGTGGCCAAATCACCCACATGATCAACGTACTGATGATGATAGAATGAATTTAGAGACGTGGAGGAGGAAGGAGCCATTTAGATCCTTGAATGTAACCAAGGGTAAGGTAGGGTTGGACTTGTGCATCTGTGAGCTTCTTTGAGAATTTAGCACGCCCAGCCATATTTGCTCCAGCTCCATAACACTTGTATTCTGCAAAATAAACATTCCTGCAGTGCATTGCCAATATTTATAGCTGTTAACTTAGTTGCAATGATCTAATATTAATGGGTAACACAAGCATACATACATATATATATATATATATATATGGATATATTTGACTTACTGCCTGCGTTGAGGTTTTGAGTTCTCGTCCCATGCAACGGGAAGGACCACGTCGGTCATGGAGGTGTAGGCAGAAACCACTCTAGGATAGGGCATCCAAGCCCTGCCCAAGTAGGTCCTCTTCCCGATCCCGGTAACATGGCAATGAACAAACGAGTAACCCACGTCCTCTGCCACACTATCCCTAGCTTGTAATAAAAGATTGTTTAATATGGAAGACAGCAAAAGAAATTTATCCCGATTACATGAGTAGTATTTTTTCTGGTTTCAACCCGTTAACACTACCGTTTAAAAATTTAGGAAACAGAAAAATCAAGCTGAAATATAGCTACCAGAAGGGTGACATATAAAAACAGCCATTTCACAGTGGTAATGATTTTCTGATTCGAAACGTTTGGTAATCATTGAATTATATTCGTACAATTAAACATAATCTACCGATCCTTTAATATTTATTGATGGATGGTTACTATAAACCAACATTTTAATTGCAACACTTTCCAATGAGAAAAAGTTAAAGTGTATACAAGACTATATATTCAATGAGGAAAGTCAAAATTTTAGAGAGATCCAGAAATTTACGTTAGAGAGGCACTTTGATTATTATGTTTTCGTTCAAGACGATGACAACTAAAAGACCTATCTAGAAATTTTATAATAGTTATTTTCCGTGATACCTACCATGAATCGAAGACGCAAAATCGTAAAATGAAAATCATTAAAGAGAGGAAGAGCTTGAACAAATAATAACAAGCCTCCGTATACTATATATGAGCTTGATCAAAATAATCATACATATTAATCCATCAATCAAACAATGAGAAGAAAATTTCCAGAATTGATTACATATTGTGTAATTGGCACCAACAACTTGGATTGCTTTGCCAAACCTTAGCAGTTTGCTCCATTAAAATACCATAATCGCTTAGCTGTTCCTTGGCATCCTGCAAATGTTGTTGATTTAATAGCTTCATCCGAAGTTAAAATAATCGAAAAACCATAACGATGAGTGTTTAATATTAATGTTATAAATGGCTACAAACCTTGTTGAACTCCATGAGGACCATGATGAATTGATACAACACACGATAAGCATTTCCCTTGATAAATAACATAACAATCGATACGTGAGTTAATTACATGGTATTCTATTCCACATTCACTTGATATGACTAACAAATACTTACCATAGAAAATATCAACAACATTGTAGCTTATTCTTTGCTGCTGAGACCTCTATTATCTGTGTATAATAATACATCATATCCAAAATGTACCATTGATTCTGGTGAATCTCAACATCAATCATTCAGCAATGTTAGTTAAAGAATGGGTACATCCTCCGTTTACAAACATTATATTTATTTATTTTGATCCGCTTCTCCATAACATCTTGCTGCTTGCAGGAATAATCAAGCGAGTTTGTGAAACTCAATTAGGAGTTATCACACAATGCTCGAAACTTGAGATGATTAGTGAAAGAAATATTTATATGGAAGGAGCAGGAGAGATAGAGGTTCTCACCTCGGAAACGAATATGAGCTAAAAAAAATGAAAGGTTCAACATTTTTTACTTTTGGACCTTAAGATCAATGCGAAGGTTTTCTCCGCTTTATATTTGTAATTAGAATTTCTATAGATTAGAGATTATTTAATTTGTATTTGTATATTTTTATTAGGTTGGACCGAACGTCGTAATGTTGTACTACATAATCCAATTTACAACTAATAATATTTTGTGTTATGTCTGACATCCACGGCCTGAAGAAAATTCTAGTTCTTCGATAACAGCAGTAAGTTTAATTACCTTTTGTAGAAACAATCACAAGGTAACTGAACATACCACTGCTATTGAAGAATAGGTTTGTCTCCCGACCATGGATAGTAGACATCAACACCAAATATTATTATAGGTGTATCAACATAAAAATAATGAATAACATTGTAAATCCGATCATTTAGCATGGTGTTTCTCGTCCACCAACATGATAAAAGAAACACAAATGCAAAATAAATCTCTAATCTAACCTGAAAATCCAACCTTCAATTTTATTTTCTTCAAGTCGCACGTCCTCTTTTCGGAGGTTAGAACATCTATCTTTCTGAAGTCATAACCATTCCTTCCATATAAATGTTTTCACGAACCATCTCACGCTTCAAGCTTTATAAATGTGATAACTCCAAATTGAGTTTCACGAACTCGTTTGATTGTTTCTGCATGCGACAATGCAAGATGTTATGCAGAATCAGAAGTAACTAATATATAAAGTTTGCATTTATAAATTCTTACCCACCATATAAGCGCGAATTACATCTCTATAGTATATTTAAAAAAAAAAAAAAAAAAAAAAAAAAATTCCATCCATCTAGTAAAATCAGTCGTACCATTTCGTTGCTTTCACAGTGTTGTGCCAATTGCTGGTAGAACTGGTTTAACAACTTTGTACATTTCTCCTCCACAGTAATTCTAAACTTTTTAGCAACCTCATCTTTGTGATAACCCATGGAAATATCTATTTTTCTTGAATTTCCTATATTTCAAGCACTATAACTATTTTTCTTGAATTTTCTATATTTCGCCCATTTTTCGGATGCCTTCATATTTAATAAAATCGGGATAAATTTCTTTTGCTGTCTTCCATATTAAACATATCTTTTATTACTTTCTTTTTGTCTTTAAAGTTTTCTCTCTCATCAATTTTAATAAGTTGAATTTCCATTGATGCTTTCTCTCCCTCTTTATAGGTTTTTCTTATTGTCTCTCTCATCCGTTCGTGTTTCTTTCTCTAAAACATTATTTTTCTCTCTTTTCTCTTTAAAATATTGTTTTTCTTGCTAAAACGATTCCAATGCCATTTCTCTTTAAAAATAAACTCATTTTAAATATGTGGGTAATCCTGATAGGTGGTTTTCAATGCCATTTTTTTTTTAAAAAAAAGAAGTTTTCAATGCCATCTGATTGTGGAAACACCTCAAATATTCATTACTCGATTATAGTTTATTGATTTCTATTTGAAAAGACTGTTTTCTGAAAGAATTTTTTGTCTTCCTTTTCCAAAATATATTTTGAAACAAATTTCAAACCTTGGTTTGGACTAATTAGTTTAGTTGCAGAATAAGACTAGCTTGGACTAATTAGTTTTTAAATCATAAATAAATAATGAAATTACGGATAAATAAATTCTTGCACGAGAATTGTTAGTGCAAGAATTACAATGGACTGTATAAACCCAATATAATTTTAATAATAACTATTTGTATTATTTGGACATTACAATTTAATATTTCTTAAAATAAATTTCATTGTTTTGCCTGCTATGATGATACAATTGTTTTGTGGACTAGAGTGACCGATCTGGGTTTTCAGTTGAAGATTTTGGATTGCCAACTTTAAAATATTGAAAAAAAAAAATGAAAAAAAAAATATTTTAAGGTTTGTAAAATAGTGAAGAGGAAAAAAAAAACAAAAAAGAGAAATTCTCAATTTTTATTTTCAATATATATATAACTGTAGATAAGTGTTAACAACGCCCATACAAAAGGTAGCTGTGAGCAGCAAAACAGTAGTGGCCAAATCATCCACATGATCAACGTACTGATGATGATAGAATGAATTTAGAGACGTGGAGGAGGAAGGAGCCATTTAGATCCTTGAATGTAACCAAGGGTAAGGTAGGGTCGGACTTGTGCATCTGTGAGCTTCTTTGAGAATTTAGCACGCCTAGCCATATTTGCTCCAGCTCCATAACACTTGTATTCTGCAAAATAAACAGTCCTGCAGTGCATTGCCAATATTTATCAGCTGTTAACTTAGTTGCAATGATCTAATATTAATGGGTAACACAAGCATATACAGTCTTTCTATTGTCAGTTCGTCCTGACAATAAATATATCAGGACAAAGAATGTGAACCACATATTATGGAGAAGTTTTGACAAGTGCATACACTTTGAGTCATAGTATGTAAATCTAGTGGTTCACATTCTTCGTTCTGATATTTATTGTCAGGACGAACTGATAATAGAAAAGCTATATATATATATATATATATGTGTGTGTGTGTGTGTGTGTGTGTGTGGATATATTTGACTTACTGCCTGCGTTCAGGTTTTGAGCTCTCGTCCCATGCAACAGGAAGGACCACGTTGGTCATGGAGGTGTAGGCAAAAACCACTCTAGGATAGGGCATCCAAGCCCTGCCCAAGTAGGTCCTCTTCCCGGTCCCGGTAACATGGCAATGCACAAACGAGTAACCCACGTCCTCTGCCGCACTATCCCTGGCTTGTGCCGTTATCACAGTAACGTCCTTATCCCCCAACACATGTAGCTGTGTGTTCAAATAAATTGACTTTCCCCTTCCGAAAATGAAATCAACTGTGCCTTCAATGTAGCAATCCCTGAAGAAATGTACCCCCTTGTCGTCGCACAACGTGTCCTGGAACCCAAGCATTTTGCATTTGTAGAAAGCCGCTTTTGTTCCGGAGATCCTCAATGCCGAAGCCTGAGCTCCCTTCCTAATATTGTCTGGCCTTGGCGCAGAATTCTAACAAAAACACACTTGATTATAATTATTTTTATTATTAAATAAAGCAAAACATACGTGATACGTATATTATATATTTACATACCTTAAAAATAATATTAGCAGCCACGAAATAGTCAGAGTCGACAATGACGGTGGCACTGTCCAAGGTTCCGTATTGCAACGCCGTACCGGATTGGGTGATAGTGGGCATGGCATTGGGCGAGCCATAAAATGTAATGAAGGGCTTAGTGCGTTCAATTGTGATCTTCTCCCGATATTCACCAGCACCAATCCATATAATGACTCTCCTGGTGTTCCCTGAGGGAATGCTTTTGATAGCATCATTTATTTTCTTAAAATTACCGGTACCATCTTGCCTGACCATGATAACTTGAGGATTAGCCTCGGCTGCCACCACTTCAGGGTCTAGAGTCGCCTTCCTAGTCCTGAACGCCTGTACGTTGGCACTAAACCAGCCTCTCACCGCTGAAGCATCTGCTGGAATTGGCGTTGTATCGTCGGAGACTACAACATGTCCAGCTAGGAATATTGCCAACAAGATCGCCAAATGAATGACGGTGGGTGTGCTTCCTTTACCGGACATGTTTTTGTTTTTATTTTTATTTTTATTTTTTGTAAGGGCTAACCACCAAACCACCTATTTTGAAATGGTTTAGTAGTGAATTTTGAGAATGTAGAGTTGTGAGAATTTATATGGCGGGAGGATGAGAGGGTGAGTGGGTAAGCTGTATCACATTGGCAGTTACGGTCCTGACTTGGATGGGCTGTAGACCACCCGATAATTTGTTAAAAAAAACCAAAATAAAACTATTAATATTTTCATAATTTGTTAAAAAAACCAAAATAAAACTATTAATATTTTCCACTTTTAATATTGTTAATTATTATTAGTTAATACATTGCTTCTAAGCTTTTTCAATTATTCAATTAGCTTTTTAAACCAAAAATATTAACAAGTAAATGAGACTGATGTGACGAGACGAGGTTGTTCTTGTCTTATACCCTTATGCCTAAGCCACGAGGTTGTGGATTTGAGTCCTCCCCTCCCCCCAAAACCCCAAATTTATGTAATATTTCCCAAAAAATATATATATAAAAAAATACTACTCATGTAAGAAATTAAAACTTCTATTACGTACTTTAAAAATATTTAATTGATTTAATAAGAATGTCATGATAGTAGACTATTATACGAGACATGCTTTTTCTTTCCGAGTACTACAATTTTAAAGTACTTAATTTTTAATTTTTATATATCAATTTTGGGTTTTAAAGTAAATACTTGAATTAGACTTGTTTTGAAAGATTTGATATTAATTTGTCAATTTCAACTATGTGTAAATTTTATTTTAATTACTGAAAATTCTCTCATACCGACAAAATTTACCATTAAAATAAAAAATAATATTTAATCTTGAATAGTATGACGGTTTACCAATAAAAAAAAAAGTCTACACAACGCATATATCCTGAAAAGAGTCTCTGGTTTTGCCCCTGGTTGGAGCTAAATATGCTGATGTGACTTGTTTGACTTTAATAAATATCTCATTTGAAGAGTCTTTTGGAGATGCTCTATTGTCTGGTCAATGCAATAAATATATATTTGTTATAAATGTTTTTCCTAGTAAATTTTTCGTAGTTAGGCATTGGTTAACACTCAAGGGCGGAAACAACCCTAGCTTGGGTAGCCGACCCAAGCATTTGAAAAATAAAATTATATATATATATATATATAGTTTTTTTATTGTCAGTTCGTCATGATATAAAATATATCAGGAAGAAAAATGTGGATCATTAGATTTACATACTTTGACTCAAAGTGTATGCACTTGTCAAAACTTTTCCATAATCTATGGTCCATATTCTTCGTCCTGATATATTCCTGATACTGACAGTAGAAAGACTATATATATATATATATATAATTCATTAAAGAATTAAAATTCTATTTGTTAGTACCCATAAGTTTTTTAGTGAGGATAAAATACAATATATGATCAAATTTTTTTCCCCCTTTTATGTATGTAAGTATTTTTCCATGTTTAATTCAAACTCAATACTCTTTAAAAAAAAATATTCATCCGATCCCCTTCTCGGTTAATTTTAGATTTTAAAGTAAATAATTGACCTATAGTTGTTTAAAAGAATTATTATTAATTTATCAATTTCAACTATACATACATTTTTTTAATTCATGAAATTTCTCTTGTACGGCCGATTGTCAATATATTTTTTGTCAACATTGTTTTTTTTCATACAGCCCATCTTGAAAAAAATTTCTGGTTTCCACCCGTTAACACTACCGTTTAAAAATTTAGGAAACAGAAAAACCAAGCTGAAATATAGCTACCAGAAGGGTGACATATAAAAACAGCCATTTCACAGTGGTAATGATTTTCTGATTCGAATCGTTTGGTGATCATTGAATTATATTCGTACAATCAAACATAATCTACGGATCCTTTAATATTTACTGTAAAACAACATTTTAATTGCAACACTTTCCAATGAGAAAAAGTTATATACAAGACTTAGGCCCTGTTTGATTTTTCCACTTAATACTTAATGGCACTTAATGCGTTCCATTAAGTTATTTTGTTTGATTTTTTAAGTTATAAAATCACTTAAAAAACCCCTAAAACCACTGGTTTAGAAAAGTGAAAAAATTTCACTTTTCACTTAACAAAAATCCACTGGAATTTAATACAATTTATTACTTCCAAAACTATCCTCACTTATCTAACTTATTTCCAATTTAATACAATTTATTATTACTTTTTTTTTTCTTGCACAAAAAGAACATCAACGCAAGTCTACATGAAAGTATGAAACTAAGGGTTTGTTACCCATCATGGTTTGCTCCTTCTGATGGAATTGCTTGATGTTCCTAAAACTCGAGTACTGTTTGAAGCTTTATGAATTTTGTTTAGATTTTCTTTAATATTGTGACAACGCAGGAAATTAAAATGTGGCTACAGATTTTGAGGTTCTTTGGTATATCTTGCATCTACAAGTTATATGTTCTGTGCTTTAACCAATAAATCAGATTATAAAAGATCATTCTAATTTCCAGGAAACCACATGCCTTGTTGGTTTGGTAAGCATTATGTTCATTCAAGTTTTTGTATTTTGTTGTTTTACTTCACTAAAAAAAAATCATACTAATTTTTTTTATTATTTATATAAATTTAATATATTATTAATAACTAAATATTTTTGTTTTAGAATTATTAAATTATTTGGTATAATTGTCCTTAAAATATTATAATATAAATATATAACAAATAATAATTAGAAGGGCATAGATGTAAAAGTATTTATTTTCAGATATTTGTAACTTAAAAAAACAAACAACTTATCACTTATATTCAGTTTTCAGTGAAAAAAAACAAACATGTTTTTCAGTTTTCAGTTTTCAGTCACTATTCAGTCTTCAGTAACATTCAGCACTGTTCAGTCTTCAGACAAAAAATCAAACGGGACGGCCCTGTTTGATTTTTCCACTTAACACTGAATGGCACTTAATTTGTTCCATTCAGTTATTTTGTTTGATTTTTTAAGTGGTAAAATCACTTAATGAGCACCTAAAACCACTTGTTTTGAAAAGTGAAATTTTTTCACTTTTCACTTAACACAAATCCAGGAGAATTTAATGCAAAGTTTTACTTCCAAAACTATCCTCACTAATTTAATTTATTTCCAATTTTGTCTTCTGTTAAAGCTCTAATTGTATTTATATATATTTTTTCTTCTCACCGTAAAGAACTTTAACATTAGAAAACCTAGCTGCTTCAAAACACAAACAACTGAAGACAAATTTTCCTAGCATCGGTCAGTACTCTTTCTTTCTTTTTCTATAATTTCATAATTAGTTTTATTAATTTTATTTTAGACAGATTTTGTTATGAGTTTTTTATTTTTTTGGGTTTTGAGATGTTAATTTTCGTAAGAAAAAAAAAAAGTTATATATATATAACCATCAATTGATGTATTACGTTTGCTGCTCTATTTCGGTTCTGCTTTTGGCTTGGGTGTTTTTGTTTGTTGTGGCGCTGTGTGCTGAAGTTTGTATCCTGGCCAGCTTCAATTGGGCCTTTTTCTATTAATAAATTCTGATATATTTTGTATATATATATATATATATTATTATGGTTTGTCTCATTGAACATTATTGGTGGATGTAAATCAACAAAAGTAACAATTACAATGAGAAATTAATCATGTTGTTATTCATTGATACTGATATTCAATTTAGAACCAAAAAAAAAAAAAAAAAAACCAACCTGTCCACAAACCAACCAATCCAGAATAATATAAATTTGAAATATTATTAATAACTAAATAAATTTATTTTATAATTAATTTGCATGTTAGAGTTGTCCTTAATATATTAAAATATAAATATATAACAAATAATAGTTAGAAGGGTATATATGTAAAAGTATTTATTTTCAGATATTTATAACTTAAAAAAAACAAACAACTTATCACTTATATTCAGTTTTCAGTGAAAAAAAACAAACATGTTTTTCAGTTTTCAGTTTTCAGTCACTATTCAGTCTTCAGTAACATTCAGCACTGTTCAGTCTTCAGACAAAAAATCAAACGAGGCCGGAGGCACTTTTAGAGAGATCCAGAAATTTACGTTAGAGAGGCACTTTGATTATTATGTTTTCGTTCAAGATGATGACAACTAAAAGACCTAGCTAGAAATTTTATAATAGTTATTTTCCGTGATACCCACCATGAATCGAAGACGCAAAATTGTAAAAAGAAAATCATTAAAGAAAGGAAGAGCTTGAACAAATAATAACAAGCCTCCGTATACTATATATATGTATAGAGCTTGATCAAAATAGTCATATATATTAATCCATCAATCAAACTTTGAGAAGAAAATTTCCAGAATTGATTATATATTATGTAACTGGCACCAACAACTTGGATTGCTTTGCCAAACCTTAGCAGTTAGCTCCATTAAAATACCATAATCGCTTAGCTGTTCCTTGGCATCCTGCAAATGTTATTGATTTAATAGCTTCATCCAAAGTTAAAATAGTCGAAAACCATGACGATGAGTGTTTAATATTAATGTTATAAATGGCTACAAACCTTGTTGAACTCCATGAGGACCATGATGAATTGATACAACACACGATAAGCATTTCCCTTGATAAATAACATAACAATCGATACGTGAGTTAATTACATGGTATTCTATTCCACATTCACTTGATATGACTAACAAATACTTACCATAGAAAATATCAACAACATTGTAGCTTATTCTTTGCTGCTGAGACCTCTATTATCTGTGTATAATAATACATCATATCCAAAATGTACCATTGATTCTGGTGAATCTCAACATCAATCATTCAGCAATGTTAGTTAAAGAATGGGTACATCCTTCGTTTACAAACTTTTTTTTTTTTTTGATCCGCTTCTCCATAACATCTTGCTGCTTGCAGGAATAATCAAGCGAGTTTGTGAAACTCAATTAGGAGTTATCACACAATGCTCAAACCTGAGATGATTAGTGAAAGAAATATTTATATGGAGGGAGCAGGAGAGAGAGAGGTTCTCACCTCGGAAACGAATATGAGCTAAAAAAATGAAAGGTTCAACATTTTTTACTTTTGGACCTTAAGATCAATGCGAAGGTTTTCTCCGCTTTATATTTGTAATTAGAATTTCTATAGATTAGAGATTATTTAATTTGTATTTGTATATTTTTGTCAGGTTGGACGGAACGTCGTAATGTTGTACTACATAATCCAATTTACAACTAATAATATTTTGTGTTATGTCTGACATCCACGGCCTGAAGAAAATTCTAGTTCTTCGAAAACAGCAGTAAGTTTAATTACCTTTTGTAGAAACAATCACAAGGTAACTGAACATACCACTGCTATTGAAGAATAGATTTGTCTCCCGACCATGGATAGTAGACATCAACACCAAATATTATTATAGGTGTATCAACATAAAAATAATGAATAACATTGTAAATCCGATCATTTAGCATGGTGTTTCTCGTCCACCAACATGATAAAAGAAACACAAATGCAAAATAAATCTCTAATCTAACATGAAAATCCAAGTGTTAAGGGCCACATGTGAAATATTGAACCTTCAATTTTATTTTCTTCAAGTCGCGCATCCTCTTTTCGGAGGTTAGAACATCTATCTTTCTGAAGTCATAACCATTCCTTCCATATAAATGTTTTCACGAACCATCTCACGCTTCAAGCTTTATAAATGTGATAACTCCAAATTGAGTTTCACGAACTCGTTTGATTGTTTCTGCATGCGGCAATGCAAGATGTTATGCAGAATCAGAAGTAACTAATATATAAAGTTTGCATTTATAAATTCTTACCCACCATATAAGCGCGAATTACATCTCTATAGTATATTAAAAAAAAAAAAAGAATTCCATCCTTCTAGTAAAATCAGTCGTACCATTTCGTTGCTTTCACAGTGTTGTGCCAATTGCTGGTAGAACTGGTTTAACAACTTTGTACATTTCTCCTCCACAGTAATTCCAAACTTTTTAGCAACCTCATCTTTGTGATAACCCATGGAAATATCTATTTTTCTTGAATTTCCTATATTTCAAGCACTATAACTATTTTTCTTGAATTTTCTATATTTCGCCCATTTTTCGGATGCCTTCATATTTAATAAAATCGGGATAAATTTTTTTTGCTGTCTTCCATATTAAACATATCTTTTATTACTTTCTTTTTGTCTTTAAAGTTTTCTCTCTCATCAATTTTAATAAGTTGAATTTCCATTGATGCTTTATCTCCCTCTTTATAGGTTTTTCTTATTGTCTCTCTCATCCGTTCGTGTTTCTTTCTCTAAAACATTATTTTTCTCTCTTTTCTCATTAAAATATTGTTTTTCTTGCTAAAACGATTCCAATGCCATTTCTCTTTAAAAATAAACTCATTTTAAATATGTGGGTAATCCTGATAGGTGGTTTTCAATGCCATTTTTTTTTTTTAAAAAAAAGAAGTTTTCAATGCCATCTGATTGTGGAAACACCTCAAATATTCATTACTCGATTATAGTTTATTGATTTCTATTTGAATTTAGTTGAAAAGACTGTTTTCTGAAAGAATTTTTTGTCTTCCTTTTCCAAAATATATTTTGAAACAAATTTCAAACCTTGGTTTGGACTAATTAGTTTAGTTGCAGAATAAGACTAGCTAGGACTAATTAGTTTTTAAATCATAAATAAATAATGAAATTACGGATAAATAAATTCTTGCACGAATAATTGTTATTGCAAGAATTACAATGGACTGTATAAACCCAATATAATTTTAATAATAACTATTTGTATTATTTGGACATTACAATTTAATATTTCTTTAAATAAATTTCATTGTTTTGCCTGCTATGATGATACAATTGTTTTGTGGACTAGAGTGACCAATCTGGGTTTTCAGTTGAAGATTTTGGATTGCCAACTTTAAAATATTGAAAAAAAAAAATGAAAAAAAAATATTTTAAGGTTTGTAAAATAGTGAAGAGAAAAAAAAAAACAAAAAAGAGAAATTCTCAATTTTTATTTTCAATATATATATATCTGTAGATAAGTGTTAACAACGCCCATACAAAAGGTAGCTGTGAGCAGCAAAACAGTAGTGGCCAAATCATCCACATGATCAACGTACTGATGATGATAGAATGAATTTAGAGACGTGGAGGAGGAAGGAGCCATTTAGATCCTTGAATGTAACCAAGGGTAAGGTAGGGTCGGACTTGTGCATCTGTGAGCTTCTTTGAGAATTTAGCACGCCTAGCCATATTTGCTCCAGCTCCATAACACTTGTATTCTGCAAAATAAACAGTCCTGCAGTGCATTGCCAATATTTATCAGCTGTTAACTTAGTTGCAATGATCTAATATTAATGGGTAACACAAGCATATACAGTCTTTCTATTGTCAGTTCGTCCTGACAATAAATATATCAGGACGAAGAATGTGAACCACATATTATGGAGAAGTTTTGACAAGTGCATACACTTTGAGTCATAGTATGTAAATCTAGTGGTTCACATTCTTCGTTCTGATATATTTATTGTCAGGACGAACTGATAATAGAAAAGCTATATATATATATATATGTGTGTGTGTGTGTGTGTGTGTGTGTGTGTGTGTGTGTGTGGATATATATATTTGACTTACTGCCTGCGTTCAGGTTTTGAGCTCTCGTCCCATGCAACGGGAAGGACCACGTTGGTCATGGAGGTGTAGGCAAAAACCACTCTAGGATAGGGCATCCAAGCCCTGCCCAAGTAGGTCCTCTTCCCGGTCCCGGTAACATGGCAATGCACAAACGAGTAACCCACGTCCTCTGCCGCACTATCCCTGGCTTGTGCCGTTATCACAGTAACGTCCTTATCCCCCAACACGTGTAGCTGTGTGTTCAAATAAATCGACTTTCCCCTTCCGAAAATGAAATCAACTGTGCCTTCAATGTAGCAATCCCTGAAGAAATGTACCCCCTTGTCGTCGCACAACGTGTCTTGGAACCCAAGCATTTTGCATTTGTAGAAAGCCGCTTTTGTTCCGGAGATCCTCAATGCCGAAGCCTGAGCTCCCTTCCTAATATTGTCTGGCCTTGGCGCAGAATTCTAACAAAAACACACTTGATTATAATTATTTTTATTATTAAATAAAGCAAAACATACGTGATACGTATATTATATATTTACATACCTTAAAAATAATATTAGCAGCCACGAAATAGTCAGAGTCGACAATGACGGTGGCACTGTCCAAGGTTCCGTATTGCAACGCCGTACCGGATTGGGTGATAGTGGGCATGGCATTGGGCGAGCCATAAAATGTAATGAAGGGCTTAGTGCGTTCAATTGTGATCTTCTCCCGATATTCACCAGCACCAATCCATATAATGACTCTCCTGGTGTTCCCTGAGGGAATGCTTTTGATAGCATCATTTATTTTCTTAAAATTACCGGTACCATCTTGCCTGACCGTGATAACTTGAGGATTAGCCTCGGCTGCCACCACTTTAGGGTCCAGAGTCGCCTTCCTAGTCCTGAACGCCTGTACGTTGGCACTAAACCAGCCTCTCACCGCTGAAGGATCTGCTGGAATTGGCGTTGTATCGTCGGAGACTACAACATGTCCGGCTAGGAATATTGCCAACAAGATCGCCAAATGAATGGCGGTGGGTGTGCTTCCTTTACCGGACATGTTTTTGTTTTTATTTTTATTTTTT